>JAQOWZ010000017.1:17222500-17792500 GCA_035578165.1 Stenolophus ochropezus
ATGTGAAAAGAAAAAAATCATTTACAGCTGACTTCTTATTTTGTAAATCTAGAATGAATTTGTTTTGACAGGAATAAGGACATTTTATTTTCAGAAGTTCAAATCCGTTTTCTGTTTTTATAATATACATTTTTAAATTCAACGACACTTGTTAATAAATTTTATTAGAACACAACATTTTTTTCAATAAAAATATTATAAATTTACCTTAACAATTAATAATGGGATTTTAGGGTCCCGAAAATTGGCAAAAAGAGCAGCTATCAAAGCCGGCCGTTTTCTTTTAAATTTTCGGGAATCTAAAGGCTCACTCTTAAATGTTAAATATTTTTGGTTTCTAAATAAATCTCTTTAAAATATATCTTATCATTTTAATAGGTACACTTCATTTATGAAAATGAATTTTAGATGTCAGATTGACAAATTTGAATTGAATAAAATAAGTAAAATATATGAAATAATAATGTTCAAACAGTAATTTTTATTTACTCTTCAATGAATATAAAAGTATAATAATATATATAGTAAAATGAAATATGTTTATAATTAGAGAATAATAACTAAAACTAACTGTAGGAATTGCAAACCTTGCTCGCAACTTTCATCATCACAAATTTTATTTCCAAAAGTTCAAATCCGTTTTCTGTTTTCATAAAACCATCATCACTACATGCTAAGTATGGTTGGTTAGATAATATTAAGCTTGAAATACTGATCTCGCTTCACTTTCGATTTTCAAGCCATAACGCATAGGTTGATTACAATAAAAATTGTAGCCATTGATTCTTATCAACAACATTTTCATTATAATAATCATTGTCATATTTTCTCTGTACCAATCTAATTCTTTTGGTACATATGTACATCTACAATGAAAGAGTTCATTGTAGAATATGTAGTAATATGGCGAATATGTCTATCGTCTGAAATTTTTATTACAGTTTTTATTTCCTGGCTTCTACTTTCTACTCATTCTTTCTTTACACTTTCAGCCCTATTTAAAGTGCTTTCAATTTCGCTATAAGTATAATATTTTATGCACTCGTTTTAGGCAAAATTTCTTTGCTTACGTTATGAAAATGCAAAAAGAGTACCAGGACAATTTCCAGAAGTGTTTATGTAGAATGGTTTTATTGAATCTTTGTGATATTTTTCAAACTGCGCTTGTGAAGGCTTGTTCCAAATGATAGACTGATCAGTTTTGGACTGTATTTTAGAAATCTTATTTAAATGTGTCTTCACGACACAGTTATAATTAAAGGTAAAATTATAGAATTAACACATATGCAAACAAATACTTTGTTTCTTGGAGTAGTTTCATTTGTACAAGTTGTGATAATACAGCAAAAAGAATATCTAGTCCAGGGGGCTGAAACAGTATTGCGATGCGTGAAACAAAGTTTCAATCTAGATCTCTTTGAAATTTTTTTCCGAAGCCTATCAGAGATGTCACTACTAGTTCCAAATTTTAGTATTTTTTTTTTAGTAATATTATATTATTTAGTTCTTTGGTGACATTTATTTAAAATGAATGTTTTCTCATCAAGTATCACATGAAATTCTTTTACTTTCTATTTTCTTTGACATTTTACAAATATTTTGATTTGAAATCAATGTAAAATATTTGATTATCATTGGTAAGAACAGTATTATTTTTTGTAGGAATTTTATAGGTATTTTGTTATAATACCGTTGATTGAAAAATTAATTGATTCCTCTATCAACGGTAATACTAAAATATACAAAGCAAGATTTTTTTCTACAAATTTTGCATATTTAGTAAATATTAATTCAAATATTTAAATCTGATTTGTAACTTGTATTTAGTTTAAATTATAAATATACCAGAAAATAAGAAAAAAAGTATAAAATTACTAAATATCTCACAATAACATATATATTTTAATAGAAAGTTTTAAAATATTATTTATTATAGTCATAAAAATAAATATTTTACAATATAGTTAATCCTTAATATTGACATTACTCGAAATATCTCTTCATGATAAATATTGTATGAAATACAATATGAAGAAATAAATATCAAACAAAAAACAAAATAATTTGAATTATGGGGTTTGACATTACCGACCGTTAACGCACATGTCAAATTTAGTTCCCGAAACCGACCCTAAGGGGCGCAAAAATTTGTTTTCACAGATGATAAGGTAGATATCCAATCTTCTACAAATATATTTCCTTAATCTATGATCTAGTCTTATTGAATTTAAATGCATAATAAAGACTAACACTTATATTTTCACCATTGTCAAAATGACAAGATAATTTGACAACTTTATTTTGGATGCATTCAAACATGTGTTATACATTCGGATTACTGAATGTGACCATTAAATGTAAATTTTAAAATTCAAAGAAACTTGTTAATAAATTTAATAAGAACACAATATTTTCTTTAATAAAATAACACAGCAAAATGAATATCTAATCTTATTGATTTTAAATTCATTATACAGTCTAATACTTATATAGGCCGTATTTATTTGGGAAATTTGAATACAACCCTAAACTGATCCTAAACTTACCCGTGTTGGTACCAAATAAACAATCAAATTTTATAGTTGGTGAAAATATTAAATGGTAAATTTAAATGATTTATTAAAATTATTTACTAAAGTTTTCCATTTTAACCTATAAAAGATACAACTTCTGACAGATATTAAAAAAGAAGCAATGTGTAAACAAAGATAGAAAACAGGTTCAACTCACCAACCCAGAAAAATAGCTGGGTGAGTTGGGTCAGTTCGGGATCAGTTCTGGGTTACTTTAAATGTGCCAAGTAAACGGAATTAACCTACCAGGTTACTTAAAATATCCCAAATAAATACGGCCATATTCAGCAATGTCAAAATGACAAGATAATTTGACAACTTTATTTTGGACGCGTTCAAACTTGTGTTAAGTATAAATTTTAAAATTCAATGACACTTGTTAATAAATTTAATTAGAACACATATTTTTTTAATAAAAATATTATAAATATAACATAACAATTACCAATGGGCCTTTAGGTTCCGAAAATTTACATAAAGGGCAGCCAACAATCAAAGCAGGCCATTTTCTTTTAAATTTTCGAGAATCTAAAGGCTCATTTTTAAATGTTAAATATTTTTAGTTTCTAAATAAATCACTTTAGAATATATCTTATCATTGTAATAGGTACACTTCGTTTATGAAAAAGAATTTTGGATGTCAGATTGACAAATTTGAATTGAATAAAATAAGTAAAATATATGAAATAATATTGTTCATAAAGTAATTTTTATTTACTATCCAATGAATATAAAAGTATAATAATATATATTAAAATGACATATGTCTATAACTACAGAATAATAACTAAAATTAACTGTGGGAACTTGCAAACCTTGCTCACAACTTTCATCATCACAAATTTTGGCATAAATAATCCATTTTTTAAAACTTTATGGTTGTATATGAAAGAATATATTATATTTCCTCTTTCTATAGCATCATATATGATAAAAATAGCTTCATTTAATTTCATTTGATTACACTCTGAGCCAGTAACCTAATATGATATCTGTAAGTGATAAAAATTAAAAATGTACTTAAAAATATTTATATCATACTTTAAACTAATATACAATAATTTTCAAATATGCTTTTGCATTAATTCGTAGTAAAAATATGATTTTTCATGCAATCCATACACCTGAGAGCATATGTCAACAAACGCATTTTTTGATTAATATTTGGTTTCAGAAAGTGTTTATTGTTTGAAATATCAATGACAATTGAATAATTGGATAGATACTTTGTGTTTGTAAACGTTTTTATTTAAAAAATCATCTCATTCTCTAACAAAGTACAATAGAATTTTTAAAAATCTACTCGTTGTTGTAATCAACTACTTTCATCTGAAATTTGATAAAAGAATACATAAAGAATGTATAAAATGCAGTTACTTACAGTTTAATATAATCCAGATACATAATTCAAAATAATTATTGTACAATAAATTGTTAAACATTTCTTCCAAGAGGGTATGAAGGGAAGATTTGTCAGTATTTTTAAATAAATGTGTTTATGTCTGAATACGACGCGCCTTGTTTGATTTCCATAATTAAATTTTTGTAAATAGTGTTATTATCCATATTTTTATGTTATTTCTTTTCTGTAAATTAAACTATTTAAAAACTATAACTAAAATGAAAATACATATCTAAATACAGCCAAGAAAAAAGAAAATTACATACATTACAAAATGTAGTGTAATTTTACTTTTAAACTAATTTGACTATATATTTGTCCAGGAAAATAGAAGACTTGCATGATCAGTGTTTGATTAGAGCTGACGTTTTGACAAACGTCATATGACATGAATATTTAAATAATGTGTACAATGCACTTGTATGATAATCAGTTACACTTCAGTAGTGCTATTATCAGTAATTTTATGTTATTTCTCTTCTATAAATATACTCTTGTTTGGGTAACCAATTAAAAATTGTAACTGAAATGAAAATACACATTTAAATACAGCGAAACATATTTTAAATGATATACTTACATCACAAAGTGTATTGTACATGTTCTTTTAATCATAGTTTACTTTGTATTTCTGTATATTTCTCTTTGCAAACATAAAACTTGTGCCACGAACATTTTGATTGACTGACCCAACTGATGATAAATGTCAATGTCATAAAATTAAATATTTTATATACGTCACAATTAACATTCAGTGTATTTGTATATATTTCGCTCACTATTATAATGTGTAAAAATATAATTACCTTTACAATATCTCTTTTTATTTTCAAAATAAATCAATTAAAAGTTTCATATTGAATTGTCAAAAATGACGGATGGCACAGTAGTTCTTTTTAAATTTAAACCTGGCATCTAAGATATTTTTTTCAGTTTTGTTCCACTTTTCCTTTTTGGCTTAGTTTTCGATTTTTTACACAAAAACTATGCACGGTAAAAATATGGGATACCCAAAAGCGATTGGTCCTCATTAAACCACATCTAATAAAATAATACTAAAATTATTACATGAATGGTTTGACCTATACCGTGAGCAAAGTTTTTGCGATGCTCGAGATGAACCCAAATATAGATATATATAGTGAATCTATCAAAATAGTATATGACTAGCGAATTCTCGGCTACGCCGAGCATTCCCTAGAGCTCCGCTGTCAGTGCAAAAAACAAATGCCGATCGACATGAAACAATTATTTCATATTTATACGTCAGGCCTCACCGAGACCTTTCATTAGATTGCAAACACGATATACTTCCAATAATATTTTGCAAAAAACAAAAGCCGGTCGACATGAAACATTTTTGTCATTTATGTACCCCAACTCTCACCGAGACCTTTCATTTGATACCATACACGACATACTTCTGACAACTTTCTGCATTAAACAAAAGCCGATCGACATAGCACATTTTTTGTCAATTCTGCACGCTAGCACTCTCCGAGACCTTTCATTTGATACCAAACACTATATACTTCTGACAACTTTTTGCATAAAACAAAAGCCGATCGATATGGAACATTTTTGTCAATTCTGCACGCTAGCCCTCAACGAGACTTTTCATTTGATACCAAACACCACACACTTCTGACAACTTTTTGCAAAAAACAAATACCGATCGACATAGCACATTTTTATCAATTCTGCACGCTAGCCCTCTCCGAGACCTTTCATTTGATATCAAACACGATATACTTCTGACAACTTTTTGCAAAAAACAAAAACCGATCGACATAGTATATTTTTGTCAATTCTGCAGGCTAGCCCTCTCCGAGACCTTTCATTTGATACCAACCACGACATACTTCTGACAACTTTTTGCATAAACTAAAAGTCGATCGACATGGAACATTTTTGTCAATTCTGCACGCTAGCCCTCAACGAGACTTTTCATTTGATACCAAACACCACACACTACTGACAACTTTTTGCAAAAAACAAATACCGATCGACATAGCACATTTTTATCAATTCTGCACGCTAGTCCTCTCCGAGACCTTTCATTTGATATCAAACACGATATACTTCTGACAACTTTTTGCAAAAAACAAAAACCGATCGACATAGTACAATTTTGTCAATTCTGCAGGCTAGCCCTCTCCGAGACCTTTCATTTGATACCAAACACCACATACTTCTGACAACTTTTTGCATAAAACAAAAGCCGATCGACATGGAACATTTTTGTCAATTCTGCACGCTAGCCCTCAACGAGACCTTTCATTTGAGACCAAATTCGACATATCTTTGAGAAATTTTTGCAAAAACAAAAGCCGATCAACATTGACCATTTTTCTTAATTCTACACGCCAGCCCTTATCGAGCCTTTTCATTTGATACCAAACACCACATACTTCTCACAACATTTTACAAAAAACAAAAGCCTTTCGATATAGAACATTTTTGTTCATTCTGCACGCCAGCCCTCATCGTGACCTAGCCTAATATAACTTTCACTGTCTTCAGTAACCTCTTATTTGGGAATATTTGTTCTTTGTTTAGTTACTTTATTAAACATTTGGCAACATTGACTTTTGTAATTTGAAAATACCCAAACACGACATATTTCTGACAACATTATGCAAAAAACAAATTCTAATCTACATGGAACATTTTTGTCATTCGTGCACACCAGTCCGTATTGTGTCGTTTCCTTAAAACCCAAGGACGACCTACTTCTAGCAACTTTTTACGGAAAACAAATGCAGATCGACATGACACATTTTTTTTTGTCATTTTAAAACTGGCCCTTATGGTTTCCTTTCTTTTGATAACAAACACAGCAAAGTATTCAATTTATTTTATTTAGGAATATTTGATTTTTATTTAGTTACTTTATAATTTGACAACACTGTTTGTATTAAAAAATAGTAGTTAATTTTTAAATTTATAAATTAATATTGTCAACCCTAATACAACTGCCACCGTCTTCAGTGTAGTTAGTTTAGGAATATTTGGTTTTAATTTAGTTACTTCATCACACATTTGGCAACATTAACTTTTGACATTGGAAACGTCAAAATTTATATTAATTAAATACGTTATGTTTTAAACTTAAATTAGTTGTAACACATTTGCTCAAGTCTATTATTCATGATACTGTTTTTAAATCTTTGATATCAATGTTCTATTAAAAGATATAATCATTTAAAGTTCATAGGCAGATTGTCAAAAGTGACGGATGACGGCGTGATTCTTCTTAAAGTTAGACTTGGCCTCTGGGATCCATTGTTTCAAGGCAGCATTTGTGCAAAGTTTTAATTTTTTACTCGAAAACTACTAATAGTAAAACTTTAAGACACCCAAAAGGCACCAGATCTCATTAGCCCCCACATATTAAAAAAAAAATTATAACAATCACTTGCATGGTTCAGGCTGTAGGCGATTACAAAAGTTACTCGATGCTCGTGATGAATCTATAGATAGATATATAGATATATAGATATATAGTGAATCTAATCGTTTAGTATATATGATGTTTATATCGCTGAATTCAGAAAAAAATGCTCTATCGAATAACCTAAAAATAAACATATGTTCCCATCTAAAAAGAGAAAGTTGTATCCCGTATTTTGAGAACCACAGGTCAAAAAAAAGTTTTTTTTGCTCTTTGTATTAGTCTTGTAAAATGGTGGTTCTTTGCTAATTTAACCAACCTCGTAGCTCTTATAGTTCTCGAGATAGAAATGGTGGCCGCTTAAATGGAACACACTGTATATGAACTACTCACACATAACTTATCAAATAATATCATATATTTAATATTCCAACTTTGGAAATTGATGAATTTTTTTCACACCCTTCTACGGGGGGTGCTACTATGTGTTAGACCTAGAAACATTTGTTGTAATGTATATTATTTATTTATAACACGTTCAAAGCGGCACGCGAGACCGTTTAGGAAATAAATAAAAATACATGTTGATAAATAAATGAAATTATAGAGATTTTAAATTTCCCGCGCTTAGGGATTTTGAGATACAACGGTTTAATCATCAAAATACATAAGAAGAAAAGATTTAAATAATACGTTTAACCCAATTTTATGTATTTTTATTATATCTTAACAATATTTGTATTTTCATACAATACATTCAGTTTGACAGAACTTAAATGTCATAACTTGATACAATAAGTATGAAGTTAGTTAAAGAATATATAAAAATATATTATTTTGAAAATAATTATCTATTTTATAAATATAAATAATGTGAAATAACATACCAAAATTTATAAACTGATACATTTTTATATTGCTAAAAAAAACATGATTATATTCATGTTTTTCTGTTGCTATGTTCATTTATATATTTATGAAGCTGAATTATATATGTATTTATCTACAACTATTATTATTGTTATTAATAATTTTTTTTTTATAAATATCAATATAAATGATCATAAAAGTATAATAAATACAATTTGATTAGTTATTTTGGAATTTAAGTGATCCTGTTGCGCCATCTGCTGAGGTATATATGAACTACTCACACATAACTAAAAATTTATATGCCTGTTAGTTGTAGATAAAGTAACCAATTTTTATACGTTCTTTTGCATTATTTCTTAATGAAAACATGAATTTTCGTGCAGTACAATCACAGTCAAGTTCGACTAAGAGAATATGAATATTTGGTTTGAAAAGATGTTTATTGTTTCATACATCAATTACAAATGGATAAATGGATAGATAATTTGTTTATGTAAACATTTACATCTGAGAAATCATCTCATTTCATTATAAAATACTACAGAATTTTGAAAAATGTAATCTCTATTGTAATCAAATGTTTTCATCAGAAATGTTAAGAAATGCGTATAAAGAAAGAGTAAATTGCAATTAATAAAAGTTTAATAAAGTCCAGATACATCATTTATTTATATACTAATTATTTTACAATAAATTGTTAAACAATTCCCTCCAAAACTGTATGAAATAAAGGCTTGTCAATTTTGTCCACGTAATCAGACAAAATCTATAGTCTAACTATCTAAAATATTTATAAATTAGATTTAAAAAGTATTTATTTGTAAGGGAAGAATACTGTACAGTATGAATTTACCTTTGGAAGTGTTTGAATAGTAATCAAATATAGTGTTTTAAACGTCAGAGTGTAAATCAATTTTGAAATGCAGTTTTCTTGATTAAATAATCCATTCTGGAATATTCTTTAGTTTGCATTTAATAAAGAATATGTTTTACTATTACTTATTTTTATAATTATTGCCCAATAGATTGTTTTAGTTTATTAAAAAAATCCATGTTAGTGTATCTGAGTACGTGTAGGTTATAGTCTCATCTAAAAAATAAAATATTTAACTATTAATATATAAATATTTATATTCTATATAAAAGAACCTGTATTGGAGATGATTTCTTATTAAATTTCGTACAATATTTCATTATACATTTTAGTAAATATGACATTTTTCACTTAGTTGTGTCCAACTCAAATGTCAAATGAACCATTTTTGTTAAATTTTATAATATCGTGCAATTTTTCTGGTTTTATTTTCAAGGATACATTATAATAATGATTTTCATCCAACGAATTGCCTTATTATAGAAAACGCATTTCTCGATTAATATTTGGTTGCAGAAAGTGTTTATTGTTTGAAATATCAATGATAAATGAATAATTGGATAGATACGTTGTTTTTCTAAACGTTTTTATCTAACAAATCATTTCATTCCATAACAAAATTCAATAGAATTTTTAAAAGTCAAATCTTTGTTGTAATCAACTACTTTCATCTGAAATTTAATGAAAGAATACATAAAGAATGTATAAAATGCAGTTACTTACAGTTTATTATAATCCAGATACATAATTTAAAATAATTATTGTACAATAAATTATTAAACATTTCTTCCAAGTGGGTATGAAGGAAAGGTTTGTCAGTATTTTTAAATAAATGTGTTTATGACTGAATACGACGCGGCTTGATTGATTTCCAGAATTTATTTTTTTGTCAATAGTATTATTATCCGTAATATTATCTTATTTCTTTTCTATAAATATATTCTTGTTTGGATATCTTAACCAATTAAAAACTATAACTGAAATGAAAACACATATCTAAATACAGCCAAGAATATACAAAATTACATACTTACATTACAGAAAGTAGTGTAATTTTACTTTTAAACTAATTTTACTATATATTTCTCCAAGCAAATACAAGACTTGCATTATGATTGTTTGATTATATTGTAAATAAGGTTTGCCGTAAATTATTATGTACAATGCACTTTTATGATAATCAGTTACACTTCAGTAGTGTTATTGTCAGTAATTTTATGTTATTTCTCTTCTATAAATGTACTCTTGTTTGGGTAACCAATTAAAAATTATAACTGAAATGAAAATACATATTTAAATACAGCGAAACAAATTTAAAATGATATACTTACATCACAAAGTGTATTGTACATATTCTTTTAAACAAAGTTTATTTTATATTTCTGTATATTTCTCTTTGAAAATATAAAACTTGTGTAACGACTTTTTTGGTTATAGACTAGCGAATGATAAACGTCAAATGTCATAAAATTAAATATTTTAAATACACCACACTTAACATTCAGTGTATTTGTATATATTCCGCTCACTATTAGAATGTGTAAAAATATAATTACCTTTACAATATCTTTTTTCATTTTCAAAATAAATCAATTAAAAGTTTCATATTGAATTGTCAAAAATGACGGATGGCACAGTAATTCTTTTTAAATTTAAACCTGGCATCTAGGATATTTTTTTCAGTTTTGTTCCAGTTTTCCTTTTTCGCTTAGTTTTTGATTTTTTACACGAAAACCACTCACAGTAAAAATATGAGACCCCAAAAAGGCCCTATTCCACTTTAAACCACATCTAATAAAATAATATTAAAATTATTCCATGAATGGTTTGACCTGTACCCGTGAGCAAAATTTTTGCGATGCTCGAGATGAATCCAAATATAGATAGATAGATATATAGATAGTGAATCTATCAAAATAGTATATGACTAGCGAATTCTCGGCTACGCCGAGCATTCCCTAGAGCTCCGCTGTCAGTGCAAAAAACAAATGCCGATCGACATGAAACAATTATTTCATATCTGCACGTCCGGCCTCACCGAGACCTTTTATTAGATTGCAAACACGATATACTTCTAATATTTTTTTGCAAAAAACAAAAGCCGGTCGACATGAAATATTTTTGTCATTTACGTACCCCAACTCTCACCGAGACCTTTCATTTGATACCATACACGACATACATCTGACAACTTTCTGCATTAAACAAAAGTCGATCGACATGAAACATTTTTATCATATCTACACGCTAGCCCACACCCAGACTTTTCATTTGATACCAAACACTATATACTTGTGAAAACCTTTTGCAAAAAACAAAAGCCGATCGACATAGCACATTTTTGTCAATTCTGCATGCTAGCCTTCTCCGAGACCTTTCATTTGATACCAAACACGACATACTTCTGACAACTTTTTGCAAAAACAAAAACCGATCGACATAGTACATTTTTGTCAATTCCGCAGGCTAGCCCTCTCCGAGACCTTTCATTTGATACCAAACACGATATACTTCTGACAACTTTTTGCATAAAACAAAAGCCGATCGTCATGGAACATTTTTGTCAATTCTGCACGCTAGCTTTCAACGAGACCTTTCATTTGGGACCAAATTCGACATATCTTTGAGAAATTTTTGCAAAAACAAAAGCCGATCAATATTGACCTTTTTTCTTAATTCTACACGCCAGCCCTTATCGAGCCTATTCATTTGATACCAAACACCACATACTTTTTACAACATTTTCCAAAAAACAAAAGCCGTTCGATATACAACATTTTTGTTCATTCTGCACGCTAGCCCACATGGTGACCTAGCCTAATATAACTTTCCTTAAAACCCAAGGATGACCTACTTCTAACAACTTTTTACGGAAAACAAATGCAGAGCAACATGACACATTTTTTTGTCATTTTAAAACTGGCCCTTATGGTTTCCTTTCTTTTGATAACAAACACAGCAAAGTATTCAATTTATTTTATTTAGGAATATTTGATTTTATTTAGTTACTTTATAATTTGGCAACACTGTTTGCATTAAAAAATAGTAGTTAATTTTTAAATTTATAAATTAATATTGTCAACCCTAATACAACTGCCACCGTCTTCAGTGAAGTTAGTTTAGGAATATTTGGTTTTAATTTAGTTACTTCATCACACATTTGGCAACATTGACTTTTGACATTGGAAACGTCAAAATTTATATTAATTAAATACGTTATGTTTTAAACTTTAATTAGTTGTAACACATTTGCTCAAGTCTATTATTCATGATACTGTTTTTAAATCTTTGATAGCAATGTTCTATTAAAAGATATAATCATTTAAAGTTCATAGGCAGATTGTCAAAAGTGACGGATGACGGCGTGATTCTTCTTAAAGTTAGACATGGCCTCTGGGATCCATTGTTTCAAGGCAGCATTTGTGCAAAGTTTTAATTTTTTACACGAAAATTATTAATAGTAAAAATATGAGACACCCAAAAGGCACAAGATCTCATTAGCCCCCACATATTAAAAAAAAAAAATTATAACAATCACTTGCATGGTTCAGGCTGTAGGCGATTACAAAAGTTACTCGATGCTCGTGATGAATCTATAGATAGATATATAGATAGATATATAGATAGATATATAGATATATATATAGTGAATCTAATCGTTTAGTATAGGGACTAGAGAATTCTCGGCTACGCCGAGGATTCCCTAGAGCTCCGCTGTCAGTGCAAAAAACAAATGCCGATCGATATAAAACAATTACTTTATATATCCACGTCAGGCCTCACCGAGACCTTTCATTAGATTGCAAACACGATATACTTCTAATAAATTTTTGCAAAAAACAAAAGCTGGTCGACATGAAACATTTTTGTCATTTATGTACCCCAACTCTCACCGAGACCTTTCATTTAATACCATACACGACATACTTCTCACAACTTTCTGCATAAAACAAAAGTCGATCGACATGAAACATTTTTATCATATCTACACGCTAGCCCACACCGAGACTTTTCATTTGATACTAAACACCACACACTTCTGACAACTTTTTGCAAAAAAACAAATACCGATCGACATAGCACATTTTTGTCAATTCTGCACGGTAGCCCTCTCTGAGACCTTTCATTTGAAACTAAACAAGACATACTTCTGACAACTTTTTGCATAAAACAAATACCGATCGACATAGCACATTTTTGTCAATTCTGCACGCTAGCCCTCTCCGAGACCTTTCATTTGATACCAAACACGACATACTTCTGACAAATTTTATGCACACCAGCCTTAAATGAGACCTTTCATTTGATACCAAACGTATTTCTAACAATTATTTGAAAAACAAAAACCGGTCGATGTAAAATATATTTGTCATTTATGCAAGCCAGAAAACATTTATATAGAAAACATACATTTCTAAAATAATTTTAGAATTTTACAAAATTAATAATTAATATCAAATATAACATTGACTAGAATGACATAATAACAATAATAAACTCTCAGATAGAATTTTTTTTATTTCCGTAACTGTCTAATTTTTGCCGAAAAAAGGTACATATTATATTTAATATATTTCATACAATAGACGTGCGGTTCCATCGGTTATGATTTTATCTGATGTAGAGTTGAAATATGAACAACTTTGTACTTCTGTAGTTTTGCTCTAAATATATCAGGAGAGAGAGTATTTACAATTTTTTGAATACTTGGTTTTGTTAAGTGATCATAACTGTCAAATTAAATTAAAATTAAATTAAAAAAATAATGAAATATTAAAATAAAAATTATAAACTTTTTTATTTCATTCATTATACTTTTATTCACATATTTAATTCAAGGCACTCTAATTCCAGGATAAACAATGAATTTTGTTGTTCACATTTAAAATAAAAAAGTTGGGACACATATTTTGAGAACCACTGGTTTTAAAAGAAAATAGTTTGTCTCATGTTAATAGTGTTGTAAAATAGAAATTGTTTGCTAATTTAAATGATCTTGTAGCTCTTATAGTTCTCGAGATAGCAATAGTGGACAAAATAAAATGAACAGCTTTATACACATAATTTTTGTAGGTTTAACAATACCGTTTAAACCAGTATTTCTAAAATTTGTTTCTGTATACATCTGAGAAAATCAATAATTTTAATAGTTTAAAAAAATCACATAGATGGCACTAATTAAGAATTTTATTGCATCTGCTAAGGAAGGAATCGATATAATTATTTAATTAATTTAATATTTTTATATTTAATTTCATATGTATATGAATTAAAATATTATTATTATATTAACTGGTAGTGATAGTGTTGTTATATTTATTTCCAAATCACAAGTATGATGTGAAAATAAAAAAACCTGAATCGCCAGAGTAAATACAAAGGGCCCTTATAATATTTATTGTTAAAAAATATGTTATGAAATAAATATAATAATATATATAAATATGCGTTGGTAACATAAATGTACAATTAAATCTTATTTAGAACAATCTGTATGAAATATTTAAAAAAAAGTCGTGAATCTTTGGAATAAATGTAGATAGAAACTTCTTATCTCTCTCTACGAATAATGAAATATCAAACGGTAATATAAAGCATGTGCTTTGAAAAGTGGAATTGTGTGTAATATTTGTTGGACTTCTTGACTTTAACGTTACTATTTTCATGTTAAGTATTGTTGGTTAGATAATATTACAACATAACAAGTCCATTTTCATGTATAAAATATTAGTTAAAACTTGAAATACTGATCTCGCTTCATTTTCGTTTTCCAAGCCATAACACATAGCTTGATTACAATAAAAATTGTAGCCATTGATTCTTATCAACAACATTTTCATTATAATAATTATTGTCATATTTTCTCTGTACCAGTCTAATTCTATTGGTACATATGTACATCTACAATAAAAGAGTTGATTGCAGAATATATAGAATTATTGCGAATTTGTCTATCGTATGAAATTTTTAATACGGTTTTATTTTTTGATTTCTATTTTCTACTCATTCTCTTTATGATAATACAGCAAAATGAATATCTAGTCTTATTGATTTTAAATGCATAACACATTCTCATACTTATATTTTCAGCAATGTCAAAATGACAAGATAATTTGACAACTTTATTTTGGATGCGTTCAAACATGTGTTATAGAGTCGGATTACTGAATGTGACCGTTAAGTGTAAATTTTTAAATTCTAAGAAACTTGTTAATAAATTTAATTAGAACACAATGGCTCGTATTACGAGCTGACTTTTATAATAAAATTGCGATTTTAACGCCCACTTTTACATCATAATATTATGTAAAATTGAAAGTTAAAATCACGATATTATTATAAAAGTGAGCTAGTTCGCTTTTATAATAAAATCGCGATTTTAACGTTCGTTTTTACAAAAGATTTTAAAGTAAAAGTGAGCGTTAAAATCGCGATTTTATTATAAAAGTGAGCTCGTAATACGGGTCAATATTTTTTTTAATAAATATATTATAAATATACCTTAACAATTAACAATGGGATTTTAGGGTCCCGAAAATTTAAAAAAAGAGCAGATATCAAAGCCGGCCGTTTTCTTTTAAATTTTCGGGAATCTAAAGGCTCACTGTTAAATGTTAAATATTTTTGGTTTCTAAATAAATCTCTTTAAAATATATCTTTTCATTTTAATAGGTACACTTTATTTATGAAAATGAATTTTAGATGTCAGATTGACAAATTTGAATTGAATAAAATAAGTAAAATATATGAAATAATAATGTTCATAAAGTAATTTTTATTTACTCTTCAATGAATATAAAAGTATAATAATATAAATAGTAGAATAAAATATGTTTATAATTAGAGAATAATAACTAAAACTAACTGTAGGAATTGCAAACCTTGCTCGCAACTTTCATCATCACAAATTTTATTTCCAAAAGTTCAAATCTGTTTTCTGTTTTCATAAAACCATCGTCACTACATGCTAAGTATGGTTGGTTAGATAATATTAAGCTTGAAATACTGATCTCACTTCACTTTCGATTTTCAAGCCATAACGCATAGGTTGATTACAATAAAAATTGTAGCCATTGATTCTTATCAACTACATTTTCATTATAATAATCATTGTCATATTTTCTCTGTACCAATCTAATTCTTTTGGTACATATGTACATCTACAATGAAAGAGTTCATTGTAGAATATGTAGTATTATTGCGAATATGTCTATCGTCTGAAATTTTTATTACAGTTTTTATTTCCTGGCTTCTACTTTCTACTCATCAAAATAAGTAAAATATATGAAATAATAATGTTCCTAAAGTAATTTTTATTTACTCTTCAATGAATATAGAAGTATAATAATATATATAGTAGAATAAAATATGTTTATAATTAAAGAATAATTACTAAAATTAACTGTAGGAATTGCAAACCTTGCTCGCAACTTTTATCATCACAAATTTTGGCATAAATAATCCATTATTTAAAAACTTTATGGTTGTATATGAAAGAATATATTATATTTACTCTTAACCAGTAACCTAATATGACATCTGTAAGTGATAAAAATGAATAATGTATTTAATAATATTTATATCGTACCTTAAACTAATATCCAACAATTTTCAAACATTTTTTTGCATTATTTCGTAGTAAAATTATGAATTTTCATGCAATCCATTCACCTGGGAGCAAATGTCATCAAAAGTATTTCTCGATTAATATTTGGTTTCAGAAAGTGTTGTGTTGTAATCAACTACTTTCATCTGAAATTTGATGAAAAAATACATAAGGAATGTATAAAATGCAGTTACTTACAGTTTAATATAATCCAGATACATAATTCAAAATAATTATTGTACATTCAATTATTAAACATTTCTTCCAAGGGGGTATGAAGGAAAGGTTTGTCAGTATTTTTAAATAAATGTGTTTATGACTGAATACGACGCGCCTTGTTTGATTTCCATAATTAAATTTTTATCAATAGTGTCATTATCCGTAATTTTATGTTATTCTTTTCTATAAATATATTCTTGTTTGGATAACTACGAGTATAACTGAAATGAAAACACATATTTAAATACATTCATGAAAATATAAAATTACAGACTTACATTAAAAAATGTAGCGTAATTTTTTTTCAACTAATTTAATAAATTTTCAGTTATGTGTGAGTAGTTCATATATACCTCAACAGATGGCGCCACAGTAGCACTTAAATTTCAAAATAACTATTCAAATTGTATTTATTATACTTTCATAATCATTTGTATTGATATTTATAATAAAAAATATATTATTTATAAATAGTTGTAGATAAATACAAATATAATTCAGCTTCATAAATATATAAATGAACATAGCAACAGAAAAACATAAATTTAATCATGTTTTTTAGCAATATAAAAATGTATTAGTTTATAAAATTCATTATGTTGTTTCACATTATTTATACTTATAAAATAGATAATTGTTTTCAAAATAATACATTTTTATACATTCAACTAACTTCATACATATTGTGTCAAGTGATGACATTTAAATTCTGTCAAACTGAATGTATTGTATGAAAATACAAATTTTGTTAAGATATAATAAAAATACTAAAAATTGGGTTGAACATATTATTTAAATCTTTTCTTCTTATGTATTTTGATGAGATGATTAAACCGTTGTATTTGAAAATGATACCTAGGCGCGGGAAATTTAAAATCTCTATAATTTCATTCATTTATCAACATATATTTTTATTTATTTCCTAAACGGTCTCGCGTGCCGCTTTGAAATTATTATAAATAAATAATATACAGTACAATAGTACAGTGTGTCGTAGGGAGCTTTTACTACATGTCATCTCCTAGGGAGTTAAGCTGGGGTGGAGATTGCACCATACGGGCTATTTTTATATGGAAACCCGTAGTTTCGAACCAAAGCTGATCAACCTAGACCTCAATGTTAATAAATTATGGGTTCAAATAAAATAAATTATATCTTACCTTTACATGAACTTTAAAAAATACACATTCCCGATATATTGTTCACAGATTTTTTATTCCTCAAATAATAACATTTTCCTCAGTACCCAGATAACTATAAGTATATAGGTAAATAAAAATACTTGGTTATTTCACAATAATTGTTATATTAGTGACGATCGTATCGTCCTTTCGGACATCATCAGACTACATAATTAAAGTAATACACCTGTTTATATATACAATTACGTGTTTAGTAGGGGCAAAGTGGTTAGTTGAATCTGGTCATAGACAATTTTTTTTGTTAGAATGAACGGCTGTTCTAATCTCTAAATTTACCAGACAGTTCATTCTTAATTCTTTGTCGGCTAAATGTAATACAAAAAAATCCCCATCGAATGAATATGCATTGTTGATACAATGTTCTGCAAATCCTGAATTAATATTTTTTTTGGGAATAAAAATTAAAAAACATAAATTCAATAAACAAAAAAAACATGAATTCAGAATTGTAGAACATTGTATCAACAATGCACATTCATCCGGTGGGGAATTTTCTGTATCATATCTAGCCGACAAAGGATTACGAATGAACTGACTGGAAGAGATTAGAATAGCCGTTAATTCTAAGATAAACATTGCGAATGATCAAATTGAACAAACCAATTCAATCCCACTTAACTTTTAATTGTATATAGTAATTATTGTGTAATAACTATGTGTTTTTTTTTTATCTATATACAAAAATGTTCCATCAAGTGCCCACTACAATATCCATTTCAAGTAACTATAAGTATGTTTCGTTGCCGATTTATGGTATAGTTATAGTTAAGTTAACGTTAAATTAACAAAATTGCTGTAAATGGCATATTACTCAGTTTTAAAAGACAACTACAAAAATTGATATTTACTGGAATTGATTTTATATAAATATCTTTACTTCTTACTCTGAAAAGAAATTTTATAATATAACAGATAATTATTTGCTTGTTTTCCAAATTTTTCGGTACTTGCCTTTTATGAACCGTTTCTCATCAAATATGTTTTGTCAGCCATTTTAATAAATAGCTTTATGACTGGCGGCTGGAGTAGGGGTAAAAATAGACATATGCGCTGTGTGATATGACGCGCCTTGTTCAAATTCCAAGTTTAAGTTTCTTCTCTGTATTTTCTTTATTATTGTTATTTATTTCACTGTTCATTTTATTATAAATCTTACAAATTATATTTAATTATTTAACTATTTGTGCTTTTGCTGGCATACTGTTCGTACTCCACTGTTCTTTGGAAATGACTTTCATTGCTACTTATATTTCTTCTGTATTGATTTTTTATTGTCCATTCCTTGTTAATTGTATATTCCAAAAGGGTTGCTCATTTTTCGTTAATGTTTGTGTTCAACGATCTCTGTATTTCCAAATTTCATCTTGGAATTACTTAACCAATTCAATGATTTTAGCTAAAATTTAAATATATGTATAAATACAGCAAAAACATAATAAAAAACATACTTACGTTCCAGAATGCACTGTATCTTTACTTTAAAATATATGTTAATTTATTAATTCTTTTCCTTTCTTCTACAAAATATAAAACTTGTACTACGAATTTTTGACGGCTCTAACATATGATAAACGTGAAATGTCAAAAAAGAAATATTTTAAATACACCACATTTCACATTTAGTATATTTGTATATATTTCGCTCACTATTATAATATATGAAAACATAATTCAATTCATAATATCCCTTCACATTTTCCAAAAAAATCAAATAAAAGTTTCATATTGAATTGTCAAATTTGACGGATGAGAACCGTGATTCTTCTTAAATGTAGACATGGCCTCTGGGATCCATTGTTTCAGTGTACCAATTTTTCGCAGTTTTTATTTTTTTAAACAAAAACCACTCACAGTAAAAATATAAGACCCCCAAAAGGCACTCTGGCACAATAGACACTACAACAAAAAATTACAGCAATTACTTAAATGGTCCAGGAGTTTAAGCTGGACACAGGATCGGTGATCGTCGAGATGAATCCAAATATATATATATATATATATATATATATATATATATATATATATATATATATATATATTGTGACGAAGTGCTCGTCACAATGCACACATACCTGCCTCCCTCGTTGCTCCACCAGGTCACCACACCGACTTCACGAGGTCCGGACCGCACACCAGGTCAAGCGAACCCGCCGTCGAAACCAGTAGCCGCCAACCGCTGGAAACACCTTCAGGAGGCGGTGCGACATCTCCAACAGTCTGCCGGATTCCCGAATAGTCGCCGGGAAACACTTTTGTAGAACGCACATGGCCGGAGACATAACCTCAAGAACACATGGGTCTAAACTTGCACCAATATTTAACCTACAACCACAGCACTTGGGGAAACAATAATAAATACATTTTAACATTTACCGCTGTTACTTTTCCTTATCTTTTCTTGTTATTTTCACAGTTTTCAAATTTTCACAGAAACACCTGTTCGCCGCGCCAGCGCGTGCGCGCGACCGCAGTACTGCCAACTTCAAACACAAAACGCTTCGGAGGACCGAATTCCCATGATATATTTTTATAAAATATGTAAATCAGATCAAATACAATACAAAATTCTGTAAAGCCAAGGGAAGTGATTTTGCGAATTTTTTAAAATAAAAATCAATTTATTAAACGAAAATAACAATACATAAAGTCAATCTGTCTCACTTTAAAATCAGTAGCTACAGGATTAATTAAATTTCGGGTATAAATACTACCGCCGGGGCCGTATTTCTTCAGTCTACGACGACTATAACGTCTAACAGTCAGCCGAGAAGAGTTCGAGTCCGTTTCCGCACCGTTCTGTTCCGAATCAAGTCTTTTTGTAAGTTGCTTATTTTTTTTGCATTTTTCTTGAATTCCGCTGCTGTCAGAGGATACAGGTTGGTAGCTTCTACCGCCGTTCCTCAGAGCCTTCAGCTCGCTGCATTCCACGCCTAAGGGGAAACTCCGTAGGTGGTTACCACCGCGTGTTTCTACGGCTGTCGGGCAGATCCGCGTTTTAACTTAGTAGTTTTTTTTCTCATTGCTTTACGTTCCGTAGTTATCGGAGAAGACCCGTTGGTGGTTCCCCACCGCGAACTCCGTCGACGGCTGAGTAGAACCGCGATTAGTTTGTCACTATTTCACTTCCTACGGCTCAGTAAAACACTAGGTGTAGTAATTTTAGTACAATAAAATATTAAACTTACTTTTGTCTGTCTGTGCTAAACCTTGGCCCGACCGACCTAGAGTTCCCGTGGCACACGTCACTTTCCTCGTAGGTTCCGCAGATTGGCGCCCGAGAACAACCCGACATCCTGCAAGAGAACCCACGACATCGCGGACCAACAACATCCCGCAGCGGCCCAAGTGATCGTCGCAAATTGGCGCCCCCGAACAGGGACGCGTCACAATATATATATATATATATATATATATATATATATATATATATATATATATATATATATATATATAGTGAATCTATCAAAATAGTATATGACTAGCGAATTCTAGCATTCCCTAGAGCTCCGCTGTCAGTGCAAAAAACAAATGCCGATCGACATGAAACAATTATTTCATATTTCCACGTCAGGCCTCACCGAGACCTTTCATTAGATTGCAAACACGATATACTTCTAATAATATTTTGCAAAAAACAAAAGCCGGTCGACATGAAACATTTTTGTCATTTATGTACCCCAACTCTTACCGAGACCTTTCATTTGATACCATACACGACATACTTCTGACAACTTTCTGCAAAAAGTCGATCGACATGAAACATTTTTATCATATCTACACGCTAGCCCACACCGAGACTTTTTATTTGATACAAAACACTATATACTTGTGACAACCTTTTGCAAAAAACAAAAGCCGATCGACATTGATCATTTTCGTTAATTCTGCACACCAGCCTTCATTGAAACCTTTCATTTGATACCAAACACCACACACTTCTGACAACTTTTTGCAAAAAACAAATACCGATCGATATAGCACATTTTTGCCAATTCTGCACGCTAGCCCTCTCTGAGACCTTTTATTTGATACCAAACAGGACATACTTCTGACAACTTTTTGCATAAAACAAATACCGATCGACATAGCACATTTTTGACAATTCTGCACGCTAGCCCTCTCCGAGACCTTTCATTTGATACCAAACACGACATACTTCTGATAACTTTTTGCATAAAACAAAAGCCGTTCGACATGAAACATTTTTGTCATTTATGCACACCAGCCTTAACTGAGACCTTTCATATGATACCAAACACGACATACTTCTGACAACTTTTTGCATAAAACAAAAGTCGATTAACATGGAACATTTTTGTCATTTCTGTATGCTAGCCCACAACAAGACCTTTTATTTGATACCAAACATGACATATTTCTAACAATTATTTGAAAAACAAAAACCGGTCGATGTAAAATATATTTGTCATTTATGCAAGCCAGAAAACATTTATATAGAAAACATACATTTTTAAAGTAATTTTAGAATTTTACAAAATTAATAATTAATATCAAATATAGTATTAATTAGAATGACATAATAACAATAATAAACTCTCAGATAGAATTTTTTTTTAATTTCCGTAAATGTCTAATTTTTGCCGAAAAAGGTACATATTATATTTAATATATTTCATACAATAGACGTGCGGTTCCATCGGTTATGATTTTATCTGATTTAGAGTTGAAATATGAATAACTTTGTACTTTTGTAGTTTTGCTCTAATTATAACAGGAGAGAGAGTATCCGCAATTTTTTGAATACTTGGTTTTGTTAAGTGATCATAACTGTCAAATGAAATTAAAATAAAATTAAAAAAATAATGAAATATGAAAATAAAAATTATAAACTGTTTTATTTCATTCATTATACTTTTATTCACATATTTAATTCAAGGCACTCTAATTCCAGGTAAAACAATGACTTGTATTATTATTGTCATATTTTAATCAAATTAATATAAAACTTCAGATGCATTTTTCTCAAAAAAATCGTTATGTTAGAGTATGATAATATTATATCATTGAATTCAGAATAATATTCTCTATTGAATAAGCAAATGAAAAAATAGGTTCACATTTAAAATAAAAAAGTTGGGACACGTATTTTGAGAAACACTGGTTTAAAAAATAATTAGTTTGTCTCATGTTAATAGTGTTGTAAAATAGAAATTTTTTGCTAATTTAACTGACCTTGTAGCTCTTATAGTTCTCGAGATAGCAATAGTGGACAAAATAAAATGAACACCTTTATACACATAATTTTTATAGGTTTAACAATACCGTTTAAACCAGTATTTGTAAAATTTGTTTCTGTATACATCTGAGAAAATCAATAATTTTAATAGTTTAAAAAAATCACATAGATGGCACTAATTAAGAATTTTATTGCATCTGCTAAGGAAGGAATCGATATAATTATTAAATTAATTTAATATTTTTATATTTAATTTCATATGTATATGAATTAAAATATTATTATTATATTAACTGGTAGTGATAGTGTTGTTATATTTATTTCCAAATCACAAGTATGATGTGAAAAGAAAAAAACCTGAATCTCCAGAGTAAATACAAAGGGCTCTTATAATATTTACTATTGAAAATTATGTTATGAAATGAATATAATAATACATATAAATATGCGTTGATAACATAAATGTATAATTACATCTTATTTAGAACAAACTGTATGAAATATTTAAAAAAAAAGTCGTGAATCTTTGGAATAAATGTAGATAGAAACTTCTTATCTCTCTCTACGAATAATGAAATGGCAAACGGTAATATAAAGCATGTGCTTTGAAAAGAGGACTTGTGTGTAATATTTGTCGTACTTCTTGAATTTAACGTTACTATTTTCATGTTAAGTATGGTTTGTTAGATAATATTACAACATAACAAGTCCATTTTCGTGTATAAAATATTAGTTGAAACTTGAAATACTGATCTCGCTTCACTTTCGGTTTCCAAGCCATAACACATAGCTTGATTACAATAAAAATTGTAGCCATTGATTCTTATCAACAACATTTTCATTATAATAATCATTATCATATTTTCTCGGTACCAATCTAATTCTATTGGTACATACGTACATCTACAATGAAAGAGTTCATTGCAGAATATGTAGTATTATTGCGAATTTATCTATCGTATGACATTTTTATTACGGTTTTTATATTTTGACTTCTTCTTTCTACTGATTTTTTCTTTGCACTTCCAACCCTATTTAATGTGCTTTCATAGCAATGTCAAAATGACAAGATAATTTGACAACTGTATTTTGGATGCGTTCAAACATGTGTTATACAGTCGGATTACTGAATGTGACCAGTGTAAATTTTTAAATTCAAAGAAACTGTTTAATAAATTTAATAAGAACACAAAATTTTTTTTAATAAAAATATTATAAATATACCTTCACAAATAACAATGAGCCTTTAGGGTCCCGAAAATTTACAAAAAGAGCAGCTAACAATCAAAGCCGGCTGTTTACTTTTAAATTTTCGGGTATCTAAAGGCTTATTGTTAAACGGTAAATATTTTTGATTTCTAAGTAAATCATTTTAAAATATATCTTATCATTTTAATAGATACACTTCGTTTATGAAAATGAATTTTAGATGTCAGATTGTCAAATTTGAATTGAATAAAATAAGTAAAATATATGAAATAATAATGTTCATAAAGTAATTTTTATTTACTCTCCAATGAATATAAAAGTATAATAATATATATAGTAAAATGACATATTTTTATAATTAGAGAATAATAACTAAAACTTACTGTAGGAATTGCAAACCTTGCTCGCAACTTTCATCATCACAAATTTTGACATCAATAATCCATTATTAAAAACTTTATGGTTGTATATGAAAGAATATATTATATTTACTCTTTTTATAGCATTATTTATGATAAAAATAGCTTCTTTTAATTTCATTTGATTACACTTTGAACCAGTAACCTAATATGACATCTGTAAGTGATAAAAATAAAAAAATTACCTATTAATATTTATATCGTACCTTAAACTAATATCCAACAATTTTCAAACATTTTTTTTGCATTATTTCGTAGTAAAAATATGAATTTTCATGTAATCCATTCACCTGGGAGCACATGTCATCAAAAGCATTTCTCGTTAAATATTTGGTTTCAGAAAGTGTTTATTGTTTGAAATATCAATGATAATTGAATAATTGGATAGATAATTTGTTTTCGTATACGTTTTCATTAAAAAAATCATCTCATTCCATAACAAAATACAATAGAAATTTTAAAAATCTAATTGTTGTTGTAATCAAATACTTTCATCTGAAATTTGATGAAAGAATACATAAAGAATGTATAAAATGCAGTTACTTACAGTTTAATATAGTCCAGATACATAATTGAAAATAATTATTGTACAATAAATTATTAAACATTTCTTCCAAGGGGGTATGAAGGAAAGGTATGTCAGTATTTTTAAATAAATGTGTTTATGACTAAATACGACGCGCCTTGTTTGATATCCATAATTAAATTTTTGTCAATAGTGTTATTATCCATAATTTTATGTTATTCTTTTCTATGAATATATTCTTGTTTGGCTAACTACGAGTATAACTGAAATGAAAACACATATTTAAATACATTCAAGAAAATATAAAATTACATACTTACATTATAAAATGTAGTGTAATTTTACTTTTAAACTAATTTTACTATATATTTCTCCAAGCAAATACAAGACTTGCAAGATGATTTTTTGATTAGAGCTGACGTTTTGACAAACGTCATATGTCATGAAAATTTAAATATTGTAAATAAGGTTTGCCGTAAATTATTATGTACAATGCACTTTTATGTTAATCAGTTACACTTCAGTAGTGTTATTTTTAGTAATTTTATGTTATTTCTCTTCTATAAATATACTCTTGTTTGGATAACCAATTAAAAATTGTAACTGAAATGAAAATACATCTTTAAATACAACGAAACAAATTTAAAATAATATACTTACATCACAAAGTGTATTGTACATAGTTTACTTTATATTTCTGTATATTTATCTTTGAAAATATAAAACTTGTGCCACGAATTTTTTGATTGACTGACCCAACAGATGATAAACGTCAATGTCATAAAATTAAATATTTTAAATACACCACACTTAACATTCAGTGTATTTGTATATATTTCGCTCACTATTATAATGTGTAAAAATGTAATTACTTTTACAATATCTCTTTTCATTTTCAAAATAAATCAATTAAAAGTTTCATATTGAATTGTCAAAAATGACGGATGGCACAGTAATTCTTTTTAAATTTAAACCTGGCATCTAGGATATTTTTTTCAGTTTTGTTCCAGTTTTCCTTTTTCGCTTAGTTTTTGATTTTTTACACGAAAACCACTCACAGTAAAAATATGAGACCCCAAAAAGGCCCTATTCCACTTTAAACCACATCTAATAAAATAATATTAAAATTATTCAATGAATGGTTTGACCTGTACCCGTGAGCAAAATTTTTGCGATGCTCGAGATGAATCCAAATATAGATATATAGTGAATCTATCAAATTAGTATATGACTAGCGAATTCTCGGCTACGCCGAGCATTCCCTAGAGCTCCGCGGTCAGTACAAAAAACAAATGCCAATCGACATGAAACAATTTTTTCATATCTGCTCGTTAGCCCTTACTGAGACCTTTCATTAGATTCCAAACACGATATGTTTCCAATAACTTTTTGCAAAAAACAAATGCCGGTCGACATGAAAATTTTTTGTCATTTATGCACACCAGCCTTAACCGAGACCTTTCATTTGATACCAAACACGACATACTTCTGACAACTTTTTGCATAAAACAAAAGTCGATCGACATGGATCATTTTTGTCATTTCTGCACGCTAGCCCACAAAGAGACGTTTCATTTGATACCAAACATGACATATTTCTAACAATTTTTTGAAAAAAACAAAAGCCGGTCGACGTAAAATATATTTGTCATTTATGCAAGCCAGAAAACATTTACATAGAAAACATCCATTTTTAAAATAATTTTAGACTTTAACAAAAATTAATAATTAATATTAATTATAACATTTACTAGAATGATATAATAACAATAATAAACTCTCAGATAAATATTTTTTTTATTTCCGTAACTGTCTGATATTTAGCGAAAGAGTTACATTTTATATTTAATATATTTCAGACGTGCAGTACAATCGGTTATGATTTTATCTGATGTAGAATTGAAATTTAAACTACTTTGTACTTTTATAGTTTTGCTCTAAATATATCAGGAGAGAGAGTTTTCAAAATTTTTTGAAATCCCATTTTATCCTATGTTTCTTGTTTTATTGCGTGTAGATGTGTAGATTTCAATGTTATTTTTTTCATACTTCTTTATCTCTTTACTTATTCATTTTAGCGCTAATAAGGAACAGAAATAATTTGTTCAAAAATTAAGTAGGCATCCTATAAATTCAACTTTCATAATTATTCATATTTAATGATATATTAATTAAATAAAATTTAAGGTGTTTTAGAAAATGAATTAAGATTGCCTTGATAGATGAAAAAAATTTTTGAATAAATTATCTATTAACACTTTCCGCTCATCGATAATTTATTATTTTATTTTAAATTATTGTATTCTTGTATTAAAAATAACTATAACTTTGTTTATAAATTTAATTACTATACAATAATATTTTTGAATTAATAAATCTATATTTTTAAATAATATATACACATAATTTTTATAGGTTTAACAATACCGTTTAAACCAGTCTTTGTAAAATTTGTTTCTGTGTACATCAGAAAAAATCAATATTTTAATAGTTAAAAAAAATCACATAGATGGTACTAATTATGAATTTCATTGCATCTGCTAAGGAAGGAATCGATATAATTATTCAACAATTAAATATTTTTATATTTAATTTTATATGTATATGAATAAAAATATTATTTTTAGGTATAAATGAAATTTATAATTCTAAGCAAAAACAAGAACATAATAATATTTTGAATACTTTTTGACATATCAAACTAACTGGTGGCGCTAGTGTTGTTTTACTTATTTCCAAATCACCAGTGTGATGTGAAAAGAAAAAAATCATTTACAGCTGACTTCTTATTTTGTAAATCTAGAATGAATTTGTTTTGACAGGAATAAGGACATTTTATTTCCAAAAGTTCAAATCCGTTTTCTGTTTTCATAAAACCATCATCACTACATGCTAAGTATGGTTGGTTTGATAATATTAAGCTTGAAATACTGATCTCGCTTCACTTTCGATTTTCAAGCCATAACGCCATAGCTTGATTACAATAAAAATTATAGCCATT
This sequence comes from Stenolophus ochropezus, assembly GCA_035578165.1. NCBI lineage: Eukaryota > Metazoa > Arthropoda > Insecta > Coleoptera > Carabidae > Stenolophus > Stenolophus ochropezus. Next base: position 17,250,996 of record JAQOWZ010000017.1, read on the forward strand.
GATTCTTATCAACAACATTTTCATTATAATAATCATTGTCATATTTTCTCTGTACCAATCTAATTCTTTTGGTACATATGTACATCTACAATGAAAGAGTTCATTGTAGAATATGTAGTATTATTGCGATATGTCTATCGTCTGAAATTTTTATTACAGTTTTTATTTCTTGGCTTCTACTTTCTACTCATTCTTTCTTTACACTTTCAGCCCTATTTAAAGTGCTTTCAATTTCGCTATAAGTATAATACTTTATGCACTCGTTTCAGGCAAAATTTCTTTGCTTACGTTATGAAAATGCAAAAAGAGTACCAGGACAATTTCCAGAAGTGTTTATGTAGAATGGTTTTATTGAATCTTTGTGTTATTTTTCAAACTGCGCTTGTGAAGGCTTGTTCCAAATGATAGACTGATCAGTTTTGGACTATATTTTATAATTCTTATTTAAATGTTTCTTCACGACACAGTTATAATTAAAGGTAAAATTATAGAATTAACACATATGCAAACAAATACTTTGTTTCTTGGAGTAGTTTCATTTGTACAAGTTGTGATACACAATAAATTGCTAACTCCTTTACATTTCTTAATAAAATGAAGTCTCTTTATGACAATACAGCAAAAAGAATATCTAGTCCAGGGGGCTGAAACAGTATTGCGATGCGTGAAACAAAGTTTCAATCTAGATCTCTTTGAAAATCTTTTCCGAAGCCGATCAGAGATGTCACTACTAGTTCCAAATTTTAGTATTTTTTTTAGTAATATTATATTATTAAGTTCTTTGGTGACATTTATTTAAAAATGAATGTTTTCTCATCAAGTATCACATGCAATTCTTTTATTGTCTATTTTCTTTGACATTTTACAAATATTTTGATTTGAATTAATGTAAAATATTTGATTATCATTGGTAAGAACAGTATTATTTTTTGTAGGAATTTTATAGGTATTTTGTTATAGTACCGTTGATTGAAAAATTAATTGATTCCTCTATCAACGGTAATACTAAAATATACAAAGTAAAATTTTTTTTCTACAAATTTTGAATATTTAGCAAATATTAACTCAAATATTTAAATCTGATTTGTAACTTGTTTTTAGTTTAAATTATAAATATACCAGAAAATAAGAAAAAAAGTATATAATTACTAAATATCTCACAATAACACATATTTTAAAAGAAAGTTTTAAAATATTATTTATTATGGTCATAAAAATAAATATTTTACAATATAGTTAATCCTTAATATTGACATTACTAGAAATATCTCTTCATGATAAATATTGTATGAAATACAATATGAAGAGATAAATATCAAACAGAAAACAAAATAATTTGAATTATGGGATTTGACATTACCGACCGTTAACGCACATGTCAAATTTAGTTCCCGAAACCGACCCTAAGGGGCGCTAAAATTTGTTTTCACAGATGATAAGGTAGATATCCAATCTTCTACTAATATATTTCCTTAATCTATGATCTAGTCTTATTGAATTTAAATGCATAATAAAGTCTAATACTTATATTTTCACCATTGTCAAAATGACAAGATAATTTGACAACTTTGTTTTGGATGCATTCAAACATGTGTTATACATTCGGATTACTGAATGTGACCATTAAATGTAAATTTTAAAATTCAAAGAATCTTGTTAATAAATTTAATTAGAACACAATATTTTCTTTAATAAAATAACACAGCAAAATGAATATCTAATCTTATTGATTTTAAATCCATTATATAGTCTAATACTTATATTTTCAGCAATGTCAAAATGACAAAATAATTTGACAACTTTATTTAGGATGCTTTCAAACTTGTGTTAAGTGTAAATTTTAAAATTCAATGACACTTGTTAATAAATTTAATTAGATCACAATATTTTTTTAATAAAAATATTATAAATATAACTTAACAATTACCAATGGGCCTTTAGGTCCCGAAAATTTACATAAAGGGCAGCCAACAATCAAAGCCGGCCATTTTCTTTTAAATTTTCGAGAATCTAAAGGCTCATTTTTAAATGTTAAATATTTTTAGTTTGTAAATAAATCACTTTAGAATATATCTTATCATTGTAATAGGTACACTTCGTTTATGAAAAAGAATTTGATAAAAGAGATAAAAATTAAAAATGTACTTAAAAATATTAATATCATACCTTAAACTAATATACAATAATTTTCAAATATACTTTTGCATTAATTCGTAGTAAAAATATGATTTTTCATGCAATCCATACACCTGAGAGCATATGTCAACAAACGCATTTTTTGATTAATATTTGGTTTCAGAAAGTGTTTATTGTTTGAAATATCAATGATAATTAAATAATTGGATAGATACTTTGTAATTGTAAACGTTTTTATTTAAAAAATCATCTCATTCTCTAACAAAATTAAATGGAATTTTTAAAAATCTAATCGTTGTAGTAATCAACTACTTTTATCTGAAATTTGATGAAAGAATACATAACGTATGTATAAAATGCAGTTACTTACAGTTTAATATAATCCAGATACATAATTCAAAATAATTATTGTTTAATAAATTGTTAAACATTTCTTCCAAGAGGGTATGAAGGGAAGATTTGTCAGTATTTTTAAATAAATGTGTTTATGACTGAATACGACGCGCCTTGTTTGATTTCCATAATTAAATTTTTGTAAATAGTGTTATTATCCGTATTTTTATGTTATTTCTTTTCTGTAAATTAAACCAATTAAAAACTTTAACTAAAATGAAAATACATATCTAAATACAGCAAAGAAAATATGAAATTACATACTTACATTACAAAATGTAGTGTAATTTTACTTTTAAACTAATTTTACTATATATTTGTCCAGGAAAATACAAGACTTGCATGATCAGTGTTTGATTAGAGCTGACGTTTTGACAAACGTCATATGACATGAATATTTAAATAATGTGTACAATGCACTTTTATGATAATCAGTTACACTTCAGTAGTGCTATTATCAGTAATTTTATGTTATTTCTCTTCTATAAATGTACTCTTGTTTGGGTAACTAATTAAAAATTATAACTGAAATAAAAATACATATTTAAATACAGCAAAATAAATTTAAAATGATATACTTACATCAAAAAGTGTTATGTACATATTCTTTTAAATATAGTTTACTTTATATTTCTGTATATTTCTTTTTAAAAATATAAAACTTGTGCCACGAATTTTTTGATTGACTGACCAAACGACAAATGTCATAAAATTAAATATTATAAATACACCACACTTAACATTCAGTGTATTTGTATATATTTCGCTCACTATTATAATGTGTAAAAATGTAATTATTATAATTACCTTTACAATATCTCTTTTCATTTTCAAAATAAATCAATTAAAAGTTTCATATTGAATTGTCAAAAATGACGGATGGCACAGTAATTCTTTTTAAATTTAAACCTGGCATCTAGGATATTTTTTTCAGTTTTGTTCCAGTTTTCCTTTTTCGCTTAGTTTTTGATTTTTTACACGAAAACCACTCACAGTAAAAATATGAGACCCCAAAAAGGCCCTATTCCACTTTAAACCACATCTAATAAAATAATATTAAAATTATTCCATGAATGGTTTGACCTGTACCCGTGAGCAAAATTTTTGCGATGCTCGAGATGAATCCAAATATAGATAGATAGATATATAGATAGTGAATCTATCAAAATAGTATATGACTAGCGAATTCTCGGCTACGCCGAGCATTCCCTAGAGCTCCGCTGTCAGTGCAAAAAACAAATGCCGATCGACATGAAACAATTATTTCATATTTCCACGTCAGGCCTCACTAAGACCTTTCATTAGATTGCAAACACGATATACTTCTAATATTTTTTTGCGAAAAACAAAAGCCGGTCGACATGGAACATTTTTGTCAATTCTACACGCTAGCCCTCAACAAGACGTTTCATTTGAGTCCAAACTCGACACAACTTTGAGAACTTTTTGCAGAAAACAAAAGCCGATCGGAATGGGACATTTTTGTCAATTCTGCACGCTAGCCCTCAACAAGACCTTTCATTTGAGACCAAACTCGACATACTTTTGAGAAATTTTTGCAGAAAACAAAAGCCGATCGGAATGTAACATTTTTCTCAATTCTGCACGCTAGTAGATAATGAATCTACCAAAATAGTATATGATGTTTATATCCCTGAATTCAGAAAAAAATGCTCTATCGAATAATCTAAAAATAAACATATGTTCCCATCTAAAAAGAGAAAGTTGTGTCCCGTATTTTGATAACCACAGGTCAAAAAAAAGTTTTTTTTGCTCTTTGTATTAGTCTTGTAAAATGGTGGTTCTTTGCTAATTTAACCAACCTCGTAGCTCTTATAGTTCTCGAAATAGAAATGGTGGCACGCTTAAATGGAACACCCTGTATATGAATTACTCACACATAACTTATCAAATAATATCATATATTTAATATTCCAACTTTGGAAATTGATGAATTTTTTTCACACCCTTCTACGGGGGGTGCTACTATGTGTTAGACCTAGAAACATTTGTTGTAATGTATATTATTTATTTATAACACGTTCAAAGCGGCACGCGAGACCGTTTAGGAAATAAATAAAAATACATGTTGATAAATAAATGAAATTATAGAGATTTTAAATTTCCCGCGCTTAGGGATTTTGAGATACAACGGTTTAATCATCAAAATACATAAGAAGAAAAGATTTAAATAATACGTTTAACCCAATTTTATGTATTTTTATTATATCTTAACAATATTTGTATTTTCATACAATACATTCAGTTTGACAGAACTTAAATGTCATAACTTGACACAATAAGTATGAAGTTAGTTAAAGAATATATAAAAATGTATTATTTTGAAAATAATTATCTATTTTATAAATATAAATAATGTGAAATAACATACCAAAATTTATAAACTGATACATTTTTATATTGCCAAAAAAAACATGATTATATTCATGTTTTTGTGTTGCTATGTTCATTTATATATTTATGAAGCTGAATTATATATGTATTTATCTACAACTATTGTTATTGTTATTAATAATTTATTTTTTATTATAAATATCAATATAAATGATTATAAAAGTATAATAAATACAATTTGAATAGTTATTTTGGAATTTAAGTGATCCTGTGGCGCCATCTGTTGAGGTATATATGAACTACTCACACATAACTGAAAATTTATATGCCTGTTAGTTGTAGATAAAGTAACCAATTTTTATACGTTCTTTTGCATTATTTCTTAATGAAAACATGAATTTTTGTGCAGTACAATCACAGTCAAGTTCGACTAAGAGAATATGAATATTTGGTTTGAAAAGATGTTTATTGTTTCATACATCAGTTACAAATGAATAAATGGATAGATAATTTGTTTATGTAAACATTTACATCTGAGAAATCATCTCATTTCATTATAAAATACTACAGAATTTTGAAAAATGTAATCTCTGTTGTAATCAGATGGTTTTATCAGAAATGTCAAGAAATGCGTAAAGAAAGTGTAAAATGCAATTAATTAAAGTTTAATTAGGTCCAGATACATCATTTATTTATATACTAATTATTGTACATTAAACTGTTGAACAATTCCCTCCAAAACGGTATGAAGCAAAGGGTTTTCAGGTTTTCCACGTAATCAGACAAAATCCATTGTCTAGCTCTCTAAAATATGTATAAATTAGATAAAAAAGTATTTATAATAAGGGTAGAATACTGTACAGTATGTATTTACCTTTGCTAGTGTTTGAATAGTAATCAAAAATCAATTTTTAAAAGTGAGATTCTAAATCGACTTTGAAATGGAGTTTTCTTGATTAAATAATACTTTCTGGAATAGTCTTGTGAATTTATTTTAAAGAATATATTATATTCTCATTCATTTTAACAATATTTGCCCAACGAATTGTTTTAATTAATTTAAAAATTCACCATTGTGTATCTGAGTACGTGTAGGTTATAGTCTCATCTAAAAAATGAAATATTTAACTATTAATATATAAATATTTATATTCCATATGGAAGTACCTTGTAACAGAGATGATTTCGTACAATATTTCATTATACATTTTAGTAAAAATGTCATATTTCAAGCAGATAACTTGGTCGTGTCTCCAACTCAAGTGTCAAATACAGCATTTTTGTTAAATTTTATAATATCGTGCAAAATTTCTGGTTTCATTTTAAAGGATACGTTATATTTCCACATTTAATAATGATTTTCATCCAACGAATAGCCTTATTTCATATAAATTTCATCTCGATATGCCAGAGTTCATACAGGTTAGGAAAACTAAATAAAAATGAGAAAAAATTAGTATTAATATGCAAAAATTTATATCATACCTTAAAATACATTGTATTACTGATGATTTGTGATAATTCTCATACAATATCTCGCTGTAATATTAGAAAAAATAGCCTTTTTCACCGAGCTATCCGTCACTTGATGAGCCCCGGAAGCAACTGTCAAAATTGCCGGTTATACAAAACTTTGTAATTTAAAGTGTTTTAATTGAAAAGAAAACATATAGATAAATTAAGTTTTATAGTAATACACCTAATAATACAAATATTACCTTTTAATTCGCCGTAATTCTCAAGATTTCTCGTTTTAAAATATACCTGTAATGGCTGAAAGCAGTTCTCAAACAAAAGTGAAAATGGAATTAGTTTTTTTTATTTAAAATACGTTTTTATTGGAATGTATATGTACGAATCATTAAAATATACTGATTTATAACAAAATATATTATATTTACAATTTATAATAGCCTATTTATATTTTTGGTACCCTTACGTATAATAAACGTCAATGTCATAAAATTAAATATTTCAAATACACCACATTTAACATTCAGTGTATTTGTATATGTTTCGCTCACTATTATAATGTGTAAAAACATAATTACCTTTACAATATCTCTTTTCATTTTCAAAATAAATCAAATAAAAGTTTCATATTGAATTGTCAAATTTGACGTATGACAACCGTGATTCTTCTTAAATGTAGACATGGCCTCTGGGATCCATTGTTTCAATGTACCAATTTTACTCAGTTTTTATTTTTTTAAACAAAAACCACTCACAGTAAAAATATGAGACCCCCAAAAGGCACTCCGGCACAATAGACACTACAACTTGAGAAAAAAATTACAGCAATTACTTAAATGGACCAGGAGTTTAAGCTGGACACAGGATCGGTGATCGTCGAGATGAATCCAAATATATATAGATAGTGAATCTATCAAAATAGTATATGACTAGCGAATTCTCGGCTACGCCGAGCATTCCCTAGAGCTCCGCGGGTAAGTGCAAAAAACCAATGCCGATCGACATAAAACAATTATTTAATATTTCCACGTCAGGCCTCACCGAGACCTTTCATTAGATTGCAAACACGTTATACTTCTAATAATTTTTTGCAAAAAACAAAAGCCGGTCGACATGAAACATTTTTGTCATTTATGTACCCCAACTCTCACCGAGACCTTTCATTTGATACCATACACGACATACTTCTGACAACTTTCTGCATAAAACAAAAGTCGATCGACATAAAACATTTTTATCATATCTACACGCTAGCCCACACCGAGACTTTTTATTTGATACCAAACACTATATACTTGTGTCAACCTTTTGCAAAAAACAAATACCGATCGACATAGGACATTTTTGCCAATTCTGCACGCTAGCCCTCTCTGAGTCCTTTTATTTGATACCAAACACGACATACTTCTGACAACTTTTTGCATAAAACAAATACCGATCGACATAGCACATTTTTTGTCAATTCTGCACGCTAGCCCTCTCCGAGACCTTTCATTTGATACCAAACACGACATACTTCTGACAACTTTTTGCATAAAACAAATACCGATCGACATAGCACATTTTTGTCAATTCTGCACGCTAGCCCTCTCCGAGACCTTTCATTTGATACCAAACACGACATACTTCTGACAACTTTTTGCATAAAACAAAAGTCGATTAACGTGGAAATTTTTTGTCATTTCTGTATGCTAGCCCACAACAAGACCTTTTATTTGATACCAAACATGACATATTTCTAACAATTATTTGAAAAACAAAAACCGGTCGATGTAAAATATATTTGTCATTTATGCAAGCCAGAAAACATTTATATAGAAAACATGCATTTTTAAAGTAATTTTAGAATTTTACAAAATTAATAATTAATATCAAATATAATATTAATTAGAATGACATAATAACAATAATAAACTCTCAGATAGAATTTTTTTTTAATTTCCGTAAATGTCTAATTTTTGCCGAAAAAGGTACATATTATATTTAATATATTTCATACAATAGACGTGCGGTTCCATCGGTTATGATTTTATCTGATTTAGAGTTGAAATATGAACAACTTTGTACTATTGTAGTTTTGCTCTAAATATATCAGGAGAGAGAGTATTCGCAATTTTTTGAATACTTGGTTTTGTTAAGTGATCATAACTGTCAAATGAAATTAAAATAAAATTAAAAAAATAATGAAATATGAAAATAAAAATTATAAACTGTTTTATTTCATTCATTATACTTTTATTCACATATTTAATTCAAGGCACTCTAATTCCAGGTAAAACAATGACTTGTATTATTATTGTCATATTTTAATCAAATTAATATAAAACTTCAGATGCATTTTTCTCAAAAAATCGTTATGTTAGGGTATGATAATATTATATCATTGAATTCAGAATAATATTCTCTATTGAATAAGCAAATGAAAAAATAGGTTCACATTTAAAATAAAAAAGTTGGGACACGTATTTTGAGAAACACTGGTTTAAAAAATAATTAGTTTGTCTGATGTTAATAGTGTTGTAAAATAGAAATTTTTTGCTAATTTAACTGACCTTGTAGCTCTTATAGTTCTCGAGATAGCAATAGTGGACAAAATAAAATGAACACCTTTATACACATAATTTTTATAGGTTTAACAATACCGTTTAAACCAGTATTTGTAAAATTTGTTTCTGTATACATCTGAGAAAATCAATAATTTTAATAGTTTAAAAAAATCACATAGATGGCAATAATTAAGAATTTTATTGCATCTGCTAAGGAAGGAATCGATAAAATTATTAAATTAATTTAATATTTTTATATTTAATTTCATATGTATATGAATTAAAATATTATTTTTATATTAACTGGTAGTGATAGTGTTGTTATATTTATTTCCAAATCACAAGTTGCAATGACCTGGGTTTCCCTCAGACCCCATCCACTACCAAGTACATTACTTTTTTCTTTTTAATGTTTTATTTGATGCTAATACAACAAACCTTAAATTCTAATTTTACAATAAACTAACGTTCGTAAACACCACCTCGTTTACTTTTCTCTCCGTCTGTTCTTTCTTCTGTGTCTTGGCCACCTCGTGGTCTTCTACTGCTTGGCCAGAATACAAAACCATGGGTGTCGCAACGTCCTTCAGCGCGCACCTTAGTCTTTCTCGTTCCGTCTCTCCAACTGTCACTAACTTTTTCTTTTAACACTGCTTCCACACTTCTTGAACACGTTTTTCTACCATCAACCAAAACCTCCCTTCTTCTTCTCTTAACCTATTTTTCCCGCTCTCCTTTCGCTTCCCTACCGCAGTGCCACACACGGCCATCCTCTCAACCATTTTTTCCAGGACCGTACTAGCTCTAACAAAATCCAATCTGGGCCATTACATCACCCCCCATTTAATTAAGACTTATGGCTAAACAAAACTTAACTACAATTCACATTTAACTTACAGACTAAGGATTAATTAAATTCTTAAAACATAACATTTTGGCTTTCAATACATTTCTTTAAGTTTACAACATTGTGAGTACCTTTGACTCGGCCTACATCATCATGAAGCAAATATGAGTTAGAACCCATTATTTTGTGAACTGTGTAAGGACCTTCATATAACAAAAATAGTTTTTTAATTACATTTTTACAAGGGTCTGATTGTGGATGGGTTCTTAGCCATACCCGGTCTCCTTCTTTGAAAGATATAATTTTATTTAATTTATTATTATGACGGTCGTGTCTTTTTTCGGCTTTACTTCTCAGTCTTTCACGTGCCAACATAATTATTTGGTTTCTATCTTCCTCTGGACTGGGTCTTTCTGGAAATTCAATTAACTTAACAACCTCATTCTCATGGTTTATTCCAAAATGTAGATAATTCGGTGTAAAACCAGTAGAATCATGGGTTGTTGCATTTAAAAGCATCTCAACTGATTTCACTTCACACGCCCATTTACTATGCTTCTGGAAGCATAAGCATCTTAATAATCGTCCAATTTCCCGATTTACTCGTTCTGTCATGTTTCCCTGTGTTTCTAACTCTTTTTCCCAGTTCTGAGAAAATTGGGTGCCATTATCAGATAGTATACATTCCGGTTTACCCATTTTAGGAATATAACTATTAACGACTCTATGAAGGATAGCTTTGGTGGTAGCCCGTTTTAGGGGATACAAGCACACATACTTGCTATCGCATCTACCATCACTAATAACTGGGTAACACCAGCCCGAGATGTTGGTAATGGTCCCATTAAATCAATACATACTATGGAATTTGGTTTATCAGGCAGTACACTGAACATTTGACCTCTCGATACTTTTGAAATTTTACTCTTTTGGCATAATTCACAAGAAGCTGCATAATTTGAAATATTTTTCTTCATTTTCGGCCAAAAATAGTATTGCTTTAAAGCGCTATAATTTTTATGCCCTCCAAAGTGTCCATTTTTCTGGTGTTCAATTCCCACTAATGTTTTTACCAAGATTAGCGGTATACCAATCTTATAAGATTCTTCATCTTTGTTCGGATTTTTAAATATTACACCTTTATGAATCGTATATACTCTCTTTAAACGGCTAGGACAATTTTCTGTGTTTAATTTATTTTCAATATCTAAGCAATATTTATCTTGTTTTTGTAGATTTTCTATATCTTTAAATTGAATTTTTAAATCATTAATTTCACTTGTAATCATTTTAATACAGATTAAAACTTTCTCTTCTTCTACATAGTCTGTTTCAGTGGCTGGGTATCGCGACAGGGCATCTGCTACCACATTTTCGCTTCCTTTGCAATATTCAATGGTGAAATCATATTCTTGAATGAGTAGAATCCATCGTGTTAACCTTGGACTCAACAATTTGCATCTCTTCATAAATGCCAATGCTTTATGATCAGTTTTAATAGTTAACTGCTGTCCTAAAACCAGAGAACGCCATTTTCTTAAACAAAATACTATAGCAAGCGCTTCGATTTCCGTTGTAAAGTAATTCTTCTCGCTTGTCCTTAAAGTTCTACTAGTAAACGCAATAGTATTTATTTCGCCTTCATCATCCAGTTGGTAAAGCCATCCTCCCAGACCTTTCTATGAACTGTCGGTCTGTATATACAAACGTCGATTCCAATCCGGAAAACTAAGAGGTTGTAGATTTACAAATGCCTCTTTCACTTGGTTAAATGCTTTATCTTCTTCTTTACCCCAATGCCAAATACTATTTTTCATTAAAAGTGGTAACAAAGGATGGATTAACGTTGCATATTTGTGACAGAACCTTTTGTCATAATTGCATAAACCCAAAAATGATTGCAAATGTTTTATGTTACGCGGTCTAGGAAATTCCAATATAGATCTAATCTGTTCAGGATCTACCGCAATACCATTTGGGGTAATAATGTGACCCAAAAAATAGATTTTTTCTTGAAAAAAATGACATTTCTTCAGTTTAACGGTTAAATTGGCATCTTGAAGTTTCTTGAATATAATTGTGAGATGTTCTAAATGTTCTTGGAAATTATTCGATATCACCAACAAATCGTCAACGTATGGAATACAGAATTGTTCAACTTCAGGGCCTAATATTTTCTCCAACCCTCGTATGAAACTGCTTACCGACGTACGAAAACCAAAAGGTAAGACTTTAAAAATATACGTACGACCTTCATATGCAAAACCAGTATATTTCTGGTCGCTTTCTCTTACAGGTATTTGCCAATAAGAACATGTTAAGTCAATAGAACTAAAGACCTTCCCATTTATTTTAGTGAATAGTTCTTCTGGGTTTGGTGGCTCTATATGCTCTTTCCTCATTTGAGTATTAAGGTGCCTTGCGTCTAAACATACTCGCACTCCTTTATCTTTCTTTGATACAACTACAAGAGAACTAACATACTCTGTAGGTGCTTCCTGTATTACCCCCCACTTCTTTATTTCATGAATCTGCTTCTTAACTGCATCTTTATAAGCATTTGGTATGGGAAATGATTTCTTGTTAAATGGTGTATCATCTCGCATTTCAATTTTATGTTCATATTGTTGTGTCAGACCTGGTTCATTTGAGAATAGGTTTGAAAACTGGTTCAAAACTTCTAAGACTTGCGTTTTCTGCTCTTCAGTTTCCACTCCAGCACTCTCTGCAACTTTCCTTCTTTCTTCTTCGGTGTACCCTTTTTTCGTATCATGTACTCTTTTTTCTTCTATTTTCTAAATTTCATTAATTATAATGCTTGTTGGCAACTGCTTTTCATTATGTCCTTATTTTATTAATAAGGGTTTCTCATCTATTGTGATCTTTAATTTGCTGCCTTTACAAGATAATTCAGCTTTAACTTCTTGCATCCAGTCGTAACCTAGGATTAAATCCCTAGTTAATTTTGGGACTATTAACACAACTGTTTCACTAATTTTTCCCTTCATTTCGAGCTTTATCAAAACTTGTTTGGTTACTTTTTGAGTGAGTGCACCAAACGCTCCACCCAATGTCACTTCCATTACCGGAAACGTCGGTAATGTAAGATATTTGATTCGTTCATAAAACTTCTCGGATATACAAGAAAATTAACTTCCCGAGTCGATCAGTGCTACCACTTCAACACCTTCAATTTTTACTTCCGTAACTGGTTTCATCGTCTTTTTATCAGTATTTTCTTCCTCATTCTCATCAGATAATAAAATTTCTGCTGGATCTTGATTGAAAATCGTATTGGATCGAGCAACCTCTTGTCGATTATCATCTTGAACATAATTGATGCTAGTATTGTTGTTTCGTGTTGAACGTTGATTTTTCCAATTATTTTGGGTTGTATTATGACCACCGTTTCCTCTTTCTTCCATAAATGTTTTATCAATTTGCCGTAAATAGCTCTCCGTTTCTTCAATAGTCATCATCCCTCTTCTAATGTCACTTGGAAAATGTGCGCTTAACATTTCTATCAGCTTCCTTTCCTCAAGTCCTTATGACAAATAGCTTACCTCTTTAGCTAATTTTAGGAAATAATCAGCACGACTGCCTTTCTCGTGTTGCCCATATTTGATTCTCTTATACGCTTCACGCTCCTCCTCTACCCCCCAGTATCGATCTAAAAACTTTTTCTTAAAGTCCCCAAAATCTTTAAAATTTTTTTTTTGTTTAACATTGCCCAATCTGCAGCCGATCCTCTTAAGCAATTTGTTGCTATATCTATCCTTTTATTTTCCGGAACACCCGCATCTACTAACATTGAAGATACTTTCTTAATAAACTGTACGGGTTGCATTCCTCCACCTGGCGCAAACGTTAACAAAGTACCACCTATATCTTTCCAATAGGATATATACGATCTATCTTTTGCAGTATTTTTAACTTCGCTCATTTCGTCTGGCCTAATTATTTTTTCTTCTGAAGTCTTTGCCTCACTTTTAACGTTAACCATGTATTTTAAACTATTAGCCATAACTGCAACATTTCGTGATAGCTGTTCCATCGTTTGTTCCAAAGCTGAGAGTTTAGATACTGTTTCCTTGTCGTCTTCTCGAGCCTCTTCTATGTAGGTTTGTCTTTTGCTTTTTCTTCCCGTCATTTTATATTTTTTCTAACCTAGACAACATGTATTAATGTATAATTATGTAAATACTGTTTTGAGGTTGTAAGCAACGTGAAAATTTGTTTAGCCTACTCGTTGGGCGCCAAATTGCAATGACCTGGGTTTCCCTCAGACCCCATCCACTACCAAGTACATTACTTTTTCTTCTTAATGTTTTATTTGATGCTAATACAACAAACCTTAAATTCTAATTTTACAATAAACTAACGTTCGTAAACACCACCTCGTTTACTTTTCTCTCCGTCTGTTCTTTCTTCTGTGTTTTTCTACCATCAACCAAAACCTCCCTTCTTCTTCTCTTAACCTATTTTTCCCGCTCTCCTTTCGCTTCCCTACCGCAGTGCCACACACGGCCATCCCCTCAACCATTTTTTCCAGGACCGTACTAGCTCTAACAAAATCTAATCTGGGCCATTACAAAGTATGATGTGAAAAGAAAAAAACCTGAATCTCCAGAGTAAATACAAAGGGCTCTTATAATATTTATTATTAAAAATTATGTTATGAAATAAATATAATAATATATATAAATATGCGTTGGTAACATAAATGTACAATTAAATCTTATTTAGAACAATCTGTATAAAATATTTAAAAAAAGTCGTGAATCTTTGGAATAAATGTAGATAGAAACTTCTTATCACTCTCTACGAATAATGAAATGGCAAACGGTAATATAAAGCATGTGCTTTAAAAAGTGGACTTGTGTGTAATATTTGTCGGACTTCTTGACTTTAACGTTACAATTTTCATGTTAAGTATTGTTGGTTAGATAATATTACAACATAACAAGTCTATTTTCATGTATAATATATTAGTAGAAGCTTGAAATACTGATCTCGCTTCACTTTCAGTTTTCAAGCCATAACGCATAGCTTGATTACAATAAAAATTGTAGCCTTTGATTCTTATCAACAACATTTTCATTATAACAATCAGTGTCATATTATCTCTGTATTAATCTAATTCTATTGGTACATATGTACATCTACAATGAAAGAGTTCATTGCAGAATATGTAGTATTATTGCGAATTTGTCTATTGTATGAAATATTTATGACGGTTTCTATATTTTTAATTTCTTCTTTCTACTGACTTTATTTTTGCACTTCCAGCCCTATTTAATGTGCTTTCAATTTCGCTATAAGTATAATACTTTATGAACTCGTTTCAGACAAAATTTGTTTGCTTATGTTCTGAAAATGTAAAAAGAATATCAAGACAATTTCCAGACGTTTTTATGTAGAATGATTTTATTGAAACTTTATGATATTTTCCTAACTGCGCTTGTAAAGGCTTGTTCCAAATCATAGACTGATCAGTTTTGGACTGTATTTTAGAATTCTTATTTAAATGTGACTTCACTACACAGTTATAGTTAAAGATAAAATTCTATTGGTAGATATGTACATCTACAATGAAAGAGTTGATTGCAGAATATATAGAATTATTGCGAATTTGTCTATCGTATGAAATTTTTAATACGGTTTTATTTTTTGATTTCTACTTTCTACTCACTTTCTTTATGATAATACAGCAAAATGAATATCTAGTCTTATTGATTTTAAATGCATAACACATTCTCATACTTATATTTTCAGCAATGTCAAAATGACAAGATAATTTGACAACTTTATTTTGGATGCGTTCAAACATGTGTTATACAGTCGGATTACTGAATGTGACCGTTAATTATAAATTTTTAAATTCAAAGAAACTTGTTAATAAATTTAATTAGAACACAATATTTTTTTTAATAAAAATATTATAAATATACCTTAACAATTAACAATGGGATTTTAGGGTCCCGAAAATTTACAAAAAGAGCAGCTATCAAAACCGGCCGTTTTCTTTTAAATTTTCGAGAATCTAAAGGCTCACTGTTAAATGTTAAATATTTTTAATAGGTACACTCCATTTATGAAAATGAATTTTAGATGTCAGATTGACAAATTTGCACTGAAAAAAATAAGTAAAATATATGAAATAATAATGTTCATACAGTAATTTTTATTTACTCTTCAATGAATATAAAAGTATAATAATATATATAGTAAAATGAAATATGTTTATAATTAGAGAATAATAACTAAAACTAACTGTAGGAATTGCAAACCTTGCTCGCAACTTTCATCATCACAAATTTTGGCATAAATAATCCATTATTTAAAAACTTTATGGCTGTATATGAAAGAATATATTATATTTACTCCTTTTATAGCATTATTTATGATAAAAATAGCTTCTTTTGATTTCATTTGATTACACTCTGAACCAGTAATCTAATATGACATCTGTAAGTGATAAAAATTAAAAATGTACTTAATAATATTTATATCGTACCTTAAACTAATATCCAACAATTTTCAAACATTTTTTTGCATTATTTCGTTGTAAAAATATGAATTTTCATGCAATCCATTCACCTGGGTGCACATGTCATCAAAGCATTTCTCGATTAATATTTGGTTTCAGAAAGTGTTTATTGTTTGAAATATCAATGATAAATGAATAATTGGATAGATACTTTGTTTTTGTAAATGTTTTCATTTAAAAATTCTTCTCATTCCATAACAAAATATAATAGAAATTTTAAAAATCTAATGGTTGTTGTAATCAACTATTTTTATCAGAAATTTGATGAAAGAATACATGAAGAATGTATAAAATGCAGTTACTTACAGTTTAATAAAATCCAGATACATAATTGAAAATAATTATTATACAATAAATTATTCAACATTTCTTCCAAGATGTATGAAGGAAAGGTTA
This sequence comes from Stenolophus ochropezus, assembly GCA_035578165.1. Classification (NCBI taxonomy): domain Eukaryota; kingdom Metazoa; phylum Arthropoda; class Insecta; order Coleoptera; family Carabidae; genus Stenolophus; species Stenolophus ochropezus. The sequence continues at coordinate 17,267,692 of JAQOWZ010000017.1, forward strand.
GTCAGTATTTTAAAATAAATGTATTTATGACTGAATACGACGCGACTTTTTTGATTTCAATAATTAAATGTTTATCAATAGTGTTATTATCCGTAATTTTATGTTATTTTTTTCTATGAAAATATTCTTGTTTGGATAACTACGAGTTTAACTGAAATGAAAACACATATTTAAATACATTCAAGAAAATATAAAATTACATACTCACATTATAAAATGTAGTGTAATTTTACTTTATATATCTCCAAGCTTTTACTATATATTTCTCCAAGCTAATACAAGACTTGCATTATGATTGTTTGATTGTAACTGACGTTTTGACAAACGTTATATGTCATGAAAACTTAAATATTGTAAAAAAGGTTTGCCGTAAATTATTATGTACAATGCACTTTTATGATAATCAGTTACACTTCAGTAGTGTTATTACCAGTAATTTTATGTTATTTCTCTTCTATAAATGTACTCTTGTTTGGGTATCCAATTAAAAATTGTAACTGAAATGAAAATACATCTTTAAATACAACGAAACAAATTTAAAATTATATACCTACATCACAAAGAGTATTGTAAATAGTTTACGTTATATTTTTGTATATTTCTCTTTGAAAATATAAAACTTGTGTAACGAATGTTTTGGTTATAGACCAACGGATGACAAACGTCAGATTTCATAAAATTAAATATTTTAAATACACCACACTTAACATTCAGTGTATTTGTATATATTTCGCTCACTATTATAATGTGTAAAAATATAATTACCTTTACAATATCTCTTTTCATTTTCAAAATAAATCAAATAAAAGTTTCATATTAAATTGTCAAAAATGACGGATGGCACAGTAATTCTTTTTAAATTTAAACCTGGTATCTAGGATGATTTTTTTCAGTTTTGTTCCAGTTTTCCTTTTTCGCTTAGTTTTCGATTTTTTACACAAAAACTATCAAAATAGTATATGACTAGCGAATTCTCGGCTACGCCGAGCATTCCCTAGAGCTCCGCTGTCAGTGCAAAAAACAAATGCCAATCGACATGAAACAGTTTTTTCATATCTGCACGTCAGCCCTCACCAAGACCTTTCATTAGATTTCGAACACGATATACTTCTATTAAATTTTGAAAAAAAAAAAGCCGGTCGACATAAAACTTTTTTGTCAATTATGCACGTCAGTCCTTACTGAGACCTTTCATTTGACACCAAACACAACATACTTTTGACATTTTTTTTTACATAAAACAAAAGCCGATCAAGATGGAACATTTTTGCAATTCCTACAGGCTAGCCCACACCGAGAACTTTTATTTGATACCAAACACCACATACTTCTGACAACTATTTGCGAAAAACAAAAGCCGATCGGTATGGAACATTTTTGTTAATTCTGCACGCTAGCCCTCAACCAGGCGTTTTGTTTAATACCAAACTCGACATACTTTTGAGAATTTCTTGCAAAAAACAAAAACCGATCGACGTAGTACATTTTTGTCAATTCTGCACGCTAGCCCTCAACGAGACCTTTCATTTGAGACTAAACTCGACATACTTCTAAAAACTTTTTGCAAAAAACAAAAGCCGATCAACATTAAATATTTTTGTTAATTCTGCACACCAGCCCTTATCAAAACCTTTCATTTGATACCAAACACAACACACTTGTGACAACTTGTTGCAAAAAACAAAAGCCGATTGACATGGCACATTTTTGTCAATTCTGCACGCTAGCCCTCAATCAGACCTTTTGTTTGATACCATACTCGACATACTTTTGAAAACTTTCTGCAGAAAACAAAAGCCGATCAGAATGGAACATGTTTGTCAATTTTGCACGCTAGCCCTCAACGAGACCTTTCATTTGATACCAAACTGGATATAATTCTAAAAAAATTTTGCAAAAAACAAAAGCCGATCAACTTTAACCATTTTTGTTAATTCTGCACACCAGCCCTTATCGAAACCTTTCATTTGATACCAAACACCACACACTTATGACAACTTTTTGCAAAAACAAAAGCCGATCAACATTAAATATTTTTGTTAATTCTGCACACCAGCCCTTATCAAAACCTTTCATTTGATACCAAACACAACACACTTGTGACAACTTGTTGCAAAAAACAAAAGCCGATTGACATGGCACATTTTTGTCAATTCTGCACGCTAGCCCTCAACCAGACCTTTTGTTTCATACCATACTCGACATACTTTTGAAAACTTTTTGCAGAAAACGAAAGCCGATCAGAATGGAACATGTTTGTCAATTTTGCACGCTAGCCCTCAACGAGACCTTTCATTGGATACCAAACTCGATATAATTCTAAAAAAATTTTGCAAAAAACAAAAGCCGATCAACTTTAACCATTTTTGTTAATTCTGCACACCAGCCCTTATCGAAACCTTTCATTTGATACCAAACACCACACACTTATGACAATTTTTTGCAAAAAACAAAAACCAATCGACATAGCACATTTTTGTCAATTCTGCACGCTAGCCCCCAACCAGACGTTTTGTTTGATACTATACTCGACATACTTTTGAAAACTTTTTGCAGAAAACAAAAGCCGATCGGAATGGAACATTTTTGTCAATTCTGCACGCTAGCCCTCAATGAGACCTTTCATTTGAGACCAAACTCGACATGCTTCTACAAACTTTTTGCAAAAAACAAAAGCCGATCAACATTAACCATTTTTGTTAATTCTGCACACCAGCCCTTATCGAAACCTTTCATTTGATACCAAACACCACACACTTATGACAACTTTTTGCAAAAACAAAAGCCGATCAACATTAAATATTTTTGTTAATTCTGCACACCAGCCCTTATCAAAACCTTTCATTTGATACCAAACAAAACACACTTGTGACAACTTGTTGCAAAAAACAAAAGCCGATTGACATGGCACATTTTTGTCAATTCTGCACGCTAGCCCTCAACCAGACCTTTTGTTTGATACCATACTCGACATACTTTTGAAAACTTTTTGCAGAAAACAAAAGCCGATCAGAATGGAACATGTTTGTCAATTTTGCACGCTAGCCCTCAACGAGACCTTTCATTTGATACCAAACTCGATATAATTCTAAAAAAATTTTGCAAAAAACAAAAGCCGATCAACTTTAACCATTTTTGTTAACTCTGCACACCAGCCCTTATCGAAACCTTTCATTTGATACCAAACACCACACATTTATGACAACTTTTTGCAAAAAACAAAAACCAATCGACATAGCACATTTTTGTCAATTCTGCACGCTAGCCCACAACCAGACGTTTTGTTTGATACCATACTCGACATACTTTTGAAAACTTTTTGCAGAAAACAAAAGCCGATCGGAATGGAACATTTTTGTCAATTCTGCACGCTAGCCCTCAATGAGACCTTTCATTTGAGACCAAACTCGACATGCTTCTAAAAACTTTTTGCAAAAAACAAAAGCCGATCAACATTAACCATTTTTGTTAATTCTGCACACCAGCCCTTATCGAAACCTTTCATTTGATACCAAACACCACACACTTATGACAAATTTTTGCAAAAACAAAAACCAATCGACATAGCACATTTTTGTCAATTCTGCACGCTAGCCCTCAACCAAACGTTTTGTTTGATACCATACTCGACATACTTTTCAAAACTTTTTGCAGAAAACAAAAGCCAATCGGAATGGAACATTTTTGTCAATTTTGCAGGCTTGCCCTCAACGAGACGTTTCATTTGAGACCAAACTCCACATACCTTTGACAACTTCTTGCCAAAAACAAAAACCGATCGACCTACTTTTTCCAAACACAAAATATTTCTGACAACATTTTGCAAAAAACAAATTCTAATCTACGTAGAACATTTTTGTCATTCATGCACACCCGTCCACATTGTGTCGTTTCCTTAAAACCCAAGGACGACCTACTTCTAAGAACTTTTTACGAAAAACAAATGCAGATCGACATGACACATTTTTTTTGTCATTTCAAAACCGGCCCTTATGGTTTTCTTTCTTTTGATATCAAACAAAGCAAAGTGTTTTAATTTAATTACGAACATTTGATTTTTATTTAGTTACTTAGTAATTTGGCAACACTGTTTGTATTAAAATAATGTAGTTCATTTTTAAATTTGTAAATTACCATCGGCAATCCTAATATATAATAGCCACTGTCTTCAGTGAAATTCATTTAGGAATATTTGTTTTTTGTTTAGTAATTTCATCACACATTTGGCAACATTGACTTATGTCATTCGAAACGTCAAAATTTAAAATAATTAAATGTGTTGCGTAATAAACTTAAAATAATGGTAAAACCTTTGCTCAGTGCTATTATTCATGACACTGTTTTCAAATCTTTGATATCAATGTTCTATTAAAAGATACAATCATTTAAAGTTCATAGACAGATTGTCAAAAGTGACGGATAACTGCGTGATTCTTCTTAAAGATAGACATGGCCTCTGGGATCCATTGTTTCAAGGTACCAATTATGCAAAGCTTTTGATTTTTTACACGAAAACCACTCACAGTAAAAATATGAGACCCCAAATAGGCCCTATTCCACTTTAAACCACATCTAATAAAATAATATTAAAATTATTCAATGAATGGTTTGACCTGTACCCGTGAGCAAAATTTTTGTGATGCTCGAGATGAATCCAAAAATAGATAGATATATAGATAGTGAATCTATCAATATAGTATATGACTAGCGAATTCTTGGCTGCGCCGAGCATTCCCTAGAGCTCCGCTGTCAGTGAAAAAAACAAATGCCGATCGACATGATATAATTATTTCATATTTCCACGTCAGGCCTCACCGAGACCATTCATTAGATTGCAAACACGATATACTTGTAATAATTTTTTGCAAAAAACAAAAGCCGGTCGACATAAAACATTTTTATCATTTATGTTCTCCAGCCCTCACCGAGACCTTTCATTTGATACCAAACACGACATACTTCTTACAACTTTCTGCATTAAACAAAAGTCGATCGACATGAAACATTTTTATCATATCTACACGCTAGCCCACACCCAGACTTTTCATTTGATACCAAACACTATATACTTGTGACAACCTTTTGCAAAAAACAAAAGCCGATCGACATAGCACATTTTTTGTCAATTCTGCACGCTAGCCCTCTCCGAGATCTTTCATTTGATACCAAACACGACATACTTCTGACAACTTTTTGCATAAAACAAAAGCCGATCGACATGGAACATTTTTGTCAATTCTGCACGCTAGCCCTCAACGAGACCTTTCATTTGATACCAAACACCACACACTTCTGACAACTTTTTGCAAAAAACAAAAACCGATCGACATAGCACATTTTTTGTCAATTCTGCACGCTAGCCCTCTCCGAGACCATTCATTTGATACCAAACACGACAGACTTCTGACAACTTTTTGCATAAAACAAAAGCTGATCGACATGGAACATTTTTGTCAATTCTGCACGCTAGCACTCTCCGAGACCTTTCATTTGATATCAAATACGACATACTTTTACAACTTTTTGCAAAAAACAAATACCGATCGACATAGCACGTTTTTGTCAATTCTGCACGCTAGCCATCAACGAGACCTTTCATTTGAGACCAAACTCGACATACCTTTGTGAAATTTTTGCAAAAAACAAAAGCCGATCAACATTGACCTTTTTAGTTAATTCTACACGCCAGCCCTTATCGAGTCTTTTCATTTGATACCACACACCACATACTTCTCACAACTTTTTACAAAAAACAAAAGCCGTTCGAAATAGAACTTTTTTGTTCATTTTGCACGCTAGCCCTCATCGTGACCTAGCCTAATATAACATTCACTGTCCTCAGTAACGTTCATTTGGGAATATTTGTTTTTTGATTAGTTACTTTATTAAACATTTGGCAATATTGACTTATGTAATTCGAAAATACCCAAACACGACATTTTTCTGATAACATTTTGCAAAAAACAAATTCTAATCCACGTAGAACATTTTTGTCATTCGTGCACACCAGTCCGTATTGTGTCGTTTCCTTAAAACCCAAGGACAACCTACTTTTAACAACTTTTTACGAAAAACAAAAGCAGATCGACATGACACATTTTTTTTTGTCATTTTAAAACTGGCCCTTACGGTTTCCTTTCTTTTGATAACAATCACAGCATAGTATTCAATTTATTTTATTTAATAATATTAGATATTTATTTAGTTACTTTATAATTTGGCAACACTGTTTTTATTAAAAAATAGTAGTTAATTTTTAAATTTATAAATTAATATTGTCAACCCTACTACAACTGTCACCGTTAGTTTAGGAATATTTGATTTTAATTTAGTTACTTCATCACACATTTGGCAACATTGACTTTTGACATTGGAAACGTCAAAATTTATATTAATTAAGTACGTTATGTTTTAAACTTCAATTAGTTAAAACACCTTTGCTCAAGTCTATTATTCATGAAATTGTTTATAAATCTTTGATATCAATGTTCTATTAAAAGATATAATCATTTAAAGTTCATAGACAGATTGTCAAATGTGACGGATGACGGCGTGATTCTTCTTAAATGTAGACATGGCCTCGTGGATCCATTGTTTCAGTGTACCAATTTTACGCAGTTTTTATTTTTTTAAACAAAAACCACTCACAGTAAAAATATGAGACCCCCAAAAGGCACTCCGGCACAATAGACACTACAACTTGGAAAAAAAATTACAGCAATTACTTAAATGGGCCAGGAGTTTAGACTGGACACAGGATCGGTGATCGTCGAGATGAATCCAAATATATATATATATATAGATAGTGAATCTATCAAAATACTATATGACTAGCGAATTCTCGGCTACGCCGAGCATTCCCTAGAGCTCCGCTGTCAGTGCAAAAAACAAATGCCGATCGACATGAAACAATTATTTCATATTTGCACGTCAGACCTCACCGAGACCTTTCATTAGATTGCAAACACGATATACTTCTAATAATATTTTGCAAAAAACAAAAGCCGATCGACACAGCACATTTTTTGTCAATTCTGCACGCTAGCCCTCTCCGAGACCTTTCATTTGATACCAAACACGACATACTTCTGACAACTTTTTGCATAAAACAAAAGCCGATCGACATGGAACATTTTTGTCAATTCTGCACGGTAGTTCTCTCCGAGACCTTTCATTTGATATCAAACACGATATACTTCTGACAACTTTTTGCAAAAAACAAAAACCGATCGACATAGTACATTTTTGTCAATTCTGCAGGCTAGCCCTCTCCGAGACCTTTCATTTGATACCAAACACGACATACTTCTGACAACTTTTTGGATAAAACAAAAGCCGATCGACATGGAACATTTTTGTCAATTCTGCACTCTAGCTCTCAACGAGACTTTTCATTTGATACCAAACACCACACACTTCTGACAACTTTTTGCAAAAAACAAATACCGATCGACATAGCACATTTTTATCAATCCTGAACGCTAGTCCTCTCCGAGACCTTTCATTTGATATCAAACACGATATACTTCTGACAACTTTTTGCAAAAAACAAAAACCGATCGACATAGTACATTTTTGTCAATTCTGCAGGCTAGCCCTCTCCGAGACCTTTCATTTGATACCAAACACGACATACTTCTGACAACTTTTTGCATAAAACAAAAGCCGATCGATATAGAACATTTTTGTCAATTCTGCACGCTAGCCCTCAAAGAGACCTTTCATTTGAGACCAAACTCGACATAACTTTGAGAAATTTTTGCAAAAAACAAAAGCTGATCAACATTGAACTTTTTTGTTAATTCTACACGCCAGCCCTTATCGAGCCTTTTCATTTGATTCCAAACACCACATACTTCTCACAACTTTTTCCAAAAAACAAAAGCCGTTCGATATATAACATTTTTGTTTATTTTGCACGCTAGCCCTCATCGTGACCTAGCCTAATATAACATTCACTGTCTTCAGCAACGTTCATTTGGGAATATTTGTTCTTTGTTTAGTTACTTTATTAAACATTTGGCAACATTGACTTTTGTAATTTGAAAATACCCAAACACGACATTTTTCTGACAACATTATGCAAAAACCAAATTCTAATCTACATGGAACATTTTTGTCATTCGTGCACACCAGTCCGTATTGTGTCGTTTCCTTAAAACCCAAGGACGACCTACTTCTTACAACTTTTTACGGAAAACAAATGCAGATCGACATGACACATTTTTTTTTGTCATTTTAAAACTGGCCCTTATGGTTTCCTTTCTTTTGATAACAAACACAGCAAAGTATTCAATTTATTTTATTTAGGAATATTTGATTTTTATTTAGTTACTTTATAACTTGGCAACACTGTTTGCATTAAAAAATAGTAGTTAATTTTTAAATTTATAAATTACCATCGGCAATCCTAATATAACAGCCACTGTCTTCAGTGAAGTTCATTTGGGAATATTTGTTTTTTGTTTAGTTATTTCATCACACATTTGGCAACATTGACTTATGTAATTCGAAACGTCAAAATTTAAAATAAATAAATGTGTTGTGTTACAAACTTAAAATATTGGTAAAACCTTTGCTCAGGACTATTATTCATGACACTGTTTTCAGATCTTTGATATCAATGTTTTATTAAAAGATACAATTGATTAAAGTTCATAGACAGATTGTCAAAAGTGACGGATGACTGCGTGATTCTTCTTAAATTTATACGAGGGCGGTCCGATAAGTACTTAGCCTCACCGCCCTATAGCACAACAATCGCAAGAGCAATTTTTTATTGCTTAGAACATCATCGTAGACAGTTACTGTCAAATTTTCAGCCGAATCGGACGCGAAGTTTTGTTTTGACCGCGTGTGGAAGCGAGCGTGTCCGCAGATTTGAGAAAAATGGAAAAAGAACACTATCGGTCGGTGATTTGATTCTTGTTTTTGGAAGGGAAATCGCGCAGCGAAATTAAAGAACGCTTGGATGCTGTATAGGGTGACTCTTCTCCTTCGATGGCGACCGTCAAAAATTGGTTTAACGAGTTTCAACATGGTCGCACGTCGGTTTTTGATGAGTCACGCCCAGGTGCCCCGAAAACGGCTACCACGGAGGATAACGTAACAAAAATCCACGATTTCGTATTGGCTGACCGCCGATTGAAGGTGCGTGAGATAGCTGACACAGTAGGCATCTCAAAAGACCGCGTGGGTCATACCTTGCATGAATTATTGGGTATGAAAAAGCTGTCGGCGCGATGGGTGCCGCGTTTGCTCACTCCTGACAACATGCGCATCCGTGAGACCACTTCAGAGCATAATTTGACGATGTTTAGGCGCAATCCGAAAGAGTTTCTGAGTCGTTTCGTGACCGTCGACGAAACATGGGTACACTGGTACACACCAGAGACCAAGGAACAGTCGAAACAGTGGACTTCACCCGGCGAACGTGCTCCAAAGAAGGCGAAGACTGTCCTATCGGCCGGAAAGGTTATGGCCACGGTTTTCTGGAATTCAAAAGGTGTGATCTACATCGACTACCTGGAGAAGGGTAAAACGATTACAGGGCTCTACTATGCCGAATTATTGGGTCGATTCGACGCCGAATTGCAGAAAAAACGGCCCCATTTGTCGAAGAAACGAATGCATTTCCACCGTGACAATGCACCGGCTCACACCTCCGCCGTCGCCACAGCCAAATTGGTAGAATTAGGCTACGAACTGCTACCCCACCCACCGTATTCTCCGGATTTGGCCCCGTGCGACTTTTTTTTGTTTCCAAATTTGAAAAAGTCACTCGCTGGGCAGAAATTTCAGTCGAATGGGGCAGTTATCACCGCCACGAAAGCCTAATTTGCACACCTTCAGAAAATGTTTTTTTCAGACGGGTTACAGAAGTTGGAGCATCGCTGGATCGAGTGTATAGAACTCAAAGGAGATTATGTTGAAAAATAAATCGCCATTTTTCAAAAAAAAATTGTTATTCTTTTGTAGGCTAAGTACTTATCGGACCACGCTCGTACATGGCATCTAGGATATTTTTTTCAGTTTTGTTCCAGTTTTCCTTTTTCGCTTAGTTTTCGATTTTTTACACAAAAACTATGCACGGTAAAAATATGGGACGCCCAAAAGCGATTGGTCCTCAATAAACCACATCTAATAGAATAATATTAAAATTATTACATGAATGGTTTGACCTGTACCCGTGAGCAAAGTTTTTGCGATGCTCGAGATGAATCCAAATATATATAGTGAATCTATCGTTTTAGTATATAAGACTAGCGAATTCTCGGCTACGCCGAGCATTCCCTAGAGCTCCGCTGTCAGTGCAAAAAACAAATGCCGATCGACATGAAACAATTATTTCATATTTCCACGTCAGGCCTCACTAAGACCTTTTATTAGATTGCAAACACGATATACTTCTAATATTTTTTGCAAAAAACAAAAGCCGGTCGACATGGAACATTTTTGTCAATTCTACACGCTAGCCCTCAACAAGACGTTTCATTTGAGTCCAAACTCGACATAACTTTGAGAACTTTTTGCAGAAAACAAAAGTCGATCGGAATGGGACATTTTTGTCAATTCTGCACGCTAGCCCTCAACGAGACCTTTCATTTGAGACCAAACTCGACATACTTTTAATAAATTTTTGCAGAAAACAAAAGCCGATCGGAATGTAACATTTTTCTCAATTCTGCACGCTAGTAGATAATGAATCTATCAAAATAGTATATGATGTTTATATCGCTGAATTCAGAAAAAAATCCTCTATCGAATAACCTAAAAATAAACATATGTCATGGTCACATAGGTCAAAAAAAAGTTTTTTTTGCTTTTTGTATTAGTCTTGTAAAATGGTGGTTCTTTGCTAATTAAACCAACCTCGTAGCTCTTATAGTTCTCGAGATAGAAATGGTGGCACGCTTAAATGGAACAACCTGTATATAAACTACTCACACATAACTTATCAAATAATATCATATATTTAATATTCCAACTTTGGAAATTGATGAATTTTTTTCACACCCTTCTACGGGGGGTGCTACTATGTGTTAGACCTAGAAACATTTGTTGTATTGTATATTATTTATTTATAACACGTTCAAAGCGGCACGCGAGACCGTTTAGGAAATAAATAAAAATACATGTTGATAAATAAATGAAATTATAGAGATTTTAAATTTTCCGCGCTTAGGGATTTTGAGATACAACGGTTTAATCATCAAAATACATAAGAAGAAAAGATTTAAATAATACGTTTAACCCAATTTTATGTATTTTTATTATATCTTAACAATATTTGTATTTTCATACAATACATTCAGTTTGACAGAACTTAAATGTCATAACTTGACACAATAAGTATGAAGTTAGTTAAAGAATATATAAAAATGTATTATTTTGAAAATAATTATCTATTTTATAAATATAAATAATGTGAAATAATATACCAAAATTTATAAACTGATACATTTTTATATTGCCAAAAAAAAACATGATTATATTCATGTTTTTCTGTTGCTATGTTCATTTATATATTTATGAAGCTGAATTATATATGTATTTATCTACAACTATTGTTATTGTTATTAATAATTTATTTTTTATTATAAATATCTATATAAATGATTATAAAAGTATAATAAATACAATTTGAATAGTTATTTTGGAATTTAAGTGATCCTGTGGCGCCATCTGTTGAGGTATATATGAACTACTCACACATAACTGAAAATTTATATGCCTGTTAGTTGTAGATAAAGTAACCAATTTTTGTACGTTCTTTTGCATTATTTCTTAATGAAAATATGAATTTTCGTGCAGTACAATCACAGTCAAGTTCGACTAAGAGAATATGAATATTTGGTTTGAAAAGATGTTTATTGTTTTATACATGAGTTACAAATGAATAAATGGATAGATACTTTGTTTATGTAAACGTTTACATCTGAGAAATCATCTCATTTCATTATAAAATACTACAGAATTTTGAAAAATGTAATCTCTGTTGTAATCATATGTTTTCATCAGAAATGTCAAAAAATGCGTAAAGAAAGTGTAAAATGCAATTAATTAAAGTTTAATAAGGTCCAGATACATAATTTATTTATATACTAATTATTGTACATTAAATTGTTAAACAATTCCCTCCAAAACGGTATGAAGCAAAGGGTTTTCAGGTTTTCCACGTAATCAGACAAAATCCATTGTCTAGCTCTCTAAAATATGTATAAATTAGATAAAAAAAGTATTTATAATAAGGGAAGAATACTGTACAGTATGTATTTACCTTTGCAAGTGTTTGAATAGTAATCAAATATCAATTTTCAAAAGTGAGATTGTAAATCGACTTTGAAATGGAGTTTTCTTGATAAATAATCCATTCTGGAATAGTCTTGTGAATTTATTTTAAAGAATATATTATATTCTCATTCATTTTAACAATATTTGCCCAATGAATTGTTTTATTTAATTTAAAAATTCATCTTAGTGTATCTGAGTGAGAAGTCAGCCAGTACGGTTGTGTGGTCGTGGCGTGTCTTGTCTGATCGTGTAGATAAGCAACATAGCCCGCCCTGTCCATTTGGATGGGTTGCCGCACAACGGCTCGGTGTGTGCTGGCCTTGCAGAGACTGTAGGCTGACAACCTGCATCACTAAAATGCAAGTAAAACATGTCACGAAACAAGTACTTCAGGTACTTGAGGCCTAATCGGCTTCACCAAAAATCTGGATCTACTTCCGGAAAACTAAGTAAGGGCTGTCACAATAGATCTTCTAGGTCGCGTTGACAAAAAGCGGCAAAAACGCTTAAAAAAACCCTCATATATACATACATATATACATACATAGTGTATCTGAGTACGTGTAGGTTATAGTCTCATCTAAAAAATAAATTATTTAACGATTAATATATAAATATTTATATTCCATATGTAAGTACCTTGTAATAGAGATGATTTCGTATAATATTTCATTATACATTTTAGCAAAAATGTGATTTTTCAAGCAGATAACTCGGTCGTGTCTCCAACTCAAGTGTCAAATGCATCATTTTTGTTAAATTTTATAATATCGTGCAATTTTTCTAGTTTCATTTTAAAGGATACGTTATATTCCCACGTTTAGTAATGTTTTTTATCCAACGAAATGCTTTATTTCATTTAAAATTCATCTCGATATGCCAGAGTTCATATAGGTTAATAACTAAATAAAAATGAGAAAAAATTAGTATTAATATGCAAATATTTATATCATACATTAAAGTACATGGTATTACTAATAATTTGTAATAATTTTCATACAATATCTCGCTGTAATTTTAGAAAAAATAGCCTTTTTCAGCGAGCTATCCGTCACTTGATGAGCCCCGGAAGCAACTGTCAAAATTGCCGGTTATACAAAACTTTGTATTTTAAAGTGTTTTAATTGAAAAGAAAATATATAGATAAATTAAGTTTTATAGTAATAGACATAATAATACAAACATTACCTTGTGATTCGCCGTATTTCTCAAGATTTATTCTATTGAAATGTACCTGTAATGGTGGAATGCAGTTCTCAAACAAAAGTGAAAACGAACGTCAAAATGGAATTAATATTTTTATTTAAAATACATTTTTATTGAAATGTATATGTACGAATCATTAAAATATACTAATTTATAACAAAATATATTATATTTACAATTTATAATAGCCTATTTATATTTTTGGTACCCTTACGTATAATAAACGTCAATGTCATAAAAGTAAATATTTAAAATACACCACATTTAACATTCAGTGTATTTGTATATATTCGCTCACTATTATAATGTGTAAAAACATAATTACCTTCACAATATCTCTTTTCATTTTCAAAATAAATCAATTAAAAGTTTCATATTGAATTGTCAAAAATGACGGATGGCACAGTAATTCTTTTTAAATTTAAACCTGGCATCTAGGATATTTTTTTCAGTTTTGTTCCAGTTTTCCTTTTTGGCTTAGTTTTCGATTTTTTAAACAAAAACTATGCACGGTAAAAATATGGGACACCCGAAAGCGATTGGTCCTCAATAATCCACATCTAATAAAATAATATTAAAATTATTACATGAATGGTTTGACCTGTACCCGTGAGCAAACTTTTTACGATGCTCGAGATGAATCCAACTATATATAGAGATATATATATAATGAATCTATCAAAATAGTATATGACTAGCGAATTCTCGGCTACGCCGAGCATTCCCTAGAGCTCCGCTGTCAGTACAAAAAACAAATGCCAATCGACATGAAAAATTTTTTTCATATCTGCTCGTTAGCCCTTACTGAGAACTTTCATTAGATTCCAAACACGATATATTTTCAATAACTTTTTGCAAAAAACAAAAGCCGATCAACATGAAACATGTTTGTCAATTCTGCACGCTAGCCCTCAACGAGACCTTTCATTTGATATCAAACACGACATACTTCTGAAAACTTTTTACACAAAACAAAAGTCGATCGACATGTATCATTTTTTCATTTCTGCACGCTAGCCCACAACGAGATTTTTCATTTGATACCAAACATGACATATTTCTAACAATTTTTTGAAAAGAACAAAAGCCGGTCAACGTAAAATATATTTGTCATTTATTCAAGACAGAAAACGTTTACATAGAAAACAATAATTTTTAAGATAATTTTAGACTTTAACAAAAATTAATAATTAATATCAATTATAACATTTACTAGAATGATATAATAACAATAATAAACTCTCAGATAACTGTCTGATTTTTAGCGAAAAAGTTACATTTTATATTTAATATATTTCATACAATAGACGTGCGGTGCAATCGATTATGATTTTATCTGATGTACAATTAAAATTTGAACAATTTTGTACTTTTATAGTTTTCTCTAAATATATCAGGAGAGAAAGTATTCAAAAATTTTTGAAATCGCATTTTTAAGTCCTATGTTCTTTGTTTTATTGCACAGCTGTATACTGAGTGTAGATTTTAATGTTACTTTTTTCATACTTCTGTATCTCTTTACCTACTCATTTTAGCGCTAAAAGCCTAGGAATATAAGTTGTTCAAAAATTAAGAAGGCATCCTATAAAGTCAACTTACTTTTATAGTTATTCATATTTAATGATATATTAATGAAATAAAATTTAAGGTTTTTTAGAAAATGAATTAAAATTACCTTGATAAATGAAACAAATTTTTGAATAAATTTTCTATTTACACTTTCCGCTCATTGATAATTTATTATTTTATTTAAAATTATTGCATTCTTATATTAAAAATAACTATAACTTTGTTTATAAATTTAATTACTATACAATAATATTTTTGAATTAATAAATCTATATTTTTAAATAATATATACACATAATTTTTATAGGTTTAACAATACCGTTTAAACCAGTCTTTGTAAAATTTGTTTCTGTGTATATCAGAAAAAATCAATATTTTAATAGTTAAAACAAATCACATAGATGTCACTATTTATGAATTTCATTGCATCTGCTAAAGAAGGAATCGATATAATTATTCAACAATTAAATATGTTTATATTTAATTATATATGTATATGAATAAAAATATTATTTTTAGGCATAAATGAAATTTATTATTCTAAGCAAAAACAAGAACTTAATAATATTTTGAATACTTTGTGACATATCGAACTAACTGGTGGCGCTAGTGTTGTTTTATTTATTTACAAATCACCAGTATGATGTGAAAAGAAGCAAATTATTTACAGCTGACTTCTTATTTTGTAAATCTAAAATGAATTTTTTTTGACAGGAATAAGGACATTTTATTTCCAGAAGTTCAAATCCGTTTTCTGTTTTGATAAAAATATCATCACTACATGCTAAGTATGGGTGGTTAGATAATATTACAACACAACAGGTCCAATTTCATGTATAATATAATTAGTTGAAGCTTGAAATACTGATTTCGCTTTACTTTCGGTTTCCAAGCCATAACGCATAGCTTGATTACAATAAAAATTGTAGCCATTGATTCTTATCAACAACATTTTCATTATAATAATCATTGTCATATTTTCTGTGTACCAATCTAATTCTATTGGTACATATGTACATCTACAATGAAAGAGTTCATTACAGAATTTGTAGTATTATTGTGAATTTGTCTATCGTATGAAATATTTATGACGGTTTTTATTTTTTGATTTCTTTTTTCTACTGATTTTAATTTTGCACTTCCAGCCCTATTTAATGTGCTTTCAATTTCGCTATAAGTATAATACTTTATGCACTCGTTTCAGACAAAATTTGTTTACTTATGTTCTCAAAATGTAAAAAGAATATCAAGACAATTTCCAGACGTTTTTATGTACGAGTAGAATGATTTTATTGAAACTTTTTGATATTTTTCTAAACTGCACTTGTAAAGGCTTGTTCCAAATCATAGACTGATCAGTTTTGGACTGTATTTTAGAATTCTTATTTAAATGTGACTTCACTACACAGTTATAGTTAAAGATAAAATTGTAGAAATAACACCTATGATAAACAACAACTTTGTTTCTTGCAGTAGTTTAATTTATATAAGTTGTGATACACATAAATTGCTAACTTCTTTACATTTCTTAATAACATGAAGTCTCTTTATGATAATACAGCAAAATGAATATCTAGTCTTATTGAATTTAAACGCATAATAAAGTCTAATACTTATATTTTCAGCAATGTCAAAATGACAAGATAATTTGACAACTATATTTTGGATGCGTTCAAACATGTGTTACACAGTCGGATTACTGAATGTAACCATTAAGGGTGAATTTTAAAATTTAAAGACACTAATAAATTTAATTAGAACACAATATTTTTTTAATAAAAATATTATAAATATATCTTAACAATTAACAATGGGCTTTTAGGATCCCGAAAATTTACAAATTAGCAGCTAACAATCAAAGCCGTCCGTTTTCTTTTAAATTTTCGGTAACCTAAAGGCTCATTGTTAAATTTTAAATATTTTTTGTTTCTAAATAAATCTCTTTAAAATATATCTTATAATTTAAATAGGGACACTTCGTTCGACAAATTTTAATTGAATAAAATATATGAAATAATAATGTTCATAAAGTAATTTTCATTTACTATCCAATGAATATAAAAGAATAATAATATATTCTAAAATGATATATGTTTATAACTACAGAATAATAATTAAAACTAACTGTGGGAACTTGCAAACCCTGCTCGCAACTTTCATCATCCAAAATTAACCTTAAACTAATTTTCATGCAATTCATTCACAGTCACATTCTGAGAGACTGAGAGCGTACGTCATCAAACTTATTTCTCGATTAATATTTGGTTTCAGAAAGTGTTTATTGTTTGAAATATCAATTAAAATGAATAATTAGATACATACTTTATTTTTTTAAACGTTTTCATTTAAAAAATCATCTCACTCCATAACAAAATATAATAGAATTTTTAAAAATCTAATCTTTGTTGTAATCAATGTCATCATTTCAATTTGATGAAATGCATAAAGAATGTATAATATGCAGTTACTTACAGTTTAATATAATCCAGATACAAAATTTAAAATAATTATTGTACAATAAATTGTTAAACATTTCTTTCAAAAGGGTATGAAGGAAAGGTTTGTCAGTATTTTTAAATAAATGAGTTTATGACTGAATGCGACGCACCTTGTTTGATTTCCAGAATTTAGTTTTATGTGAATAGTGTTATTATCCGTAATTTTATGATATTTCTTTTCTATAAATATAATCTTGTTTGGATAACTTACCAATTAAAAACTATAACTGAAACGAAAACACATCTAAATACAGCCAAGAAAATATAAAATTACACACTCACATTACAAAATGTAGTGTAATTTTACTTTTAAACTAATTTTACTATATATTTCTTCAAGCAAATACAAGAATTCCATTATGATTGCTTGATTAGAACTGACGTTTTGACAAACGTCATAAGTCATGAAAATTTAAATATTGTAAATAAGGTTTGCCGTAAATTATTATGTACAATGCACTTTTATGATAATCAGTTACATTTCAGTAGTGTTATTATCAGTAATTTTATGTTATTTCTCTTCTATAAATGTACTCTTGTTTGGGTAACCAATTAAAAATTGTAACTGAAATGAAAATACATATTTAAATACAGTGAAACAAATTTAAAATGATATACTTACATCACAAAGTGTATTGTACATATTCTTTTAAACATAGATTACTTTTATTTCTGTATATTTGTCTTTGAAAATATAAAACTTGTACCACGAATTTTTGACGGCTCTGACGTATGATAAACGTGAAATGTCAAAAAAGAAATATTTTAAATACACCACATTTAACATGCAGTATATTTGTATATATTTCGCTCACAATTATAATATATGAAAACATAATTCAATTCATAATATCTGTTCACATTTTCCAAAAAAATCAAATAAAAGTTTCATATTGAATTGTCAAATTTGACGGATGAGAACCGTGATTCTTCTTAAATGTAGACATGGCCTCTGGGATCCATTGTTTCAGTGTACCAATTTTACGCAGTTTTTATTTTTTTAAACAAAAACTACTCACAGTAAAAATATGAGACCCCCAAAAGGCACTCCGGCACAATAGACACTACAACTTGGAAAAAAAATTACAGCAATTACTCGAATGGTCTAGGAGTTTGAGCTGGACAAACGATGCCTGATCGTCGTGATGAATCCAAATATAGATAGATAGATAGATAGATAGATAGATAGATATATAGATAGTGAATCTACCAAAATAGTATATGACTAGCGAATTCTCGGCTACGCCGAGCATTCCCTAGAGCTCCGCTGTCAGTGCAAAAAACAAATGCCGATCGACATAAAACAATTATTTCATATTTCCACGTCAGGCCTCACCGAGACCTTTCATTAGATTGCAAACACGATATACTTCTAATATTTTTTTGCAAAAAACAAAAGACCGTCGACATGAAACATTTTTGTCAATTCTACACGCTAGCCCTCAACAAGACGTTTCATTTGAGTCCAAACTCGACGTAACTTTGAGAACTTTTTGCAGAAAACAAAAGCCGATCGGAATGGGACATTTTTGTCAATTCTGCACGCTAGCCCTCAACGGGACCTTTCATTTGAGACCAAACTCGACATACTTTTGAGAAATTTTTGCAGAAAACAAAAGCCGATCGGAATGTAACATTTTTCTCAATTCTGCACGCTAGTAGATAATGAATCTATCAAAATAGTATATGATGTTTATATCGCTGAATTCAGAAAAAAATGCTCTATCGAATAACCTAAAAATAAACATATGTTCCCATCTAAAAAGAGAAAGTTGTGTCCCGTATGTTGAGAACCACAGGTCAAAAAAAAGTTTTTTTTTGCTCTTTGTATTAGTCTTGTAAAATGGTGGTTCTTTGCTAATTTAACCAACCTCGTAGCTCTTATAGTTCTCGAGATAGAAATGGTGGCACGCTTAAATGGAACAGCCTGTATATGAACTACTCACACATAACTTATCAAATAATATCATATATTTAATATTCCAACTTTGGAAATTGATGAATATTTTTCACACCCTTCTACGGGGGGTGCTACTATGTGTTAGACCTAGAAACATTTGTTGTAATGTATATTATTTATTTATAACACGTTCAAAGTGGTACGCGAGACCGTTTAGGAAATAAATAAAAATACATGTTGATAAATAAATGAAATTATAGAGATTTTAAATTTCCCGCGCTTAGATATTTTGAGATACAACGGTTTAATCATCAAAATACATAAGAAGACAAGATTTAAATAATACGTTTAACCCAATTTTATGTATTTTTATTATATCTTAACAATATTTGTATTTTCATACAATACATTCAGTTTGACAGAACTTAAATGTCATAACTTGACACAATAAGTATGAAGTTAGTTAAAGAATATATAAAAATGTATTATTTTGAAAATAATTATCTATTTTATAAATATAAATATTGTGAAATAACATACCAAATATTATAAACTGATACATTTTTATATTGCCAAAAAAAAACATGATTATATTCATGTTTTTCTGTTGCTATGTTCATTTATATATTTATGAAGCTGAATTATATATGTATTTATCTACAACTATTGTTATTGTTATTAATAATTTATTTTTTATTATAAATATCAATATAAATGATTATAAAATTATAATAAATACAATTTGAATAGTTATTTTGGAATTTAAGTGATCCTGTGGCGCCATCTGTTGAGGTATATATGAACTACTCACACATAACTGAAAATTTATATGCCTGTTAGTTGTAGATAAAGTAACCAATTTTTATACGTTCTTTTGCATTATTTCTTAATGAAAACATGAATTTTTGTGCAGTACAATCACAGTCAAGTCCGACTAAGAGAATATGAATATTTGGTTTGAAAAGATGTTTATTGGTTCATACATCAGTTACAAATGAATAAATGGATAGATAATTTATTTATGTAAACATTTACATCTGAGAAATCATCTCATTTCATTATAAAATACTACAGAATTTTGAAAAATGTAATCTCTGTTGTAATCAGATGTTTTTATCAGAAATGTCAAGAAATGCGGAAAGAAAGTGTAAAATGCAATTAATTGAAGTTTAATAAGGTCCAGATACATCATTTATTTATATACTAATTATTGTACATTAAACTGTTGAACAATTCCCTCCAAAACGGTATGAAGCAAAGGGTTTTCAGGTTTTCCACGTAATCAGACAAAATCCATTGTCTAGCTCTCTAAAATATGTATAAATTAGATAAAAAAGTATTTATAATAAGGGTAGAATACTGTACAGTATGTATTTACCTTTGCTAGTGTTTGAATAGTAATCAAAAATCAATTTTTAAAAGTGAGATTCTAAATCGACTTTGAAATGGAGTTTTCTTGATTAAATAATACTTTCTGGAATAGTCTTGTGAATTTATTTTAAAGAATATATTATATTCTCATTCATTTTAACAATATTTGCCCAACGAATTGTTTTAATTAATTTAAAAATTCACCATTGTGTATCTGAGTACGTGTAGGTTATAGTCTCATCTAAAAAATGAAATATTTAACTATTAATATATAAATATTTATATTCCATATGGAAGTACCTTGTAACAGAGATGATTTCGTACAATATTTCATTATACATTTTAGTAAAAATGTCATATTTCAAGCAGATAACTCGGTCGTGTCTCCAACTCAAGTGTCAAATACGGCATTTTTGTTAAATTTTATAATATCGTGCAAAATTTCTGGTTTCATTTTAAAGGATACGTTATATTTCCACATTTAATAATGATTTTCATCCAACGAATAGCCTTATTTCATATAAATGTCATCTCGATATGCCAGAGTTCATACAGGTTAGGAAAACTAAATAAAAATGAGAAAAAATTAGTATTAATATGCAAAAATTTATATCATACCTTAAAATACATTGTATTACTGATGATTTGTGATAATTCTCATACAATATCTCGCTGTAATATTAGAAAAAATAGCCTTTTTCACCGAGCTATCCGTCACTTGATGAGCCCCGGAAGCAACTGTCAAAATTGCCGGTTATACAAAACTTTGTATTTTAAAGTGATTTAATTGAAAAGAAAACATATAGATAAATTAAGTTTTATAGTAATACACATAATTATATAAATATTACCTTGTAATTCGCCGTATTTCTCAAGATTTCTCGTTCTAAAATATACCTGTAATGGCTGAATGCAGTTCTCAAACAACTGTCAAAATGGAATTAATTTATTTATTTAAAAAACGTTTTTATTGAATTAGATATATACAAATCATTAAAATATACCTAGTTATAACAAAATATATTACATTTACATTTTATTATAGTCTATTTAAAGAGATATTTATATAAAAGTCTCCACCGGTTGTGTGCCACTGGTTCATTTTCAAACTAAATTTCAATGTGAACAACAAAAATTTAGTAATTTTTGTTAGTCCAAAGTCAATCAACATTTTCAAATGAAAATTACACAAAAACTCGACGATGTTGGGCAAAACGCTCAAGACATATTTGATTCATGATTTTTTCTCAACTTTTTAACTATATATATGAGAATATGGGAGTTTCATTACACTTAAATGTAAAATAAAATAATAAATGTAGATAAATATTTTTTTGTAGCATAATTTTGTATGAATACAATAATGAAATAAAAAAATAAATTCCAAATATTATTAGATCTGATATAAATTCAAATTTACCTTTTATATAATAAATATAACCATACAAAGTTGAGTAGCATGTGCAAGTCGATGGCTGATTTCAAAATGGCAAAATCCAAAAAAGATTGCAGCTTAAATCTCTTCATTCTCGGCTTATTATCCATAACTAGGTGTGTCGTAGGAAGCTTTTACTACATGTCATCTCCTAGGGAGTTGAGCTGGGGTGGAGATTGCACCATACGGGCTATTTTTATATGGGAACCCGTAGTTTCGAACCATAGCTGATCAACCTAGACTTTAATGTTAATAAATTATGGGTTCAAATAAAATAAATTATATCTTACCTTTACATGGACTTTAAAAATACACATTCCCCATATATTGTTCACAGATTTTTTATTTATTTATTGAATGAATATGCATTGTTGATACAATGTTCTGCAAATCCTGAATTAATATTTTATTTGGGAATAAAAATTAAAGAACATATAAATTCAATAAACAAAAAAATATGAATTCAGAATTGTAGAACATTGTATCAACAATGCACATTCATCCGGTAGGGAATTTTCTGTATCATATCTAGCTGACAAAGGATTACGAATGAACTGACTGGAAGAGATTAGAAGAGCCGTTAATTCTAAGATAAACATTGCGAATGATCACATTGAACAAACCACTTCAATCCTACTTAACTTTTAATTGTATATAGTAATTATTGTGTAATAACTATGTGTTTTTTTTATCTATATTCAAAAATGTTCTACCAAGTGCCCACTACAATATCCATTTCAAGTAACTATAAGTATGTTTCGTTGCTGATTTATGGTATAGTTATAGTTAAGTTAACGTTAAATTAACAAAATTGCTGTCAATGGCATGTTACTCAGTTTTGAAAAACAACTACAAAATTGATATTTACTTGAATTGATTTTATATAAATATCTTTACTTCTTACTCTGAAAAGAAATTTTATAATATAACAGATAATTATTTGTTTGTTTTCCAAATTTTTCGGTACTTGTCTTTTATGGACCGTTTCTCATCAAATATGTTTTGTCAGCCATTTTAATAAATAGCTTTATGACTGGCGGCTGGAGTAGGGGTAAAAATAGACATATGCGCTGTGTGATATGACGCGCCTTGTTCAAATTCCAGATTTAAGTTTCTTCGCTGTATTTTCTTTATTATTGTTATTTATTACATTGTTTATTTTATTATAAATCTTACAAATTTTATTTAATTATTTAACTATTTGTGCTTTTGCTGGCATAACTGTTCGTACTCCACTGTTCTTTGGAAACGACTTTCATTGCTACTTATATTTCTTCTGTATTGATTTGTTATTGTCCATTCCTTGTTAATTGTATATTCCAAAAGGGTTGCTCATTTTTCGTTAATGTTTATGTTCAAAGATCTCTGTATTTCCAAATTTCATCTTGGAATTACTTTTAACCAATTCAATGATTTCAGCTAAAATTTAAATATATGTATAAATACAGCAAAAACATAATAAAAAACATACTTACGTTCCAGAATGCACTGTATCTTTCCTTTAAAATATATGTTAATTTATTAATTCTTTTCCTTTCTTCTACAAAATATAAAACTTGTACCACGAATTTTTGACGGCTCTAACATATGATAAACATGAAATGTCAAAAAAGAAATATTTTAAATACACCACATTTAACATTCAGTATATTTGTATATATTTCGCTCACTATTATAATATATTAAAACATAATTCAATTCATAATATCTCTTCACATTTTCCAAAAAAATCAAATAAAAGTTTCATATTGAATTGTCAAATTTGACGGATGAGAACCGTGATTCTTCTTAAATGTAGACATGGCCTCTGGGATCCATTGTTTCAATGTACCAATTTTACTCAGTTTTTATTTTTTTAAACAAAAACCACTCACAGTAAAAATATGAGACCCCCAAAAGGCACTCCGGTACAATAGACACTACAACTTGAGAAAAAAATTACAGCAATTACTTAAATGGACCAGGAGTTTAAGCTGGACACAGGATCGGTGATCGTCGAGATGAATCCAAATATATATAGATAGTGAATCTACCAAAATAGTATATGACTAGCGAATTCTCGGCTACGCCGAGCATTCCCTAGAGCTCCGCTGTCAGTGCAAAAAACAAATGCCGATCGACATAAAACAATTATTTCATAGATCCACGTCAGGCCTCACCGAGACCTTTCATTAGATTGCAAACACGATATACTTCTAATAATTTTTTGCAAAAAACAAAAGCCCGTCGACATGAAACATTTTTATGATTTATGTATCCCAGCCCTCACCGAGACCTTTCATTTGATACCAAACACGACATACTTCTTACAACTTTCTGCATGAAACAAAAGTCGATCGACATGATATATTTTTATTATATCTATACGCTAGCCCACATCGAGACTTTTAATTTGATACCAAACACTATATACTTATGACAACCTTTTGCAAAAAACAAAAGCCGATCGACATTGACCATTTTTGTCAATTCTGCACACCAGCCTTTATTGAAACATTTCATTTGATACCAAACACCTCACACTTCTGACAACTTTTTGCAAAAAACAAATACCGATCGACATGGCACATTTTTGTCAATTCTGCACGCTAGCTCTCATCAAGACGTTTCATTTGAGACCAAACTTGACATACTTTTGAGAATTTTTTTCAGAAAACAAAAGCCGATCGGAATGGAACATTTTTGACAATTTTGTACGCGAGCCCTCGCCAAGACCTTTCATTCGATACCAAACACGACATATTTCTCACAACTTGTTGCAAAAAACAAAAGCCGATCGACATGGAACATTTTTGTCAATTTTGCATTTCAGCCCTTAACGAGACCTTTCATAAGATACCAAACACGGTATACTTCTATTAACTTTTTGCATAAAACAAAAGCCGATCAACATAGAAAATTTTTAATTCTGCACACCAGTCCTTCCCGAGTCTTTTCATTCGATACCAAACACGACATATATCTGACAACATTTTGCAAAAAACAAATTTTAATCGACGTAGAACATTTTTGTCATTCGTGCACACCAGTCCAATTGTGTCGTTTTATTAAAACTCAATAACGACCTACTTCTAACAACTTTTTGCGAAAAACAAATGCAGGTCGACATGACACATTTTTTTTTTGGTCATTTCAAAACCGGCTCTTATGGTTTTCTTTTGATATCAAATATTTGATTTTTATTTAGTTACTTTATAATTTGGCAACACTGTTTGTATTAAAAAATAGTAGTTAATTTTTAAATATATAAATTAATATTGTCAATCCTAATACAACTGCCACTCTCTTCAGTGAAGTTAGTTTAGGAATATTTGGTTTTAATTTAGTTACTTCATCACCCATTTGGCAACATTGACTTTTGACATTGGAAACGTCAAAATTTATATTAATTAAATACGTTATGTTTTATGAATCTATCAAAATAGTATATGATGTTTATATTGTTGAATTCAGAAAAAAATACTCTATCGAATAACCTAAAAATAAATATATGTTCCCATTTAAAATAAGAAAGTTGTGTCCCGTATTTTGAGAACCACTGGTCGAAAAAAAAAATTTTTTTGCTCATTGTATTAGTCTTGTAAAATGGTGGTTCTTTGCTAATTTAACCAACCTCGTAGCTCTTATAGTTCTCGAGATAGCAATGGTGGCACGCTTAAATGGAACACTCTGTATATCTAGGAAGAAAATTTTAAATTTATGTTCATGGACGTGCGAATTTTTATTATACCGTATTTTTATTTTAGTAATTTGAATAAATTAAAACCATGCAGATAATCAAGAAGATAATAATAAATAATGAATGTAAGGAATATTTGAAGTATTGATATCAAATTGATTGTACAAAAAAATAATAACAATAAACGCCTGTGGAAGCAAATGTTAATATTTATTTCCAGGATATAAAATTTAAGAACTTCGCAGTTTTGCAATAGCCAATCATAATATTAAGACTACTTTTAATAATATATAATGACGGTGATGAAACTAAAAAACATTTGTTGTAATGTATTTATTTATAACCATTTCTAAGCGGCACGCGAGACCGTTTAGGAAATAAATAAAAATATATGTTTAATTTGTCAAGTTTTGAACTTGAGGAATTTTTTTCACACTCTTCTACGGGGGATGCTACTATGTGTTGTACCTAGAAACATTTGTTGTAATGTATATTATTTATTTATAACAATTTAAAAGCGGCACGCGAGAAAATAAATAATAATAACTTACCACTTGCTCTGGTTTGAGACCGCCTCGATCCTAATTTTTTTTATTATTTATATTTATTATTTATATCATACCTTGAAAAAAATTATTCAAAGATGAATGTAACTAATTTTCATACATTCTTTTTTATTATACCTTAGCAAAATTTGTAGTTTCATACAATACATTAAGTTTGACAGTATAACTGTCATCACTTGACACAATAAGTATGAAGTTAGTTAAAGAATATATAAAAATGTATTATTTTGAAAATAATTATCTATTTTATAAATATAAATAATGTGAAATAACATACCAAAATTTATAAACTGATACATTTTTATATTTACAAAAAAAACAAGATTATATTCATGTTTTTCTGTTGCTATGTTCATTTATATATTTATGAAGCTGAATTATATACGTATTTATCTACAACTATTGTTATTGTTATTAATAATTTATTTTTTATTATAAATATCAATTTAAATGATTATAAAAGTATAATAAATACAATTTGAAGTTATTTTGAAATTTAAGTGCTACTCTAGCGCCATCTGTTGAGGTATATATGAACTACTCACACATAACTGAAAATTTGTATGCCTGTTAGTTGTAGATAAAGTGACCAATTTTTATACGTTCTTTTGCATTATTTCTTAATGAAAACATGAATTTTCGTGCAGTACAATCACATACAAGTTCGACTAAGAGCAGATGCCATCAGCTGATAATCAGACGAACTACTCGGTGAATATTTGGTTTGAGAAGGTGTTTATTGTTTCATACATCAGTTACAAATGGATAAATGGATAGATACTTTGTTTATGTAAACGTTTACATCTGAGAAATCATCTCATTTCATTATAAAATACTACAGAATTTTGAAAAATTTAATTTCTATTGTAATCAAATGTTTTCCTCAGAAATGTTAAAAAATGCGTAAAGAAAGAGTAAATTGCAATTAATAAAAGTTTAATTTAAGTCCAGATACATTATTTATTTATATACTAATTATTGTACATTAAATTGTTAAACAATTTCCTTTAAAACTGTATCAAATAAAGGCTTGTCAGTTTTTCCACGTAATCAGACAAAATCTATAGTCTAACTATCTAAAATATGTATAAATTAGATTTAAAAGTATTTATATATAAGGGAAGAATACTGTACAGTATGAATTTACCTTTGGAAGTGTTTGAATAGTAATCAAATATAGTTTTTTTAACGTCAAATTGTAAATCAATTTTGAAGTGTAGTTTTCTTGATTAAATAATCCATTCTGGAATATTCTTTAGTTTGCATTTAATAAAGAATATGTTTTACTATTACTTATTTTTATAATTATTGCCCAATAGATTGTTCAAGTTTATAAAAAATTCCATGTTAGAGTATCTGAGTACGTGTAGGTTATAGTCTCATCTAAAAAATAAAATATTTAACTATTAATATATAAATATTTATATTCTATATAAAAGTACCTGTATTGGAGATGATTTCTTATTAAATTTCGTACAATATTTCATTATACATTTTAGTTAATATGACATTTTTCACTTAGTTGTCTCCTACTCAAGTGTCAAATGAACCATTTTTGATAAATTTTATAATATCGTTCAATTTTTCTGGTTTCATTTTCAAGGATACGTTATAATAATGATTTTCATCCAACGAATTGCCTTATTATAGAAAACGCATTTCTCAATTAATATTTGGTTTCAGAAAGTGTTTATTGTTTGAAATATCAATGATAATTGAATAATTGGATAGATACTTTGTTTTTGTATACGTTTTCATTTAAAAAATCATCTCATTCCATAACAAAATACAATAGAATTTTTAAAAATCAAATCTTTGTTGTAATAAACTACTTTCATCTGAAATTTGATGAAAGAATACATAAAGAATGTATAAAATGCAGTTACTTACAGTTTATTATAATCCAGATACATAATTTAAAATAATTATTGTACAATAAATTATTAAACATTTCTTCCAAGTGGGTATGAAGGAAAGGTTTGTCAGTATTTTTAAATAAATGTGTTTATGACTCAATACGAAGCGCCTTGAATAAATTCCAGAATTTATTTTTTTGTCATTAGTGTTATTATCCGTAATATTATGTTATTTCTTTTCTATAAATATATTCTTGTTTGGATATCTTAACCAATTAAAAACTATAACTGAAATGAAAACACATATCTAAATACAGCCAAGAATATATAAAATTACATACTTACATTACAGAACGCAGTGTAATATTAATATTAAACTAATTTTACTATATATTTCTCCAAGCACATACAAGACTTGCATTATGATTGTTTGATTATATTGTAAATAAGGTTTGCCGTAAATTATTATGTACAATGCACTTTTATAATAATCAGTTACACTTCAGTAGTGTTATCATCAGTAATTTTATTTTATTTTTCTTCTATAAATGTACTCTTGTTTGGGTAACCAATTAAAAATTGTAACTGAAATGAAAATACATATTTAAATACAGCAAAACAAATTTAAAATGATATACTTGCATCACAAAGTGTATTGTACATATTCTTGTAAACAAAGTTTACTTTATATTTCTGTATATTTCTCTTTGAAAATATAAAACTTGTGTAACGATTTTTTTGGTTATAGACCAACCAATGATAAACGTCAATGTCATAAAATTAAATATTTTAAATGCACCACACTTAACATTCAGTGTATTTGTATATATTTCGCTCACTATTATAATGTGTAAAAATATAATTACATTTACAATATCTCTTTTCATTTTCAAAATAAATCAATTAAAAGTTTCATATTCAATTGTCAAAAATGACGGATGGCCAGTGATTCTTTTTAAATTCAAACCTGGCATCTAGGATATTTTTTTCAGTTTTGTTCCACTTTTCCTTTTTGGCTTAGTTTTCGATTTTTTACACAAAAACTATGCACGGTAAAAATATAGGACACCCGAAAGCGATTGGTCCTCAATAATCCACATCTAATAAAATAATATTAAAATTATTACATGAATGGTTTGACCTGTACCCGTGAGCAAAGTTTTTGCGATGCTCGAGATGAATCCAAATATAGATATATATATATATATATATATATATATATATATATATATATATATATATATATATATATATATATATATATATAGTGAATCTATCAAAATAGTATATGACTAGCGAATTCCCTAGAGCTCCGCTGTCAGTGAAAAAAACAAATGCCGATCGACATGATACAATTATTTCATATTTCCACGTCAGGCCTCACCGAGACCATTCATTAGATTGCAAACATGATATACTTGTAATAATTTTTTGCAAAAAACAAAAGCCGGTCGACATGAAACATTTTTATCATTTATGTTCCCCAGCCTTCACCGAAACCTTTCATTTGATACTAAACACTATATACTTGTGACAACCTTTTGCAAAAAACAAAAGCCGATCGACATTGATCATTTTCGTCAATTCTGCACACCAGCCTTTATTGAAACCTTTCATTTGATACCAAACACCACACACTTCTGACAACTTTTTGCAAAAAACAAATACCGATCGACATGGCACATTTTTGTCAATTCTGCACGCTAGCTCTCATCAAGATGTTTCATTTGAGACCAAACTTGACACACTTTTGAGAACTTTTTGCAGAAAACAAAAGCCGATCGGAATGGAACATTTTTGTCAATTTTGTACGCGAACCCTCGCCAAGACCTTTCATTCGATACCAAATACGACATATTTCTGACAACTTTTAGCAAAAAACAAAAGCCGATCGACATGGAGCATTTTTGTCGATTTTGCATTTCAGCCCTTAATGAGACCTTTCATTAGATGCCAAACACGATATACTTCTATTAACTTTTTGCATAAAACAAAATCCGATCAACATAGAAAATTTTTAATTCTGCACACCAGTCCTTCCCGAGTTTTTTCATTCGATACCAAACACGACATATTTCTGACAACAATTTGCAAAAAACAAATTTTAATCGACATAGAACATTTTTGTCTTTCGTGCACACCAGTCCACATTGTGTCGTTTCATTAAAACTCAAGAACGACCTACTTCTAACAACTTTTTGCGAAAAACAAATGCATGTCGACATGACACATTTTTTTTGTCATTTCAAAACCGGCTCTTATGGTTTTCTTTTGATATCAAATATTTGATTTTGATTTAGTTACTTTATAATTTGGCAACACTGTTTGTATTCAAAAATAGTAGCTAAATTTTTAAATATATAAATTAATATTGTCAATCCTAATACAACTGCCACCCTCTTCAGTGAAGTTAGTTTAGGAATATTTGGTTTTAATTTAGTTACTTCATCACACATTTGGCAACATTGACTTTTGACGTTAGAAACGTCACAATTTATATTAATTAAATACGTTATGTTTTAAACTTAAATCAGTTGTGACACCTTTGCTCAAGTCTATTATTCATGACACTGTTTTCAAATCTTTCATATCAATGTTTTATTAAAAGATACAATCATTTAAAGTTCATAGGCAGATTGTCAAAAGTGACGGATGACTACGTGATTCTTC
The DNA here is from genome assembly GCA_035578165.1 of Stenolophus ochropezus. NCBI lineage: Eukaryota > Metazoa > Arthropoda > Insecta > Coleoptera > Carabidae > Stenolophus > Stenolophus ochropezus. The sequence goes on from JAQOWZ010000017.1 coordinate 17,298,736, forward strand.
TTAAATGTAGACACGGGCTCTGGGATCCATTGTTTCAAGGTACCAATTTTGCACAGTTTAAAATTTTTAAAACAAAAACCACTCACAGTAAAAATATGAGACTCCCAAAAGGCACTCCAGCACATTAGACCCTACAACTTGAAAAAAAAATTAAGATGATTACATAAATGCTTTAACCTGTTGCCCCGAGGTAAAAATTCGCCGATGCTCTTGATTATTTAAAATGTATATATAGATATATATTGAGTGAATCTATTAAAATAGTATATGACTAGCGAATTCTCGGCTTCGCCGAGCATTCATTAGAGCTCCGCTGTCAGTGCAAAAAACAAATTCCGATCGACATGAAACAATTATTTCATATCTGCACGTCCGGCCTCACCGAGACCTTTTATTAGATTGCAAACACGATATACTTCTAATATTTTTTTGCAAAACACAAAAGCCGGTCGACATGAAATATTTTTGTCAATTATGCACGCCAACCCTCACCGAGACCTTTCATTTGATACCAAACACCACACACTTCTGACAACTTTTTGCAAAAAACAAAAGCCGATTGACATGGCACATTTTTGTCAATTCTGCACGCTAGCCCTTAACCAGACGTTTTGTTTGAGACCAAACTCGACATACTTTTGATAACTTCTTGCAGAAAACAAAAGCCGATCGGAATGGAACATTTTTGTCAATTCTGCACGCTAGCACCCAACGAGACCTTTCATTTGAGACCAAAGTCGACATACTTCTAAAAACTTTTTGCAAAAAACAAAAGCCGATCAACATAGCACATTTTTGTCAATTCTGCACGCTAGCCCTCAACGAGACCTTTCATTTCAGACCAAACTCGACATACTTCTAAAAACTTTTTGCAAAAAAACAAAAGCCGATCAAAATTAACCATTTTTGTTAATTCTGCACATCAGCCCTTATCGAAACCTTTCATTTCATACCAATCACCACACACTTCTGACAACTTTTTGCAGAAAACAAAAGCCGATCGGAATGGAAAATTTTTGTCAATTCTGCACGCTAGCACTCAACGAGACCTTTCATTTGAGACCAAACTCGACATACTTCTAAAAACTTTTTGCAAAAAACAAAAGCCGATTAACATATCACATTTTTGTCAATTCTGCACGCTAGCCCTCAACGAGACCTTTCATTTGAGACCAAACACCACACACTTATGACAACTTTTTGCAAAAAAACAAACGCCGATTGACTTGATCAAAAGCAAGTGATAATCACGGGACCACCAATTTTCTTTAAAAATAACAAAACTATATGTCTAGGAAAAAAATTTTAAATTTATGTTCGTGGACTTGCAAATTTTTATTATACCGTATTTTTATTTTAGTAATTTGATTAAATTCAAAACCAAGCAGATAATGAAGAAGATAATAATAAATAATGAATGTAAGGTATATTTGAAGTATAGACATCAAATTGATTATACAAAAAAATAATAACAATAAACGCCTATGGAAGCAAATGTTAATATTTATTTCCAGGAAATAAAATTTAAGAACTTCACAGTTTTGCTATAACCAATCATACTATTAAGACTACTTGTAATAATATATAATGACGATGATGAAATTAATAAAAATTTGTTGTAATGTATATTATTTATTTATAACAATTTCAAAGCGGCACGCGAGACCGTTTAGGAAATAAATAAAAATATATGTTGAATTTGTCAAGTTTTGAACTTGAGGAATTTTTTTCACACCCTCTTACGGCAGGCGCTACTATGTGTTATACCTAGAAACATTTGTTGTAATGTATATTATTTATTTATAACAAATTTCAAAGCGGCACGCGAGACCGTTTAGAAAATAAATAATAATACCTTACCACTTGCTCTGGTTTGAGACCACCTCGATCCTAATTTTTTTTTTATTATTTATATTTATTATTTATATCATACCTTGAAAAAAATTATTCAAAGATGAATTTAACTAATTTTCATACATTCTTTTTTATTATATTTTAGCAAAATTTGTATTTTCATACAATACATTAATTTTGACAGCATAACTGTCATTACTTGACACAATAAGTATGAAGTTAGTTAAAGAATGTAAAAAAAATATATTATTTTGAAAATAATTATCTATTTTATAAATACAAATAATGTGAAATAACATACCGAAATTTATAAACTGATACATTTTTATATTACCAAAAAACATGATTGTTTTTCTATTCCTATGTTCATTTATATCTTTATGAACCTGAATTATATATGTATTTATCTACAACTATTTATAAATAATATATTTTTGATTATAAATATCAATACAAATGATTATGAAAGTATAATAAATACAATTTGAATAGTTATTTGGAATTTAAGTGCTACTGTCGCGCCATCTGTTGTGGTATATATGAACTACTCACACATAACTGAAAATTTATCAGATATCAGATTTTTTATATGCCTGTTAGTTGTAGATAATGTAACTAATTTTTATACGTTCTCTTGCATTATTTCTTAATGAAAACATGAATTTTCGTGCAGTAAAATCACATTCAAGTTCGACTAAGAGCAAATGCCATCAGCTGGTAATCAGACGCACTACTCGGTGAATATTTGGTTTGAAAAGGTGTTTATTGTTTCATACATCAGTTACAAATAGATAAATGGATAGATACTTTGTTTATATAAACGTTTACATCTGAGAAATCATCTCATTTCATTATAAAATACTACAGAATTTTGAAAAATGTAATCTCTATTGTAATCAAATGTTTTCTTCAGAAATGTTAATAAATGCGTAAAGAAAGAGTAAATTGCAACTAATAAAAGTTTAATAAAGTCCAGATACATCATTTATTTATATACTAATTATTGTACATTAAATTGTTAAACAATTCCCTCCAAAACTGTATGAAATAAAGGCTTGTCAGTTTTTCCACGGAATCAGACAAAATCTATAGTCTAACTATTTAAAATATGTATAAATTATATTTAAAAAGTATTTTTATATAAGGGAAGAATGCTGTACAGTATGAATTTACCTTTGGAAGTGTTTGAATAGTAATCAAATTTAGTTTTTTAAAGGTCAGATTGTAAATCAATTTTGAAATGCAGTTTTCTTGATTTAATAATCCATTCGGATATATTCTTTAGTTTGCATTTAATAAAGAATATGTTTTACTATGACTTATTTTTATAATTATTGCCCAATAGATTGTTTTACTTTATTAAAAATTCCATGTTAGAGTATCTGAGTACGTGTAGGTTATAGTCTCATCTAAAAAATAAAATATTTAACTATTAATATATAAATATTTATATTCTATATAAAAGTACCTGTATTAGAGATGATTTCTTATTAAATTTCGTTCAATATTTCATTATACGTATTAGTAAATATGACATTTTTCACTTAGTTGTCTCCAACTCAAGTGTCCAATGCACCATTTTTGTTAAATTTTATAATATCGTGCAATTTTTCTGGTTTCATTTTCAAGGATACATTATAATAATGATTTTCATCCAACGAATTGCCTTATTATAGAAAACACATTTCTCGATTAATATTTGGTTTCAGAAAGTGTTTATTGTTTGAAATATCAATGATAAATGAATAATTGAATAGATACGTTGTTTTTATAAACGTTTTTATCTAAAAAATCATTTCATTCCATAACAAAATTCAATAGAATTTTTAAAAATCAATTCTTTGTTGTAATCAACTACTTTCATCTGAAATTTGATGAAAGAATACATAAAGAATGTATAAAATGCAGTTACTTACAGTTTATTATAATCCAGATACATAATTCAAAATAATTATTGTACAATAAATTATTAAACATTTCTTCCAAAGGAATACGAAGGAAAGGTTTGTCAGTATTTTTAAATAAATGTGTTTATGACTGAATACGACGCGCCTTGATTAATTTTCCAGAATTTATTTTCTTGTCAATAGTGTTATTATCCGTAATATTATGTTATTTCTTTTCTACAAATATATTCTTGTTTGGATATCTTAACCAATTAAAAACTATAACTGAAATGAAAACACATATCTAAATACAGCCAAGAATATATAAAATTACATACTTACATTACAGAACGTAGTGTAATATTACTTTTAAACTAATTTTGCTATATATTTCTCCAAGCAATTACAAGACTTGAATTATGATTGTTTGGTTATATTGTAAATAAGGTTTGCCGTAAATTATTATGTACAATGCACTTTTATGATAATCAGTTACACTTCAGTAGTGTTATTATCAGTAATTTTATGTTATTTCTCTTCTATAAATGTACTCTGGTTTGGGTAACCAATTAAAAATTATAACTGAAATGGAAATACATATTTAAATACAACGAAACAAATTTAAAATGATATACTTACATCACAAAGTGTATTGTACATATTCTTTTAAACAAAGTTTATTTTATATTTCTGTATATAAAACTTGTGCCACGAATTTTTTGATTGACTGACCAAACGTCAAATGTCATAAAATTAAATATTTAAAATACACCACACTTAATATTCAGTGTATTTTTATATATTTCGCTCACTATTATAATGTATAAAAATGTAATTACCTTCACAATATCTCCTTTCATTTTCAAAATAAATCAATTAAAAGTTTCATATTGAATTGTCAAAAATGACGGATGGCACAGTAATTCTTTTTAAATTTAAACCTGGCATCTAGGATATTTTTTTCAGTTTTGTTCCAGTTTTCCTTCTTTGCTTAGTTTTCGATTTTTTACACAAAAACTATGCACGGTAAAAATATGGGACACCCAAAAGCGATTGGTCCTCAATAAACCACATCTAATAAAATAATATTAAAATTATTACATAAATGGTTTGACCTGTACCCGTGAGCAAAGTTTTTGCGATGCTCGAGATGAATCCAAATATAGATATATATATAGTGAATCTAATCGTTTAGTATAGTGACTAGCGAATTCCCTAGAGCTCCGCTGTCAGTGAAAAAAACAAATGCCGATCGACATGATACAATTATTTCATATTTCCACGTCAGGCCTCACCGAGACCATTCATTAGATTGCAAACATGATATACTTGTAATAATTTTTTGCAAAAAACAAAAGCCAGTCGACATGAAACATTTTTATCATTTATGTTCCCCAGCCCTCACCGAGACCTTTCATTTGATACTAAACACTATATACTTGAGACAACCTTTTGCAAAAAACAAAAGCCGATCGACATTGATCATTTTCGTCAATTCTGCACACCAGCCTTTATTGAAACCTTTCATTTGATACCAAACACCACACACTTCTGACAACTTTTTGCAAAAAACAAATACCGATCGACATGGCACATTTTTGTCAATTCTGCACGCTAGCTCTCATCAAGATGTTTCATTTGAGACCAAACTTGACACACTTTTGAGAACTTTTTGCAGAAAACAAAAGCCGATCGGAATGGAACATTTTTGTCAATTTTGTACGCGAACCCTCGCCAAGACCTTTCATTCGATACCAAACACGACATATTTCTGACAACTTTTAGCAAAAAACAAAAGCCGATCGACATGGAGCATTTTTGTCGATTTTGCATTTCAGCCCTTAATGAGACCTTTCATTAGATGCCAAACACGATATACTTCTATTAACTTTTTGCATAAAACAAAATCCGATCAACATAGAAAATTTTTAATTCTGCACACCAGTCCTTCCCGAGTTTTTTCATTCGATACCAAACACGACATATTTCTGACAACAATTTGCAAAAAACAAATTTTAATCGACATAGAACATTTTTGTCTTTCGTGCACACCAGTCCACATTGTGTCGTTTCATTAAAACTCAAGAACGACCTACTTCTAACAACTTTTTGCGAAAAACAAATGCATGTCGACATGACACATTTTTTTTGTCATTTCAAAACCGGCTCTTATGGTTTTCTTTTGATATCAAATATTTGATTTTGATTTAGTTACTTTATAATTTGGCAACACTGTTTGTATTCAAAAATAGTAGCTAAATTTTTAAATATATAAATTAATATTGTCAATCCTAATACAACTGCCACCCTCTTCAGTGAAGTTAGTTTAGGAATATTTGGTTTTAATTTAGTTACTTCATCACACATTTGGCAACATTGACTTTTGACGTTAGAAACGTCACAATTTATATTAATTAAATACGTTATGTTTTAAACTTAAATCAGTTGTGACACCTTTGCTCAAGTCTATTATTCATGACACTGTTTTCAAATCTTTCATATCAATGTTTTATTAAAAGATACAATCATTTAAAGTTCATAGGCAGATTGTCAAAAGTGACGGATGACTACGTGATTCTTCTTAAATGTAGACACGGGCTCTGGGATCCATTGTTTCAAGGTACCAATTTTGCACAGTTTAAAATTTTTAAAACAAAAACCACTCACAGTAAAAATATGAGACTCCCAAAAGGCACTCCAGCACATTAGACCCTACAACTTGAAAAAAAAATTAAGATGATTACATAAATGCTTTAACCTGTTGCCCCGAGGTAAAAATTCGCCGATGCTCTTGATTATTTAAAATGTATATATAGATATATATTGAGTGAATCTATTAAAATAGTATATGACTAGCGAATTCTCGGCTACGCCGAGCATTCCCTAGAGCTCCGCTGTCAGTGCAAAAAACAAATGCCGATCGACATAAAACAATTATTTCATATTTCCACGTCAGGCCTCACAGAGACCTTTCATTAGATTGCAAACACGATATACTTCTAATATTTTTTTGCAAAAAACAAAAGACCGTCGACATGAAACATTTTTGTCAATTCTACACGCTAGCCCTCAACAAGACGTTTCATTTGAGTCCAAACTCGACGTAACTTTGAGAACTTTTTGCAGAAAACAAAAGCCGATCGGAATGGGACATTTTTGTCAATTCTGCACGCTAGCCCTCAACGGGACCTTTCATTTGAGACCAAACTCGACATACTTTTGAGAAATTTTTGCAGAAAACAAAAGCCGATCGGAATGTAACATTTTTCTCAATTCTGCACGCTAGTAGATAATGAATCTATCAAAATAGTATATGATGTTTATATCGCTGAATTCAGAAAAAAATGCTCTATCGAATAACCTAAAAATAAACATATGTTCCCATCTAAAAAGAGAAAGTTGTGTCCCGTATGTTGAGAACCACAGGTCAAAAAAAAGTTTTTTTTTGCTCTTTGTATTAGTCTTGTAAAATGGTGGTTCTTTGCTAATTTAACCAACCTCGTAGCTCTTATAGTTCTCGAGATAGAAATGGTGGCACGCTTAAATGGAACAGCCTGTATATGAACTACTCACACATAACTTATCAAATAATATCATATATTTAATATTCCAACTTTGGAAATTGATGAATATTTTTCACACCCTTCTACGGGGGGTGCTACTATGTGTTAGACCTAGAAACATTTGTTGTAATGTATATTATTTATTTATAACACGTTCAAAGTGGTACGCGAGACCGTTTAGGAAATAAATAAAAATACATGTTGATAAATAAATGAAATTATAGAGATTTTAAATTTCCCGCGCTTAGATATTTTGAGATACAACGGTTTAATCATCAAAATACATAAGAAGACAAGATTTAAATAATACGTTTAACCCAATTTTATGTATTTTTATTATATCTTAACAATATTTGTATTTTCATACAATACATTCAGTTTGACAGAACTTAAATGTCATAACTTGACACAATAAGTATGAAGTTAGTTAAAGAATATATAAAAATGTATTATTTTGAAAATAATTATCTATTTTATAAATATAAATATTGTGAAATAACATACCAAATATTATAAACTGATACATTTTTATATTGCCAAAAAAAAACATGATTATATTCATGTTTTTCTGTTGCTATGTTCATTTATATATTTATGAAGCTGAATTATATATGTATTTATCTACAACTATTGTTATTGTTATTAATAATTTATTTTTTATTATAAATATCAATATAAATGATTATAAAATTATAATAAATACAATTTGAATAGTTATTTTGGAATTTAAGTGATCCTGTGGCGCCATCTGTTGAGGTATATATGAACTACTCACACATAACTGAAAATTTATATGCCTGTTAGTTGTAGATAAAGTAACCAATTTTTATACGTTCTTTTGCATTATTTCTTAATGAAAACATGAATTTTTGTGCAGTACAATCACAGTCAAGTCCGACTAAGAGAATATGAATATTTGGTTTGAAAAGATGTTTATTGGTTCATACATCAGTTACAAATGAATAAATGGATAGATAATTTATTTATGTAAACATTTACATCTGAGAAATCATCTCATTTCATTATAAAATACTACAGAATTTTGAAAAATGTAATCTCTGTTGTAATCAGATGTTTTTATCAGAAATGTCAAGAAATGCGGAAAGAAAGTGTAAAATGCAATTAATTGAAGTTTAATAAGGTCCAGATACATCATTTATTTATATACTAATTATTGTACATTAAACTGTTGAACAATTCCCTCCAAAACGGTATGAAGCAAAGGGTTTTCAGGTTTTCCACGTAATCAGACAAAATCCATTGTCTAGCTCTCTAAAATATGTATAAATTAGATAAAAAAGTATTTATAATAAGGGTAGAATACTGTACAGTATGTATTTACCTTTGCTAGTGTTTGAATAGTAATCAAAAATCAATTTTTAAAAGTGAGATTCTAAATCGACTTTGAAATGGAGTTTTCTTGATTAAATAATACTTTCTGGAATAGTCTTGTGAATTTATTTTAAAGAATATATTATATTCTCATTCATTTTAACAATATTTGCCCAACGAATTGTTTTAATTAATTTAAAAATTCACCATTGTGTATCTGAGTACGTGTAGGTTATAGTCTCATCTAAAAAATGAAATATTTAACTATTAATATATAAATATTTATATTCCATATGGAAGTACCTTGTAACAGAGATGATTTCGTACAATATTTCATTATACATTTTAGTAAAAATGTCATATTTCAAGCAGATAACTCGGTCGTGTCTCCAACTCAAGTGTCAAATACGGCATTTTTGTTAAATTTTATAATATCGTGCAAAATTTCTGGTTTCATTTTAAAGGATACGTTATATTTCCACATTTAATAATGATTTTCATCCAACGAATAGCCTTATTTCATATAAATGTCATCTCGATATGCCAGAGTTCATACAGGTTAGGAAAACTAAATAAAAATGAGAAAAAATTAGTATTAATATGCAAAAATTTATATCATACCTTAAAATACATTGTATTACTGATGATTTGTGATAATTCTCATACAATATCTCGCTGTAATATTAGAAAAAATAGCCTTTTTCACCGAGCTATCCGTCACTTGATGAGCCCCGGAAGCAACTGTCAAAATTGCCGGTTATACAAAACTTTGTATTTTAAAGTGATTTAATTGAAAAGAAAACATATAGATAAATTAAGTTTTATAGTAATACACATAATTATATAAATATTACCTTGTAATTCGCCGTATTTCTCAAGATTTCTCGTTCTAAAATATACCTGTAATGGCTGAATGCAGTTCTCAAACAACTGTCAAAATGGAATTAATTTATTTATTTAAAAAACGTTTTTATTGAATTAGATATATACAAATCATTAAAATATACCTAGTTATAACAAAATATATTACATTTACATTTTATTATAGTCTATTTAAAGAGATATTTATATAAAAGTCTCCACCGGTTGTGTGCCACTGGTTCATTTTCAAACTAAATTTCAATGTGAACAACAAAAATTTAGTAATTTTTGTTAGTCCAAAGTCAATCAACATTTTCAAATGAAAATTACACAAAAACTCGACGATGTTGGGCAAAACGCTCAAGACATATTTGATTCATGATTTTTTCTCAACTTTTTAACTATATATATGAGAATATGGGAGTTTCATTACACTTAAATGTAAAATAAAATAATAAATGTAGATAAATATTTTTTTGTAGCATAATTTTGTATGAATACAATAATGAAATAAAAAAATAAATTCCAAATATTATTAGATCTGATATAAATTCAAATTTACCTTTTATATAATAAATATAACCATACAAAGTTGAGTAGCATGTGCAAGTCGATGGCTGATTTCAAAATGGCAAAATCCAAAAAAGATTGCAGCTTAAATCTCTTCATTCTCGGCTTATTATCCATAACTAGGTGTGTCGTAGGAAGCTTTTACTACATGTCATCTCCTAGGGAGTTGAGCTGGGGTGGAGATTGCACCATACGGGCTATTTTTATATGGGAACCCGTAGTTTCGAACCATAGCTGATCAACCTAGACTTTAATGTTAATAAATTATGGGTTCAAATAAAATAAATTATATCTTACCTTTACATGGACTTTAAAAATACACATTCCCCATATATTGTTCACAGATTTTTTATTTATTTATTGAATGAATATGCATTGTTGATACAATGTTCTGCAAATCCTGAATTAATATTTTATTTGGGAATAAAAATTAAAGAACATATAAATTCAATAAACAAAAAAATATGAATTCAGAATTGTAGAACATTGTATCAACAATGCACATTCATCCGGTAGGGAATTTTCTGTATCATATCTAGCTGACAAAGGATTACGAATGAACTGACTGGAAGAGATTAGAAGAGCCGTTAATTCTAAGATAAACATTGCGAATGATCACATTGAACAAACCACTTCAATCCTACTTAACTTTTAATTGTATATAGTAATTATTGTGTAATAACTATGTGTTTTTTTTATCTATATTCAAAAATGTTCTACCAAGTGCCCACTACAATATCCATTTCAAGTAACTATAAGTATGTTTCGTTGCTGATTTATGGTATAGTTATAGTTAAGTTAACGTTAAATTAACAAAATTGCTGTCAATGGCATGTTACTCAGTTTTGAAAAACAACTACAAAATTGATATTTACTTGAATTGATTTTATATAAATATCTTTACTTCTTACTCTGAAAAGAAATTTTATAATATAACAGATAATTATTTGTTTGTTTTCCAAATTTTTCGGTACTTGTCTTTTATGGACCGTTTCTCATCAAATATGTTTTGTCAGCCATTTTAATAAATAGCTTTATGACTGGCGGCTGGAGTAGGGGTAAAAATAGACATATGCGCTGTGTGATATGACGCGCCTTGTTCAAATTCCAGATTTAAGTTTCTTCGCTGTATTTTCTTTATTATTGTTATTTATTACATTGTTTATTTTATTATAAATCTTACAAATTTTATTTAATTATTTAACTATTTGTGCTTTTGCTGGCATAACTGTTCGTACTCCACTGTTCTTTGGAAACGACTTTCATTGCTACTTATATTTCTTCTGTATTGATTTGTTATTGTCCATTCCTTGTTAATTGTATATTCCAAAAGGGTTGCTCATTTTTCGTTAATGTTTATGTTCAAAGATCTCTGTATTTCCAAATTTCATCTTGGAATTACTTTTAACCAATTCAATGATTTCAGCTAAAATTTAAATATATGTATAAATACAGCAAAAACATAATAAAAAACATACTTACGTTCCAGAATGCACTGTATCTTTCCTTTAAAATATATGTTAATTTATTAATTCTTTTCCTTTCTTCTACAAAATATAAAACTTGTACCACGAATTTTTGACGGCTCTAACATATGATAAACATGAAATGTCAAAAAAGAAATATTTTAAATACACCACATTTAACATTCAGTATATTTGTATATATTTCGCTCACTATTATAATATATTAAAACATAATTCAATTCATAATATCTCTTCACATTTTCCAAAAAAATCAAATAAAAGTTTCATATTGAATTGTCAAATTTGACGGATGAGAACCGTGATTCTTCTTAAATGTAGACATGGCCTCTGGGATCCATTGTTTCAATGTACCAATTTTACTCAGTTTTTATTTTTTTAAACAAAAACCACTCACAGTAAAAATATGAGACCCCCAAAAGGCACTCCGGTACAATAGACACTACAACTTGAGAAAAAAATTACAGCAATTACTTAAATGGACCAGGAGTTTAAGCTGGACACAGGATCGGTGATCGTCGAGATGAATCCAAATATATATAGATAGTGAATCTACCAAAATAGTATATGATGTTTATATTGTTGAATTCAGAAAAAAATACTCTATCGAATAACCTAAAAATAAATATATGTTCCCATTTAAAATAAGAAAGGTGTGTCCCGTATTTTGAGAACCACTGATCGAAAAAAAAATTTTTTTTGCTCATTGTATTAGTATTGTAAAATGGTGGTTCTTTGCTAATTTAACCAACCTCGTAGCTCTTATAGTTCTCGAGATAGCAATGGTGGCACGCTTAAATGGAACACCCTGTATATCTAGGAAGAAAATTTTAAATTTATGTTCATGAACGTGCGAATTTTTATTATACCATATTTTTATTTTAGTAATTTGAATAAATTAAAACCATGCAGATAATGAAGAAGATAATAATAAATAATGAATGTAAGGAATATTTGAAGTATTGATATCAAATTGATTGTACAAAAAAAATAATAACTATAAACGCCTGTGGAAGCAAATGTTAATATTTATTTCCAGGATATAAAATTTAAGAACTTCGCAGATTTGCAATAGCCAATCATAATATTAAGACTACTTTTAATAATATATAATGACGATGATGAAACTAAAAAACATTTGTTGTAATGTATATTATTTATTTATAACCATTTCAAAGCGGCACGCGAGACCGTTTAGGAAATAAATAAAAATATATGTTTAATTTGTCAAGTTTTGAACTTGAGGAATTTTTTTCACACTCTTCTACGGGGGATGCTACTATGTGTTGTACCTAGAAACATTTGTTGTAATGTATATTATTTATTTATAACAATTTAAAAGCGGCACGCGAGACCGTTTAGAAAATAAATAATAATAACTTACCACTTGCTCTGGTTTGAGACCGCCTCGATCATAATTTTTTTTTTAATATTTATATTTATTATTTATATCATACCTTGAAAAAAATTATTCAAAGATGAATTTAACTAATTTTCATACATTCTTTTTTATTATACCTTAGCAAAATTTGTAGTTTCATACAATACATTAAGTTTGACAGCATAACTGTCATCACTTGACACAATAAGTATGAAGTTAGTTAAAGAATATATAAAAATGTATTATTTTGAAAATAATTATCTATTTTATAAATATAAATAATGTGAAATAACATACCAAAATTTATAAACTGGTACATTTTTTTATTGCCAAAAAAAAACAAGATTATATTCATGTTTTTCTGTTGCTATGTTCATTTATATATTTATGAAGCTGAATTATATATGTATTTATCTACAACTATTGTTATTGTTATTAATAATTTATTTTTTATTATAAATATCAATTTAAATGATTATAAAAGTATAATAAATACAATTTGAAGTTATTTTGAAATTTAAGTGCTACTCTAGCGCCATCTGTTGAGGTATACATGAACTACTCACACATAACTGAAAATTTGTATGCCTGTTAGTTGTAGATAAAGTGACCAATTTTTATACGTTCTTTTGCATTATTTCTTAATGAAAACATGAATTTTTGTGCAGTACAATCACATACAAGTTCGACTAAGAGCAGATGCCATCAGCTGATAATCAGACGAACTACTCGGTGAATATTTGGCAGTACAATCACAGTCAAGTTCGACTAAGAGAATATGAATATTTGGTTTGAAAAGGTGTTTATTGTTTCATTCATCAGTTACAAATGGATAAATGGATAGATACTTTGTTTATGTAAACGTTTACATCTGAGAAATCATCTCATTTCATTATAAAATACTACAGAATTTTGAAAAATGTAATTTCTATTGTAATCAAATGTTTTTCTCAGAAATGTTAAAAAATGCGTAAAGAAAGAGTAAATTGCAATTAATAAAAGTTTAATAAAGTCCAGATACATTATTTATTTATATACTAATTATTGTACATTAAATTGTTAAACAATTTCCTCCAAAACTGTATGAAATAAAGGTTTGTCAGTTTTTCCACGTAATCAGACAAAATCTATAGTCTAACTATCTAAAATATGTATAAATTAGATTTAAAAGTATTTATATATAAGGGAAGAATACTGTACAGTATGAATTTACCTTTGGAAGTGTTTGAATAGTAATCAAATATAGTTTTTTAAACGTCAAATTGTAAATCAATTTTGAAATGTAGTTTTCTTGATTAAATAATCCATTCTGGAATATTCTTTAGTTTGCATTTAATAAAGAATATGTTTTACTATTACTTATTTTTATAATTATTGCCCAATAGATTGTTTGAGTTTATAAAAAAATCCATGTTAGTGTATCTGAGTACGTGTAGGTTATAGTCTCATCTAAAAAATAAAATATTTAACTATTAATATATAAATATTTATATTCTATATAAATGTACCTGTATTGGAGATGATTTCTTATTAAATTTCGTACAATATTTCATTATACATTTTAGTAAATATGACATTTTTCACTTAGTTGTCTCCAACTCAAGTGTCAAATGAACCATTTTTGTTAAATTTTATAATATCGTGCAATTTTTCTGGTTTCATTTTCAAGGATACATTATAATAATGATTTTCATCCAACGAATTGCCTTATTATAGAAAACGCATTTCTCGATTAATATTTGGTTGCAGAAAGTGTTTATTGTTTGAAATATCAATGATAAATGAATAATTGGATAGATACGTTGTTTTTATAAACGTTTTTATCTAACAAATAATTTCATTCCATAACAAAATTCAATAGAATTTTAAAAATCAAATCTTTGTTGTAATCAACTACTGTCATCTGAAATTTGATGAAAGAATACATAAAGAATGTATAAAATGCAGTTACTTACAGTTTATTATAATCCAGATACATAATTTAAAATAATTATTGTACAATAAATTATTAAACATTTCTTCCAAGTGGGTATGAAGGAAAGGTTTGTCAGTATTTTTAAATAAATGTGTTTATGACTGAATACGACGCGGCTTGATTGATTTCCAGAATTTATTTTTTTGTCAATAGTATTATTATCCGTAATATTATCTTATTTCTTTTCTATAAACATATTCTTGTTTGGATATCTTAACCAATTAAAAACTATAACTGAAATGAAAACACATATCTAAATACAGCCAAGAATATACAAAATTACATACTTACATTACAGAAAGTAGTGTAATTTTACTTTTAAACTAATTTTACTGTATATTACTCCAAGCAAATACAAGACTTGCATTATGATTGTATGATTATATTGTAAATAAGGTTTGCCGTAAATTATTATGTACAATGCACTTTTATGATAATCAGTTACACTTCAGTAGTGTTATTGTCAGTAATTTTATGTTATTTCTCTTCTATAAATGTACTCTTGTTTGGGTAACCAATTAAAAATTATAACTGAAATGAAAATACATATTTAAATACAGCGAAACAAATTTAAAATGATATACTTACATCACAAAGTGTATTGTACATATTCTTTTAAACAAAGTTTATTTTATATTTCTGTATATTTCTCTTTGAAAATATAAAACTTGTGCCACGAATTTTTTGATTGACTGACCAAACGTCAAATGTCATAAAATTAAATATTTAAAATACACCACACTTAATATTCAGTGTATTTTTATATATTTCGCTCACTATTATAATGTATAAAAATGTAATTACCTTCACAATATCTCCTTTCATTTTCAAAATAAATCAATTAAAAGTTTCATATTGAATTGTCAAAAATGACGGATGGCACAGTAATTCTTTTTAAATTTAAACCTGGCATCTAGGATATTTTTTTCAGTTAAGCAGATTTGCAATAGCCAATCATAATATTAAGACTACTTTTAATAATATATAATGACGATGATGAAACTAAAAAACATTTGTTGTAATGTATATTATTTATTTATAACCATTTCAAAGCGGCACGCGAGACCGTTTAGGAAATAAATAAAAATATATGTTTAATTTGTCAAGTTTTGAACTTGAGGAATTTTTTTCACACTCTTCTACGGGGGATGCTACTATGTGTTGTACCTAGAAACATTTGTTGTAATGTATATTATTTATTTATAACAATTTAAAAGCGGCACGCGAGACCGTTTAGAAAATAAATAATAATAACTTACCACTTGCTCTGGTTTGAGACCGCCTCGATCATAATTTTTTTTTTAATATTTATATTTATTATTTATATCATACCTTGAAAAAAATTATTCAAAGATGAATTTAACTAATTTTCATACATTCTTTTTTATTATACCTTAGCAAAATTTGTAGTTTCATACAATACATTAAGTTGGACAGCATAACTGTCATCACTTGACACAATAAGTATGAAGTTAGTTAAAGAATATATAAAAATGTATTATTTTGAAAATAATTATCTATTTTATAAATATAAATAATGTGAAATAACATACCAAAATTTATAAACTGGTACATTTTTTTATTGCCAAAAAAAAACAAGATTATATTCATGTTTTTCTGTTGCTATGTTCATTTATATATTTATGAAGCTGAATTATATATGTATTTATCTACAACTATTGTTATTGTTATTAATAATTTATTTTTTATTATAAATATCAATTTAAATGATTATAAAAGTATAATAAATACAATTTGAAGTTATTTTGAAATTTAAGTGCTACTCTAGCGCCATCTGTTGAGGTATACATGAACTACTCACACATAACTGAAAATTTGTATGCCTGTTAGTTGTAGATAAAGTGACCAATTTTTATACGTTCTTTTGCATTATTTCTTAATGAAAACATGAATTTTCGTGCAGTACAATCACATACAAGTTCGACTAAGAGCAGATGCCATCAGCTGATAATCAGACGAACTACTCGGTGAATATTTGGCAGTACAATCACAGTCAAGTTCGACTAAGAGAATATGAATATTTGGTTTGAAAAGGTGTTTATTGTTTCATTCATCAGTTACAAATGGATAAATGGATAGATACTTTGTTTATGTAAACGTTTACATCTGAGAAATCATCTCATTTCATTATAAAATACTACAGAATTTTGAAAAATGTAATTTCTATTGTATTCAAATGTTTTTCTCAGAAATGTTAAAAAATGCGTAAAGAAAGAGTAAATTGCAATTAATAAAAGTTTAATAAAGTCCAGATACATTATTTATTTATATACTAATTATTGTACATTAAATTGTTAAACAATTTCCTCCAAAACTGTATGAAATAAAGGTTTGTCAGTTTTTCCACGTAATCAGACAAAATCTATAGTCTAACTATCTAAAATATGTATAAAGTAGATTTAAAAGTATTTATATATAAGGGAAGAATACTGTACAGTATGAATTTACCTTTGGAAGTGTTTGAATAGTAATCAAATATAGTTTTTTAAACGTCAAATTGTAAATCAATTTTGAAATGTAGTTTTCTTGATTAAATAATCCATTCTGGAATATTCTTTAGTTTGCATTTAATAAAGAATATGTTTTACTATTACTTATTTTTATAATTATTGCCCAATAGATTGTTTGAGTTTATAAAAAAATCCATGTTAGTGTATCTGAGTACGTGTAGGTTATAGTCTCATCTAAAAAATAAAATATTTAACTATTAATATATAAATATTTATATTCTATATAAATGTACCTGTATTGGAGATGATTTCTTATTAAATTTCGTACAATATTTCATTATACATTTTAGTAAATATGACATTTTTCACTTAGTTGTCTCCAACTCAAGTGTCAAATGAACCATTTTTGTTAAATTTTATAATATCGTGCAATTTTTCTGGTTTCATTTTCAAGGATACATTATAATAATGATTTTCATCCAACGAATTGCCTTATTATAGAAAACGCATTTCTCGATTAATATTTGGTTGCAGAAAGTGTTTATTGTTTGAAATATCAATGATAAATGAATAATTGGATAGATACGTTGTTTTTATAAACGTTTTTATCTAACAAATAATTTCATTCCATAACAAAATTCAATAGAATTTTAAAAATCAAATCTTTGTTGTAATCAACTACTGTCATCTGAAATTTGATGAAAGAATACATAAAGAATGTATAAAATGCAGTTACTTACAGTTTATTATAATCCAGATACATAATTTAAAATAATTATTGTACAATAAATTATTAAACATTTCTTCCAAGTGGGTATGAAGGAAAGGTTTGTCAGTATTTTTAAATAAATGTGTTTATGACTGAATACGACGCGGCTTGATTGATTTCCAGAATTTATTTTTTTGTCAATAGTATTATTATCCGTAATATTATCTTATTTCTTTTCTATAAATATATTCTTGTTTGGATATCTTAACCAATTAAAAACTATAACTGAAATGAAAACACATATCTAAATACAGCCAAGAATATACAAAATTACATACTTACATTACAGAAAGTAGTGTAATTTTACTTTTAAACTAATTTTACTATATATTTCTCCAAGCAAATACAAGACTTGCATTATGATTGTATGATTATATTGTAAATAAGGTTTGCCGTAAATTATTATGTACAATGCACTTTTATGATAATCAGTTAAACTTCAGTAGTGTTATTGTCAGTAATTTTATGTTATTTCTCTTCTATAAATGTACTCTTGTTTGGGTAACCAATTAAAAATTATAACTGAAATGAAAATACATATTTAAATACAGCGAAACAAATTTAAAATGATATACTTACATCACAAAGTGTATTGTACATATTCTTTTAAACAAAGTTTATTTTATATTTCTGCATATTTCTCTTTGAAAATATAAAACTTGTGCCACGAATTTTTTGATTGACTGACCAAACGTCAAATGTCATAAAATTAAATATTTAAAATACACCACACTTAATATTCAGTGTATTTTTATATATTTCGCTCACTATTATAATGTATAAAAATGTAATTACCTTCACAATATCTCCTTTCATTTTCAAAATAAATCAATTAAATGTTTCATATTGAATTGTCAAAAATGACGGATGGCACAGTAATTCTTTTTAAATTTAAACCTGGCATCTAGGATATTTTTTTCAGTTTTGTTCCAGTTTTCCTTCTTTGCTTAGTTTTCGATTTTTTACACAAAAACTATGCACGGTAAAAATATGGGACACCCAAAAGCGATTGGTCCTCAATAAACCACATCTAATAAAATAATATTAAAATTATTACATAAATGGTTTGACCTGTACCCGTGAGCAAAGTTTTTGCGATGCTCGAGATGAATCCAAATATAGATATATATATAGTGAATCAATCAAAATAGTATATGACTAGCGAATTCTCGGCTTCGCCGAGCATTCCCTAGAGCTTCGCTGTCAGTGTAAAAAGCAAATGCCGATCGACATGAAACAGTTTTTTTATATCTGCACGTCAGCCCTCACCGAGACCTTTCATTAGATTTCAAACACGTTATACTTCTATTAACTTTTGAGAAAAACAAAAGCCGGTCGACATGAACCATTTTTGTCAATTCTGCACACCAGCCCTCATCGAAACCTTTCATTTGATACCAAACACCACATACTTCTGACAACTATTTGCGAAAAACAAAAGCCGATCGTCATGGAACATTTTTGTCAATTCTGCACGCTAGCCCTCAACGAGACCTTTCATTTGAGACCAAACTCGACATACTTCTAAAAACTTTTCGCAAAAAACAAAAGCCGATCAACATTAACCATTTTTGTTAATACTGCACACCAGAACTTATCGAAACCTATCATTTGATACCAAAGACCACACACTTGTGACAACTTTTTGCAAAAAAAAAAACCAATCGACATAGCACATTTTTGTCAATTCTGCACGCTAGCCCTCAACGAGATCTTTCATTTGGCACCAAACTCGACATACCTTTGAGAACTTATTGCAAAAAACAAAAACCGATCGACGTAGTACATTTTTGTCAATTCTGCACGCTAGCCCTCAACGAGACCTTTCATTTGAGACCAAACTCGACATACTTCTAAAACTTTTTGCAAAAAACAAAAGCCGATCAACATTGATCATTTTTGTTAATTTTACACGCCAGCCCTTATCGAGCCCTTTCATTTGATGCTAAACACCACATGCTTCTGACAACTATTTGCGAAAAACAAAAGCCGATCGTCATGGAACATTTTTGTCAATTCTGCACGCTAGCCTTTAACGAGACCTTTCATTTGAGACCAAACTCGACATACTTCTAAAAACTTTTTGCAAAAAACAAAAGCCGATCAACATTAACCATTTTTGTTAATACTGCACACCAGCCCTTATCGAAACCTTACATTTGATACCAAACACCACACACTTGTGACAACTTTTTGCGAAAAACAAAAAACAATCGACATAGCACATTTTTGTCAATTCTGCACGCTAGCCCTCAACGAGACGTTTCATTTGAGACCAAACTCGACATACCTTTGAGAACTTTTTGCAAAAAACAAAAGCCGATCAACATTAACCATTTTTGTTAATACTGCACACCAGAACTTATCGAAACCTATCATTTGATACCAAAGACCACACACTTGTGACGACTTTTTGCAAAAAACAAAAACCAATCGACATAGCACATTTTTGTCAATTCTGCACGCTAGCCCTCAACGAGATCTTTCATTTGGCACCAAACTCGACATACCTTTGAGAACTTATTGCAAAAAACAAAAACCGATCGACGTAGTACATTTTTGTCAATTCTGCACGCTAGCCCTCAACGAGACCTTTCATTTGAGACCAAACTCGACATACTTCTAAAAACTTTTTGCAAAAAACAAAAGCCGATCAACATTAACCATTTTTGTTAATTCTGCACACCAGCCCTTATCGAAACCTTACATTTGATACCAAACACCACACACTTGTGACAACTTTTTGCGAAAAACAAAAACCAATCGACATAGCACATTTTTGTCAATTCTGCACGCTAGCCCTCAACGAGACCTTTCATTTTTATACCAAACTCGACATACTTCTAAAAACTTTTTGCAAAAAACAAAAGCCGATCAACATTAACCATTTTTGTTAATTCTGCACACCAGAACTTATCGAAACCTATCATTTGATACCAAAGACCACACACTTGTGATAACTTTTTGCAAAAAACAAAAACCAATCGACATAGCACATTTTTGTCAATTCTGCACGCTAGCCCTCAACGAGACCTTTCATTTGAGATCAAACTCGACATACTTCTAAAAACTTTTTGCAAAAAACAAAAGCCGATCAACATTAACCATTTTTGTTAATTCTGCACACCAGTCCTTATCGAAACCTTTCATTTGATACCAAACACCATACACTTGTGACAACTTGTTGCAAAAAACAAAAGCCGATTGACATGGCACATTTTTGTCAATTCTGCACGCTAGCTCTCAACGAAACGTTTCATTTGAGACCAAACTCGACGTACCTTTTAGAAAGTTCAGCAAAAAACAAAAGCCGATCAACATTGATCATTTTTGTTAATTTTACACGCCAGCCCTTATCGAGCCCTTTCATTTGATGCTAAACACCACATGCTTCTCACAACTTTTTCCAAACACAAAATATTTCTGACAACATTTTACAAAAAACAAATTCTAATCTACGTAGAACATTTTTGTCATTCATGCACACCCGTCCACATTGTGTCGTTTCCTTAAAACCCAAGGACGACCTACTTCTAAGAACTTTTTACGAAAAACAAATGCAGATCGACATGACACATTTTTTTTGTCATTTCAAAACCGGCCCTTATGGTTTTCTTTCTTTTGATATCAAACAAAACAAAGTGTTTTAATTTAATTACGAACATTTGATTTTTATTTAGTTACTTAATAATTTGCAACACTGTTTGTATTAAAATAATGTAGTTAATTTTTAAATTTATAAATTACCATCGGCAATCCTAATATATAATAGCCACTGTCTTCAGTGAAATTCATTTAGGAATATTTGTTTTTTGTTTAGTAATTTCATCACACATTTGGCAACATTGACTTATATAATTCGAAACGTCAAAATTTAAAATAATTAAATGTGTTGTGTAATAAACTTAAAATAATGGTAAAACTTTTGCTCAGGACTATTATTCATGACACTGTTTTCAAATCTTTGATATCAATGTTCTATTAAAAGATACAATCATTTAAAGTTCATAGACAGATTGTCAAAAGTGACGGATAACTGCGTGATTCTTCTTAAAGATAGACATGGCCTCTGGGATCCATTGTTTCAAGGTACCAACTATGCACATTTTTTGATTTTTTACACGAAAACCACTCACAGTAAAAATATGAGACCCCAAAAAGGCCCTATTCCACTTTAAACCACATCTAATAAAATAATATTAAAATTATTCCATGAATGGTTTGACCTGTACCATTGAGCAAAATTTTTGCGATGCTCGAGATGATTTAAAATATATATATATAGATATATAGATAGTGAATCTATCAAAATAGTATATGACTAGCGAATTCTCGGCTTCGCCGAGCATTCCCTAGAGCTTCGCTGTCAGTGTAAAAAGCAAATGCCGATCGACATGAAACAGTTTTTTTATATCTGCACGTCAGCCCTCACCGAGACCTTTCATTAGATTTCAAACACGTTATACTTCTATTAACTTTTGAGAAAAACAAAAGCCGGTCGACATGAACCATTTTTGTCAATTCTGCACACCAGCCCTCATCGAAACCTTTCATTTGATACCAAACACCACATACTTCTGACAACTATTTGCGAAAAACAAAAGCCGATCGTCATGGAACATTTTTGTCAATTCTGCACGCTAGCCCTCAACGAGACCTTTCATTTGAGACCAAACTCGACATACTTCTAAAAACTTTTCGCAAAAAACAAAAGCCGATCAACATTAACCATTTTTGTTAATACTGCACACCAGAACTTATCGAAACCTATCATTTGATACCAAAGACCACACACTTGTGACAACTTTTTGCAAAAAAAAAAACCAATCGACATAGCACATTTTTGTCAATTCTGCACGCTAGCCCTCAACGAGATCTTTCATTTGGCACCAAACTCGACATACCTTTGAGAACTTATTGCAAAAAACAAAAACCGATCGACGTAGTACATTTTTGTCAATTCTGCACGCTAGCCCTCAACGAGACCTTTCATTTGAGACCAAACTCGACATACTTCTAAAACTTTTTGCAAAAAACAAAAGCCGATCAACATTGATCATTTTTGTTAATTTTACACGCCAGCCCTTATCGAGCCCTTTCATTTGATGCTAAACACCACATGCTTCTGACAACTATTTGCGAAAAACAAAAGCCGATCGTCATGGAACATTTTTGTCAATTCTGCACGCTAGCCTTTAACGAGACCTTTCATTTGAGACCAAACTCGACATACTTCTAAAAACTTTTTGCAAAAAACAAAAGCCGATCAACATTAACCATTTTTGTTAATACTGCACACCAACCCTTATCGAAACCTTACATTTGATACCAAACACCACACACTTGTGACAACTTTTTGCGAAAAACAAAAAACAATCGACATAGCACATTTTTGTCAATTCTGCACGCTAGCCCTCAACGAGACGTTTCATTTGAGACCAAACTCGACATACCTTTGAGAACTTTTTGCAAAAAACAAAAGCCGATCAACATTAACCATTTTTGTTAATACTGCACACCAGAACTTATCGAAACCTATCATTTGATACCAAAGACCACACACTTGTGACGACTTTTTGCAAAAAACAAAAACCAATCGACATAGCACATTTTTGTCAATTCTGCACGCTAGCCCTCAACGAGATCTTTCATTTGGCACCAAACTCGACATACCTTTGAGAACTTATTGCAAAAAACAAAAACCGATCGACGTAGTACATTTTTGTCAATTCTGCACGCTAGCCCTCAACGAGACCTTTCATTTGAGACCAAACTCGACATACTTCTAAAAACTTTTTGCAAAAAACAAAAGCCGATCAACATTAACCATTTTTGTTAATTCTGCACACCAGCCCTTATCGAAACCTTACATTTGATACCAAACACCACACACTTGTGACAACTTTTTGCGAAAAACAAAAACCAATCGACATAGCACATTTTTGTCAATTCTGCACGCTAGCCCTCAACGAGACCTTTCATTTTTAGACCAAACTCGACATACTTCTAAAAACTTTTTGCAAAAAACAAAAGCCGATCAACATTAACCATTTTTGTTAATTCTGCACACCAGAACTTATCGAAACCTATCATTTGATACCAAAGACCACACACTTGTGATAACTTTTTGCAAAAAACAAAAACCAATCGACATAGCACATTTTTGTCAATTCTGCACGCTAGCCCTCAACGAGACCTTTCATTTGAGATCAAACTCGACATACTTCTAAAAACTTTTTGCAAAAAACAAAAGCCGATCAACATTAACCATTTTTGTTAATTCTGCACACCAGTCCTTATCGAAACCTTTCATTTGATACCAAACACCATACACTTGTGACAACTTGTTGCAAAAAACAAAAGCCGATTGACATGGCACATTTTTGTCAATTCTGCACGCTAGCTCTCAACGAAACGTTTCATTTGAGACCAAACTCGACGTACCTTTTAGAAAGTTCAGCAAAAAACAAAAGCCGATCAACATTGATCATTTTTGTTAATTTTACACGCCAGCCCTTATCGAGCCCTTTCATTTGATGCTAAACACCACATGCTTCTCACAACTTTTTCCAAACACAAAATATTTCTGACAACATTTTACAAAAAACAAATTCTAATCTACGTAGAACATTTTTGTCATTCATGCACACCCGTCCACATTGTGTCGTTTCCTTAAAACCCAAGGACGACCTACTTCTAAGAACTTTTTACGAAAAACAAATGCAGATCGACATGACACATTTTTTTTGTCATTTCAAAACCGGCCCTTATGGTTTTCTTTCTTTTGATATCAAACAAAACAAAGTGTTTTAATTTAATTACGAACATTTGATTTTTATTTAGTTACTTAATAATTTGCAACACTGTTTGTATTAAAATAATGTAGTTAATTTTTAAATTTATAAATTACCATCGGCAATCCTAATATATAATAGCCACTGTCTTCAGTGAAATTCATTTAGGAATATTTGTTTTTTGTTTAGTAATTTCATCACACATTTGGCAACATTGACTTATATAATTCGAAACGTCAAAATTTAAAATAATTAAATGTGTTGTGTAATAAACTTAAAATAATGGTAAAACTTTTGCTCAGGACTATTATTCATGACACTGTTTTCAAATCTTTGATATCAATGTTCTATTAAAAGATACAATCATTTAAAGTTCATAGACAGATTGTCAAAAGTGACGGATAACTGCGTGATTCTTCTTAAAGATAGACATGGCCTCTGGGATCCATTGTTTCAAGGTACCAACTATGCACATTTTTTGATTTTTTACACGAAAACCACTCACAGTAAAAATATGAGACCCCAAAAAGGCCCTATTCCACTTTAAACCACATCTAATAAAATAATATTAAAATTATTCCATGAATGGTTTGACCTGTACCATTGAGCAAAATTTTTGCGATGCTCGAGATGATTTAAAATATATATATATAGATATATAGATAGTGAATCTATCAAAATAGTATATGATGTTTATATCGCTGAATTCAGAAAAAAATGCTCTTACGAATAACCTAAAAATAAACATATGTTCCCATCTAAAAAGAGAAAGTTGTGTCCCGTATTTTGAGAACCACAGGTCAAAAAAAAGTTTTTTTTGCTCTTTGTATTAGTCTTGTAAAATGGTGGTTCTTTGCTAATTAAACCAACCTCGTAGCTCTTATAGTTCTCGAGATAGAAATGGTGGCACGCTTAAATGGAACAACCTGTATATAAACTACTCACACATAACTTATCAAATAATATCATATATTTAATATTACAACTTTGGAAATTGATGAATTTTTTTCACACCCTTCTACGGGGGGTGCTACTATGTGTTAGACCTAGAAACATTTGTTGTAATGTATATTATTTATTTATAACACGTTCAAAGCGGCACGCGAGACCGTTTAGGAAATAAATAAAAATACATGTTGATAAATAAATGAAATTATAGAGATTTTAAATTTCCCGCGCTTAGGGATTTTGAGATACAACGGTTTAATCATCAAAATACATAAGAAGAAAAGATTTAAATAATACGTTTAACCCAATTTTATGTTTTTTTTTTTATATCTTAACAATATTTGTATTTTCATACAATACATTCAGTTTGACAGAACTTAAATGTCATAACTTGACACAATAAGTATGAAGTTAGTTAAAGAATATATAAAAATGTATTATTTTGAAAATAATTATCTATTTTATAAATATAAATAATGTGAAATAACATAGCAAAATTTATAAACTGACACATTTTTATATTGCCAAAAAAAACATGATTATATTCATGTTTTTCTGTTGCTATGTTCATTTATATATTTATGAAGCTGAATTATATATGTATTTATCTACAACTATTGTTATTGTTATTAATAATTTATTTTTTATTACAAATATCAATATAAATGATTATAAAAGTATAATAACTACAATTTGAATAGTTATTTTGGAATTTAAGTGATCCTGTGGCGCCATCTGTTGAGGTATATATGAACTACTCACACATAACTGAAAATTTATATGCCTGTTAGTTGTAGATAAAGTAACCAATTTTTGTACGTTCTTTTGCATTATTTCTTAATGAAAACATGAATTTTCGTGCAGTACAATCACAGTCAAGTTCGACTAAGAGAATATGAATATTTGGTTTGAAAAGATGTTTATTGTTTCATACATCAGTTACAAATGAATAAATGGATAGATACTTTGTTTATGTAAACGTTTACATCTGAGAAATCATCTCATTTCATTATAAAATACTACAGAATTTTGAAAAATGTAATCTCTGTTGTAATCATATGTTTTCATCAGAAATGTCAAAAAATGCGTAAAGAAAGTGTAAAATGCAATTAATTAAAGTTTAATAAGGTCCAGATACATCATTTATTTATATACTAATTATTGTACTTTAAATTGTTAAACAATTCCCACCAAAACGGTATGAAGCAAAGGGTTTTCAGGTTTTCCACGTAATCAGACAAAATCCATTGTCTAGCTCTCTAAAATATGTATAAATTAGATAAAAAAAGTATTTATAATAAGGGAAGAATACTGTACAGTATGTATTTACCTTTGCAAGTGTTTGAATAGTAATCAAATATCAATTTTCAAAAGTGAGATTGTAAATCGACTTTGAAATGGAGTTTTCTTGATTAAATAATCCATTCTGGAATAATCTTGTGAATTTATTTTGAAGAATATATTATATTCTCATTCATTTTAACAATATTTGCCCAATGAATTGTTTTATTTAATTTAAAAATTCATCTTAGTGTATCTGAGTACGTGTAGGTTATAGTCTCATCTAAAAAATAAATTATTTAACGATTAATATATAAATATTTATATTCCATATGTAAGTACCTTGTAATAGAGATGATTTCGTACAATATTTCATTATACATTTTAGCAAAAATGTGATTTTTCAAGCAGATAACTCGGTCGTGTTTCCAACTCAAGTGTCAAATGCATCATTTTTGTTAAATTTTATAATATCGTGCAATTTTTCTAGTTTCATTTTAAAGGATACGTTATATTCCCACGTTTAATAATGTTTTTTATCCAACGAAATGCTTTATTTCATTTAAAATTCATCTCGATATGCCAGAGTTCATATAGGTTAAGATAACTAAATAAAAATGAGAAAAAATTAGTATTAATATGCAAATATTTATATCATACCTTAAAGTACATGGTATTACTGATGATTTGTAATAATTTTCATACAATATCTCGCTGTAATTTTAAGAAAAAATAGCCTTTTTCAGCGAGCTATCCGTCACTTGATGAGGCCCGGAAGCAACTGTCAAAATTGCCGGTTATACAAAACTTTGTATTTTAAAGTGTTTTAATTGAAAAGAAAATATATAGATAAATTAAGTTTTATAGTAATAGACATAATAATACAAACATTACCTTGTAATTCGCCGTATTTCTCAAGATTTATTCTTTTGAAATGTACCTGTAATGGTGGAATGCAGTTTTCAAACAAAAGTGAAAACGAACGTCAAAATGGAATTAATATTTTTTTTTAAAATACATTTTTATTGAAATGTATATGTACGAATCATTAAAATATACTGATTTATAACAAAATATATTATATTTACAATTTATAATAGCCTATTTATATTTTTGGTAGCCTTACGTATGATAAACGTCAGAAATCAAAAATTTAAATATTTTAAATACACCACACTTAATATTCAGTGTATTTGTATATATTTCGCTCACTATTATAATGTGTAAAAATATAATTACCTTTACAATATCTCTTTTCATTTTCAAAATAAATCAATTAAAAGTTTCATATTGAATTGTCAAAAATGACGGATGGCACAGTAATTCTTTTTAAATTTAAACCTGGCATCTAGGATATTTTTTTCAGTTTTGTTCCAGTTTTCCTTTTTCGCTTAGTTTTCGATTTTTTACACAAAAACTATGCACGGTAAAAATATGGGACACCCGAAAGCGATTGGTCCTCAATAATCCACATCTAATAAAATAATATTAAAATTATTACATGAATGGTTTGACCTGTACCCGTGAGCAAACTTTTTACGATGCTCGAGATAAATCCAAATATAGATATATATATATATATATATATATATATATATATATAGTGAATCTATCAAAATAGTATATGACTAGCGAATTCTCGGCTACGCCGAGCATTCCCTAGAGCTCCGCTGTCAGTGCAAAAAACAAATGCCGATCGACATGAAACAATTATTTCATATTTGCACTTCAGGCCTCTCCAAGACCTTTCATTAGATTGCAAACACGATATACTTCCAATAATTTTTTGCAAAAAACAAAAGCCGGTCATCATGAAACATTTTTGTCATTTATGTACCCCAGCCCTCACCGAGACCTTTCATTTGATACCAAACACGACATACTTCTGACAACTTTGTAGATAAAACAAAAGTCGATCGACATGAAACATTATTATCATATCTGCACGCTAGCCCACACCAAGACTTTTCATTTGATACCAAACACTATATACTTGTGACAACCTTTTGCAAAAAACAAAAGCCGATCGACATAGCACATTTTTGTCAATTCTGCACGATAGCTCTCAACAAGACGTTTCATTTGAGACCAAACTCGACATACTTTCGAGTACTTTTTGCAGAAAACAAAAGCCGATCGACATAGATCATTTTTGTCAATTCTCTACGCGAGCCCACGCCAAGACCTTTCATTCGATACTAAACACGACATATTTCTGACAACTTTTTGCAAAAAACAAAAGCCGTTCGATATGACATTTTTCTTAATTTTACACGCCAGCCCTCAACGAGACGTTTCATTTGAGACCATAATCGACATATTTCTGAGAACTTTTCGCAAAAAACAAAAGCCGATCAACATTGCGCAATTTTGTTAATTTTTCACGCAAACCCTCATCGAGACCTTTATATTGATACCAAACACCACATTTTTCTGACAATTATTTGCGAAAAACAAAAGCCGATCGGCAAAGAACATTTTTGTCAATTCTGCACGCTAGCCCTAAACGAAACCTTTCATTTGATACCAGACACCACATACTTCTGACAACTTTTTGCAAAAAACAAAAGCCGATTGACATGGCACATTTTTGTCAATTCTCCACGCTAGCCGTCAACCAGACCCTAGAGCTCCGCTGTCAGTGCAAAAAACAAATGCCGATCGACATGAAACAATTATTTCATATTTCCACGTCAATCCTCACCGAGACCTTTCATTAGATTGAAAACACTATATACTTCTATTAATTTTTACAAAAAACAAAAGCCGGTTGACATAAAACATTTTTGTCAATTATGCACGTCAGTCCTTACCGAGACCTTTTATTTGACACCAAACACAACATACTTCCGACATTTTTTTTTACATAAAACAAAAGCCGATCAACATTGAACATTTTTGCAATTTCTACAGGCTAGCCCACACCGAGAACTTTCATTTGATACCAAACACCACATACTTCTGACAACTATTTGCGAAAAACAAAAGCCGATCGGCATGGAACATTTTTGTCAATTCTGCACGCTAGCCCTCAAGTAGACGTTTTGTTTGATACCAAACTCGACATACTTTTGAGAACTTTTTGCAAAAAACAAAAGCCGATTGACATGGCACATTTTTGTAAATTCTGCACGCTAGCCCACAACGAGACGTTTCATTTGAGACCAAACTCGACATACTTTTGAGAACTTCTTGCAGAAAACAAATGCCGACCGTAATGGACCCTTTTTATTAATTCTGTACGCTAGCCCGGAACGAGATATTTCATTTAAGACCAAACTCGACATACTTCCAAAAACTTTTTGCAAAAAACAAAAGCCGATCAACATTACCCATTTTTGTTAATTCTGCACACCAGCCCTAATCGAAACCTTTCATTTGATACCAAACACCACACACTTGTCACAACTTTTTGCAAAAAACAAAAGCCGATTGACATGGCACATTTTTGTCAATTTTACTCGTTAGCCCTCAACCAGACGTTTTGTTTGATACCAAACTCGACATACTTTTGAGAACTTGTTGCAGAAAACAAAAGCCGTTCTGAATGGAACATTTTTGTCAATTTTGCACGCTAGCTCTCAACGAGACCTTTCAATTGAGACTAAACTCGACATACTTCAAAACTTTTGGCGAAAAACAAAAGCCGATCGGCATGGAACATTTTTGTCAATTCTGCACGCTAGCCCTCAACGAAACCTTTCATTTGAGACCAAACACCACACACTTCTGACAACTTTTTGCAAAAAACAAAAGCCGATTAACATGGCAAATTTTTGTCAATTCTGCTCGCTAGCCCTCAACCAGACGTTTTGATTGATACTAAACTCGACATACTTTTGAGAACTTCTTGCAGAAAACAAATCGGAATGGAACATTTTTATCATTTTTGAACGCTTGCCCTCAGCGAGATCTTTCATTTAAGAGTAAACTCGACATACTTCTAAAAACTTTTTGCAAAGATCAAAAGCCGATCAACATTAACAACTTTTGTTAATTCTGTACACCAGCCCTTATCGAAACCTTTCATTTGATACCAAACACCACACACTTCTGACAACTTATTGCAAAAAACAAAAACCGATCGATATAGCACATTTTTGTCAATTCTGCACGCTAGCCCTCAACGAGACGTTTCATTTGAGACCAAACACCACACACTTGTGACAACATTTTGCAAAAAACAAAAACCAATCTACATAGCATATTTTTGTCAATTCTGCACGCTAGCCCTCAACGAGACGTTTCATTTGAGACCAAACTCGACATACATTTGAGAACTTTTTGCAGAAAACAAAAGCCGATCGGAATGGAACATTTTTGTCAATTCTGTTCGCTAGCCCTCAACGAGACCTTTCATTTGAGACCAAACTCGACATACCTTTGAGAAAAGTTTTGCAAAAAACAAAAGCCGATCAACATTGATCATTTTTGTTAATTTTACACGCCAGCCCTTATCGAGCCCTTTCATTTGATCCTAAACACCACATACTTCTCACAACATTTTCCAAACACGAGATTTTTCTGTAAACATTTTGCAAAAAACAAATTCTAATCTACGTTGAACATTTTTATCATTCATGCACACCCGTCCACATTGTGTCGTTTCCTTAAAACCCAAGGACGACCTATTTCTAAGAACTTTTTACGAAAAACAAATGCAGATCGACATGACACATTTTTTTTGTCATTTCAATATAGGCCCTTATGGTTTTCTTTCTTTTAATATCAATTTTTTTTTAATCATTTGTTTTTTATTTAGTTACTCAATAATTTGGCAACACTGTTTGCATTAAAATACTGCAGTTAATTTTTAAATTTATAAATTACCATCGGCAATCCTAATATATAATAGCTACTGTCTTCAGTGAAATTCATTTAGGAATATTTGTTTTTTGTTTATTAATTCCATCACACATTTGGCAACATTGACTTATGTAATTCGAAACGTCAAAATTTAAAATAAATAAATGTGTTGCGTAATAAACTTGAAATAATGGTAAAACCTTTGCTCAGGACTATTATTCATGACACTGTTTTCAAATCTTTGATATCAATGTTCTATTAAAAGATACAATCATTTAAAGTTCATAGACAGATTGTCAAAAGTGACGGATAACTGCGTGATTCTTCTTAAAGTTAGACATGGCCTCTGGGATCCATTGTTTCAAGGTACCAATTTTGCACAGTTTTTGATTTTTTACACATAAACCACTCACATTAAAAATATGAGACCCTAAAAAGGCTCTATTTCACTTTAAACCACATCTAATGGAATAAAATTTAAAATTATTACATGAATGGTTTGACCTGTACAAAGGAGCAAAATTTACTTGATGCGCATGATTATTTAAAATATATATATATATAGATATATAGATAGTGAATCTACCAAAATAGTATATGACTAGCGAATTCTCGGCTACGCCGAGCATTCCCTAGAGCTCCGCTGTCAGTACAAAAAACAAATGCCAATCGACATGAAAAATTTTTTTCATATCTGCTCGTTAGCCCTTACTGAGAACTTTCATTAGATTCCAAACACGATATATTTTCAATAACTTTTTGCAAAAAACAAAAGCCGATCAACATGAAACATGTTTGTCAATTCTGCACGCTAGCCCTCAACGAGACCTTTCATTTGATATCAAACACGACATACTTCTGAAAACTTTTTA
The DNA here is from genome assembly GCA_035578165.1 of Stenolophus ochropezus. Lineage (NCBI taxonomy): Eukaryota > Metazoa > Arthropoda > Insecta > Coleoptera > Carabidae > Stenolophus > Stenolophus ochropezus. The sequence goes on from JAQOWZ010000017.1 coordinate 17,331,583, forward strand.
CACAAAACAAAAGTCGATCGACATGTATCATTTTTTCATTTCTGCACGCTAGCCCACAACGAGATTTTTCATTTGATACCAAACATGACATATTTCTAACAATTTTTTGAAAAGAACAAAAGCCGGTCAACGTAAAATATATTTGTCATTTATTCAAGACAGAAAACGTTTACATAGAAAACAATAATTTTTAAGATAATTTTAGACTTTAACAAAAATTAATAATTAATATCAATTATAACATTTACTAGAATGATATAATAACAATAATAAACTCTCAGATAACTGTCTGATTTTTAGCGAAAAAGTTACATTTTATATTTAATATATTTCATACAATAGACGTGCGGTGCAATCGATTATGATTTTATCTGATGTACAATTAAAATTTGAACAATTTTGTACTTTTATAGTTTTCTCTAAATATATCAGGAGAGAAAGTATTCAAAAATTTTTGAAATCGCATTTTTAAGTCCTATGTTCTTTGTTTTATTGCACAGCTGTATACTGAGTGTAGATTTTAATGTTACTTTTTTCATACTTCTGTATCTCTTTACCTACTCATTTTAGCGCTAAAAGCCTAGGAATATAAGTTGTTCAAAAATTAAGAAGGCATCCTATAAAGTCAACTTACTTTTATAGTTATTCATATTTAATGATATATTAATGAAATAAAATTTAAGGTTTTTTAGAAAATGAATTAAAATTACCTTGATAAATGAAACAAATTTTTGAATAAATTTTCTATTTACACTTTCCGCTCATTGATAATTTATTATTTTATTTAAAATTATTGCATTCTTATATTAAAAATAACTATAACTTTGTTTATAAATTTAATTACTATACAATAATATTTTTGAATTAATAAATCTATATTTTTAAATAATATATACACATAATTTTTATAGGTTTAACAATACCGTTTAAACCAGTCTTTGTAAAATTTGTTTCTGTGTATATCAGAAAAAATCAATATTTTAATAGTTAAAACAAATCACATAGATGTCACTATTTATGAATTTCATTGCATCTGCTAAAGAAGGAATCGATATAATTATTCAACAATTAAATATGTTTATATTTAATTATATATGTATATGAATAAAAATATTATTTTTAGGCATAAATGAAATTTATTATTCTAAGCAAAAACAAGAACTTAATAATATTTTGAATACTTTGTGACATATCGAACTAACTGGTGGCGCTAGTGTTGTTTTATTTATTTACAAATCACCAGTATGATGTGAAAAGAAGCAAATTATTTACAGCTGACTTCTTATTTTGTAAATCTAAAATGAATTTTTTTTGACAGGAATAAGGACATTTTATTTCCAGAAGTTCAAATCCGTTTTCTGTTTTGATAAAAATATCATCACTACATGCTAAGTATGGGTGGTTAGATAATATTACAACACAACAGGTCCAATTTCATGTATAATATAATTAGTTGAAGCTTGAAATACTGATTTCGCTTTACTTTCGGTTTCCAAGCCATAACGCATAGCTTGATTACAATAAAAATTGTAGCCATTGATTCTTATCAACAACATTTTCATTATAATAATCATTGTCATATTTTCTGTGTACCAATCTAATTCTATTGGTACATATGTACATCTACAATGAAAGAGTTCATTACAGAATTTGTAGTATTATTGTGAATTTGTCTATCGTATGAAATATTTATGACGGTTTTTATTTTTTGATTTCTTTTTTCTACTGATTTTAATTTTGCACTTCCAGCCCTATTTAATGTGCTTTCAATTTCGCTATAAGTATAATACTTTATGCACTCGTTTCAGACAAAATTTGTTTACTTATGTTCTCAAAATGTAAAAAGAATATCAAGACAATTTCCAGACGTTTTTATGTACGAGTAGAATGATTTTATTGAAACTTTTTGATATTTTTCTAAACTGCACTTGTAAAGGCTTGTTCCAAATCATAGACTGATCAGTTTTGGACTGTATTTTAGAATTCTTATTTAAATGTGACTTCACTACACAGTTATAGTTAAAGATAAAATTGTAGAAATAACACCTATGATAAACAACAACTTTGTTTCTTGCAGTAGTTTAATTTATATAAGTTGTGATACACATAAATTGCTAACTTCTTTACATTTCTTAATAACATGAAGTCTCTTTATGATAATACAGCAAAATGAATATCTAGTCTTATTGAATTTAAACGCATAATAAAGTCTAATACTTATATTTTCAGCAATGTCAAAATGACAAGATAATTTGACAACTATATTTTGGATGCGTTCAAACATGTGTTACACAGTCGGATTACTGAATGTAACCATTAAGGGTGAATTTTAAAATTTAAAGACACTAATAAATTTAATTAGAACACAATATTTTTTTAATAAAAATATTATAAATATATCTTAACAATTAACAATGGGCTTTTAGGATCCCGAAAATTTACAAATTAGCAGCTAACAATCAAAGCCGTCCGTTTTCTTTTAAATTTTCGGTAACCTAAAGGCTCATTGTTAAATTTTAAATATTTTTTGTTTCTAAATAAATCTCTTTAAAATATATCTTATAATTTAAATAGGGACACTTCGTTCGACAAATTTTAATTGAATAAAATATATGAAATAATAATGTTCATAAAGTAATTTTCATTTACTATCCAATGAATATAAAAGAATAATAATATATTCTAAAATGATATATGTTTATAACTACAGAATAATAATTAAAACTAACTGTGGGAACTTGCAAACCCTGCTCGCAACTTTCATCATCCAAAATTAACCTTAAACTAATTTTCATGCAATTCATTCACAGTCACATTCTGAGAGACTGAGAGCGTACGTCATCAAACTTATTTCTCGATTAATATTTGGTTTCAGAAAGTGTTTATTGTTTGAAATATCAATTAAAATGAATAATTAGATACATACTTTATTTTTTTAAACGTTTTCATTTAAAAAATCATCTCACTCCATAACAAAATATAATAGAATTTTTAAAAATCTAATCTTTGTTGTAATCAATGTCATCATTTCAATTTGATGAAATGCATAAAGAATGTATAATATGCAGTTACTTACAGTTTAATATAATCCAGATACAAAATTTAAAATAATTATTGTACAATAAATTGTTAAACATTTCTTTCAAAAGGGTATGAAGGAAAGGTTTGTCAGTATTTTTAAATAAATGAGTTTATGACTGAATGCGACGCACCTTGTTTGATTTCCAGAATTTAGTTTTATGTGAATAGTGTTATTATCCGTAATTTTATGATATTTCTTTTCTATAAATATAATCTTGTTTGGATAACTTACCAATTAAAAACTATAACTGAAACGAAAACACATCTAAATACAGCCAAGAAAATATAAAATTACACACTCACATTACAAAATGTAGTGTAATTTTACTTTTAAACTAATTTTACTATATATTTCTTCAAGCAAATACAAGAATTCCATTATGATTGCTTGATTAGAACTGACGTTTTGACAAACGTCATAAGTCATGAAAATTTAAATATTGTAAATAAGGTTTGCCGTAAATTATTATGTACAATGCACTTTTATGATAATCAGTTACATTTCAGTAGTGTTATTATCAGTAATTTTATGTTATTTCTCTTCTATAAATGTACTCTTGTTTGGGTAACCAATTAAAAATTGTAACTGAAATGAAAATACATATTTAAATACAGTGAAACAAATTTAAAATGATATACTTACATCACAAAGTGTATTGTACATATTCTTTTAAACATAGATTACTTTTATTTCTGTATATTTGTCTTTGAAAATATAAAACTTGTACCACGAATTTTTGACGGCTCTGACGTATGATAAACGTGAAATGTCAAAAAAGAAATATTTTAAATACACCACATTTAACATGCAGTATATTTGTATATATTTCGCTCACAATTATAATATATGAAAACATAATTCAATTCATAATATCTGTTCACATTTTCCAAAAAAATCAAATAAAAGTTTCATATTGAATTGTCAAATTTGACGGATGAGAACCGTGATTCTTCTTAAATGTAGACATGGCCTCTGGGATCCATTGTTTCAGTGTACCAATTTTACGCAGTTTTTATTTTTTTAAACAAAAACTACTCACAGTAAAAATATGAGACCCCCAAAAGGCACTCCGGCACAATAGACACTACAACTTGGAAAAAAAATTACAGCAATTACTCGAATGGTCTAGGAGTTTGAGCTGGACAAACGATGCCTGATCGTCGTGATGAATCCAAATATAGATAGATAGATAGATAGATAGATAGATAGATATATAGATAGTGAATCTACCAAAATAGTATATGATGTTTATATCGCTGAATTCAGAAAAAAATGCTCTATCGAATAACCTAAAAATAAACATATGTTCCCATCTAAAAAGAGAAAGTTGTGTCCCGTATTTTGAGAACCACAGGTCAAAAAAAAGTTTTTTTTGCTCTTTGTATTAGTCTTGTAAAATGGTGGTTCTTTGCTAATTTAACCAACCTCGTAGCTCTTATAGTTCTCGAGATAGAAATGGTGGCACTCTTAAATGGAACACCCTGTATATGAACTACTCACACATAACTTATCAAATAATATCATATATTTAATATTCTTTGGAAATTGATGAATTTTTTTCACACCCTTCTACGGGGGGTGCTACTATGTGTTAGAACTAGAAACATATGTTGTAATGTATATTATTTATTTATAACACGTTCAAAGCGGCACGCGCGACCGTTTAGGAAATAAATAAAAATACATGTTGATAAATAAATGAAATTATAGAGATTTTAAATTTCCCGCGCTTAGGGATTTTGAGATACAACGGTTTAATCATCAAAATACATAAGAAGAAAAGATTTAAATAATACGTTTAACCCAATTTTATGTATTTTTATTATATCTTAACATTATTTGTATTTTCATACAATACATTCAGTTTGACAGAACTTAAATGTCATAACTTGACACAATAAGTATGAAGTTAGTTAAAGAATATATAAAAATGTATTATTTTGAAAATAATTATCTATTTTATAAATATAAATAATGTGAAATAACATACCAAAATTTATAAACTGACACATTTTTATATTGCCAAAAAAAACATGATTATATTCATGTTTTTCTGTTGCTATGTTCATTTATATATTTATGAAGCTGAATTATATATGTATTTATCTACAACTATTGTTATTGTTATTAATAATTTTTTTTTATAAATATCAATATAAATGATTATAAAAGTATAATAAATACAATTTGAATAGTTATTTTGGAATTTAAGTGATCCTGTGGCGCCATCTGTTGAGGTATATATGAACTACTCGCACATAAATGAAAATTTATATGCCTGTTAGTTGTAGATAAAGTAACCAATTTTTATACGTTCTTTTGCATTATTTTTTAATGAAAACATGAATTTTCGTGCAGTACAATCACAGTCAAGTTCGACTAAGAGAATATGAATATTTGGTTTGAAAAGATGTTTATTGTTTCATACATCAATTACAAATGGATAAATGGATAGATAATTTGTTTATGTAAACATTTACATCTGAGAAATCATCTCATTTCATTATAAAATACTACAGAATTTTGAAAAATGTAATCTCTATTGTAATCAAATGTTTTCATCAGAAATGTTAAGAAATGCGTATAAAGAAAGAGTAAATTGCAATTAATAAAAGTTTAATAAAGTCCAGATACCTCATTTATTTATATACTAATTATTTTACAATAAATTGTTAAACAATTCCCTCCAAAACTGTATGAAATAAAGGCTTGTCAATTTTGTCCACGTAATCAGACAAAATCTATAGTCTAACTATCTAAAATATTTATAAATTAGATTTAAAAAGTATTTATATATAAGGGAAGAATACTGTACAGTATGAATTTACCTTTGGAAGTGTTTGAATAGTAATCAAATATAGTTTTTTAAACGTCAGAGTGTAAATCAATTTTGAAATGCAGTTTTCTTGATTAAATAATCCATTCTGGAATATTCTTTAGTTTGCGTTTAATAAAGAATATGTTTTACTATTACTTATTTTTATAATTATTGCCCAATAGATTGTTTTAGTTTATTAAAAAATCCATGTTAGTGTATCTGAGTACGTGTAGGTTATAGTCTTATCTAAAAAATAAAATATTTAACTATTAATATATAAATATTTATATTCTATATAAGTACCTGTATTGGAGATGATTTCTTATTAAATTTCGTACAATATTTCATTATACATTTTAGTAAATATGACATTTTTCACTTAGTTGTCTCCAACTCAAGTGTCAAATGAACCATTTTTGTTAAATTTTATAATATCGTGCAATTTTTCTGGTTTCATTTTCAAGGATACATTATAATAATGATTTTCATCCAACGAATTGCCTTATTATAGAAAACGCATTTCTCGATTAATATTTGGTTGCAGAAAGTGTTTATTGTTTGAAATATCAATGATAAATGAATAATTGGATAGATACGTTGTTTTTATAAACGTTTTTATCTAACAAATCATTTCATTCCATAACAAAATTCAATAGAATTTTAAAAATCAAATCTTTGTTGTAATCAACTACTTTCATCTGAAATTTGATGAAAGAATACATAAAGAATGTATAAAATGCAGTTACTTACAGTTTATTATAATCCAGATACATAATTTAAAATAATTATTGTACAATAAATTATTAAACATTTCTTCCAAGTGGGTATGAAGGAAAGGTTTGTCAGTATTTTTAAATAAATGTGTTTATGACTGAATACGACGCGGCTTAATTGATTTCCAGAATTTATTTTTTTGTCAATAGTATTATTATCCGTAATATTATCTTATTTCTTTTCTATAAATATATTCTTGTTTGGATATCTTAACCAATTAAAAACTATAACTGAAATGAAAACACATATCTAAATACAGCCAAGAATATACAAAATTACATACTTACATTACAGAAAGTAGTGTAATTTTACTTTTAAACTAATTTTACTATATATTTCTCCAAGCAAATACAAGACTTGCATTATGATTGTTTGATTATATTGTAAATAAGGTTTGCCGTAAATTATTATGTACAATGCACTTTTATGAAAATCAGTTACATTTCAGTAGTGTTATTGTCAGTAATTTTATGTTATTTCTCTTCTATAAATGTACTCTTGTTTGGGTAACCAATTAAAAATTGTAACTGAAATGAAAATACATATTTAAATACAGTGAAACAAATTTAAAATGATATACTTACATCACAAAGTGTATTGTACATATTCTTTTAAACATAGATTACTTTTATTTCTGTATATTTGTCTTTGAAAATATAAAACTTGTACCACGAATTTTTGACGGCTCTAACATATGATAAACGTGAAATGTCAAAAAAGAAATATTTTAAATACACCACATTTAACATTCAGTATATTTGTATATATTTCGCTCACTATTATAACATATGAAAACATAATTCAATTCATAATATCTCTTCACATTTTCCAAAAAAATCAAATAAAAGTTTCATATTGAATTGTCAAATTTGACGGATGACAACCGTGATTCTTCTTAAATGTAGACATGGCCTCTGGGATCCATTGTTTCAATGTACCAATTTTACTCAGTTTTTATTTTTTTAAACAAAAACCACTCACAGTAAAAATATGAGACCCCCAAAAGGCACTCCGGCACAATAGACACTACAACTTGGAAAAAAAATTACAACAATTACTTGAATGGTCTAGGAGTTTGAGCTGGACAAACGATGCCTGATCGTCGTGATGAATCCAAATATAGATAGATATATAGATAGTGAATCTACCAAAATAGTATATGACTAGCGAATTCTCGGCTACGCCGAGCATTCCCTAGAGCTCCGCTGTCAGTGCAAAAAACAAATGCCGATCGACATGAAACAATTATTTCATATTTGCACTTCAGGCCTCTCCAAGACCTTTCATTAGATTGCAAACACGATATACTTCCAATAATTTTTTGCAAAAAACAAAAGCCGGTCATCATGAAACATTTTTGTCATTTATGTACCCCAGCCCTCACCGAGACCTTTCATTTGATACCAAACACGACATACTTCTGACAACTTTGTAGATAAAACAGAAGTCGATCGACATGAAACATTATTATCATATCTGCACGCTAGCCCACATTAAGACTTTTCATTTGATACCAAACACTATATACTTGTGACAACCTTTTGCAAAAAACAAAAGCCGATCGACATAGCACATTTTTGTCAATTCTGCACGATAGCTCTCAACAAGACGTTTCATTTGAGACCAAACTCGACATACTTTCGAGTACTTTTTGCAGAAAACAAAAGCCGATCGACATAGATCATTTTTGTCAATTCTCTACGCGAGCCCACGCCAAGACCTTTCATTCGATACTAAACACGACATATTTCTGACAACTTTTTGCAAAAAACAAAAGCCGTTCGATATGACATTTTTCTTAATTTTACACGCCAGCCCTCAACGAGACGTTTCATTTGAGACCATAATCGACATATTTCTGAGAACTTTTCGCAAAAAACAAAAGCCGATCAACATTGCGCAATTTTGTTAATTTTTCACGCAAACCCTCATCGAGACCTTTATATTGATACCAAACACCACATTTTTCTGACAATTATTTGCGAAAAACAAAAGCCGATCGGCAAAGAACATTTTTGTCAATTCTGCACGCTAGCCCTAAACGAAACCTTTCATTTGATACCAGACACCACATACTTCTGACAACTTTTTGCAAAAAACAAAAGCCGATTGACATGGCACATTTTTGTCAATTCTCCACGCTAGCCGTCAACCAGACCCTAGAGCTCCGCTGTCAGTGCAAAAAACAAATGCCGATCGACATGAAACAATTATTTCATATTTCCACGTCAATCCTCACCGAGACCTTTCATTAGATTGAAAACACTATATACTTCTATTAATTTTTACAAAAAACAAAAGCCGGTTGACATAAAACATTTTTGTCAATTATGCACGTCAGTCCTTACCGAGACCTTTTATTTGACACCAAACACAACATACTTCCGACATTTTTTTTACATAAAACAAAAGCCGATCAACATTGAACATTTTTGCAATTTCTACAGGCTAGCCCACACCGAGAACTTTCATTTGATACCAAACACCACATACTTCTGACAACTATTTGCGAAAAACAAAAGCCGATCGGCATGGAACATTTTTGTCAATTCTGCACGCTAGCCCTCAAGTAGACGTTTTGTTTGATACCAAACTCGACATACTTTTGAGAACTTTTTGCAAAAAACAAAAGCCGATTGACATGGCACATTTTTGTAAATTCTGCACGCTAGCCCACAACGAGACGTTTCATTTGAGACCAAACTCGACATACTTTTGAGAACTTCTTGCAGAAAACAAATGCCGACCGTAATGGACCCTTTTTATTAATTCTGTACGCTAGCCCGGAACGAGATATTTCATTTGAGACCAAACTCGACATACTTCCAAAAACTTTTTGCAAAAAACAAAAGCCGATCAACATTACCCATTTTTGTTAATTCTGCACACCAGCCCTTATCGAAACCTTTCATTTGATACCAAACACCACACACTTGTCGCAACTTTTTGCAAAAAACAAAAGCCGATTGACATGGCACATTTTTGTCAATTTTACTCGTTAGCCCTCAACCAGACGTTTTGTTTGATACCAAACTCGACATACTTTTGAGAACTTGTTGCAGAAAACAAAAGCCGTTCTGAATGGAACATTTTTGTCAATTTTGCACGCTAGCTCTCAACGAGACCTTTCAATTGAGACTAAACTCGACATACTTCAAAACTTTTGGCGAAAAACAAAAGCCGATCGGCATGGAACATTTTTGTCAATTCTGCACGCTAGCCCTCAACGAAACCTTTCATTTGAGACCAAACACCACACACTTCTGACAACTTTTTGCAAAAAACAAAAGCCGATTAACATGGCAAATTTTTGTCAATTCTGCTCGCTAGCCCTCAACCAGACGTTTTGATTGATACTAAACTCGACATACTTTTGAGAACTTCTTGCAGAAAACAAAAGCCGATCGGAATGGAACATTTTTATCATTTTTGAACGCTTGCCCTCAGCGAGATCTTTCATTTAAGAGTAAATTCGACATACTTCTAAAAACTTTTTGCAAAGATCAAAAGCCGATCAACATTAACAACTTTTGTTAATTCTGTACACCAGCCCTTATCGAAACCTTTCATTTGATACCAAACACCACACACTTCTGACAACTTATTGCAAAAAACAAAAACCGATCGATATAGCACATTTTTGTCAATTCTGCACGCTAGCCCTCAACGAGACGTTTCATTTGAGACCAAACACCACACACTTGTGACAACATTTTGCAAAAAACAAAAACCAATCTACATAGCATATTTTTGTCAATTCTGCACGCTAGCCCTCAACGAGACGTTTCATTTGAGACCAAACTCGACATACATTTGAGAACTTTTTGCAGAAAACAAAAGCCGATCGGAATGGAACATTTTTGTCAATTCTGTTCGCTAGCCCTCAACGAGACCTTTCATTTGAGACCAAACTCGACATACCTTTGAGAAAAGTTTTGCAAAAAACAAAAGCCGATCAACATTGATCATTTTTGTTAATTTTACACGCCAGCCCTTATCGAGCCCTTTCATTTGATCCTAAACACCACATACTTCTCACAACATTTTCCAAACACGAGATTTTTCTGTAAACATTTTGCAAAAAACAAATTCTAATCTACGTTGAACATTTTTATCATTCATGCACACCCGTCCACATTGTGTCGTTTCCTTAAAACCCAAGGACGACCTATTTCTAAGAACTTTTTACGAAAAACAAATGCAGATCGACATGACACATTTTTTTATATAGGCCCTTATGGTTTTCTTTCTTTTAATATCAATTTTTTTTTAATCATTTGTTTTTTATTTAGTTACTCAATAATTTGGCAACACTGTTTGCATTAAAATACTGCAGTTAATTTTTAAATTTATAAATTACCATCGGCAATCCTAATATATAATAGCTACTGTCTTCAGTGAAATTCATTTAGGAATATTTGTTTTTTGTTTATTAATTCCATCACACATTTGGCAACATTGACTTATGTAATTCGAAACGTCAAAATTTAAAATAAATAAATGTGTTGCGTAATAAACTTGAAATAATGGTAAAACCTTTGCTCAGGACTATTATTCATGACACTGTTTTCAAATCTTTGATATCAATGTTCTATTAAAAGATGCAATCATTTAAAGTTCATAGACAGATTGTCAAAAGTGACGGATAACTGCGTGATTCTTCTTAAAGTTAGACATGGCCTCTGGGATCCATTGTTTCAAGGTACCAATTTTGCACAGTATTTGATTTTTTACACATAAACCACTCACATTAAAAATATGAGACCCTAAAAAGGCTCTATTCCACTTAAAACCACATCTAATGGAATAAAATTTAAAATTATTACATGAATGGTTTGACCTGTACAAAGGAGCAAAATTTACTTGATGCGCATGATTATTTAAAATATATATATATAGATATATAGATAGTGAATCTACCAAAATAGTATATGACTAGCGAATTCTCGGCTTCGCCGAGCATTCCCTAGAGCTTCGCTGTCAGTGTAAAAAGGAAATGCCGATCGACATGAAACAGTTTTTTTTATATCTGCACGTCAGCCCTCACCGAGACCTTTCATTAGATTTCAAACACGTTATACTTCTATTAACTTTTGAGAAAAACAAAAGCCGGTCGACATGAACCATTTTTGTCAATTCTGCACACCAGCCCTCATCGAAACCTTTCATTTGATACCAAACACCACATACTTCTGACAACTATTTGCGAAAAACAAAAGCCGATCGTCATGGAACATTTTTGTCAATTCTGCACGCTAGCCCTCAACGAGACCTTTCATTTGAGACCAAACTCGACATACTTCTAAAAACTTTTCGCAAAAAACAAAAGCCGATCAACATTAACCATTTTTGTTAATACTGCACACCAGAACTTATCGAAACCTATCATTTGATACCAAAGACCACACACTTGTGACAACTTTTTGCAAAAAAAAAAACCAATCGACATAGCACATTTTTGTCAATTCTGCACGCTAGCCCTCAACGAGATCTTTCATTTGGCACCAAACTCGACATACCTTTGAGAACTTATTGCAAAAAACAAAAACCGATCGACGTAGTACATTTTTGTCAATTCTGCACGCTAGCCCTCAACGAGACCTTTCATTTGAGACCAAACTCGACATACTTCTAAAACTTTTTGCAAAAAAACAAAAGCCGATCAACATTGATCATTTTTGTTAATTTTACACGCCAGCCCTTTCATTTGATGCTAAACACCACATGCTTCTGACAACTATTTGCGAAAAACAAAAGCCGATCGTCATGGAACATTTTTGTCAATTCTGCACGCTAGCCTTTAACGAGACCTTTCATTTGAGACCAAACTCGACATACTTCTAAAAACTTTTTGCAAAAAACAAAAGCCGATCAACATTAACCATTTTTGTTAATACTGCACACCAGCCCTTATCGAAACCTTACATTTGATACCAAACACCACACACTTGTGACAACTTTTTGCGAAAAACAAAAAACAATCGACATAGCACATTTTTGTCAATTCTGCACGCTAGCCCTCAACGAGACGTTTCATTTGAGACCAAACTCGACATACCTTTGAGAACTTTTTGCAAAAAACAAAAGCCGATCAACATTAACCATTTTTGTTAATACTGCACACCAGAACTTATCGAAACCTATCATTTGATACCAAAGACCACACACTTGTGACGACTTTTTGCAAAAAACAAAAACCAATCGACATAGCACATTTTTGTCAATTCTGCACGCTAGCCCTCAACGAGATCTTTCATTTGGCACCAAACTCGACATACCTTTGAGAACTTATTGCAAAAAACAAAAACCGATCGACGTAGTACATTTTTGTCAATTCTGCACGCTAGCCCTCAACGAGACCTTTCATTTGAGACCAAACTCGACATACTTCTAAAAACTTTTTGCAAAAAACAAAAGCCGATCAACATTAACCATTTTTGTTAATTCTGCACACCAGCCCTTATCGAAACCTTACATTTGATACCAAACATCACACACTTGTGACAACTTTTTGCGAAAAACAAAAACCAATCGACATAGCACATTTTTGTCAATTCTGCACGCTAGCCCTCAACGAGACCTTTCATTTTTAGACCAAACTCGACATACTTCTAAAAACTTTTTGCAAAAAACAAAAGCCGATCAACATTAACCATTTTTGTTAATTCTGCACACCAGAACTTATCGAAACCTATCATTTGATACCAAAGACCACACACTTGTGATAACTTTTTGCAAAAAACAAAAACCAATCGACATAGCACATTTTTGTCAATTCTGCACGCTAGCCCTCAACGAGACCTTTCATTTGAGATCAAACTCGACATACTTCTAAAAACTTTTTGCAAAAAACAAAAGCCGATCAACATTAACCATTTTTGTTAATTCTGCACACCAGTCCTTATCGAAACCTTTCATTTGATACCAAACACCATACACTTGTGACAACTTGTTGCAAAAAACAAAAGCCGATTGACATGGCACATTTTTGTCAATTCTGCACGCTAGCTCTCAACGAAACGTTTCATTTGAGACCAAACTCGACGTACCTTTTAGAAAGTTCAGCAAAAAACAAAAGCCGATCAACATTGATCATTTTTGTTAATTTTACACGCCAGCCCTTATCGAGCCCTTTCATTTGATGCTAAACACCACATGCTTCTCACAACTTTTTCCAAACACAAAATATTTCTGACAACATTTTACAAAAAACAAATTCTAATCTACGTAGAACATTTTTGTCATTCATGCACACCCGTCCACATTGTGTCGTTTCCTTAAAACCCAAGGACGACCTACTTCTAAGAACTTTTTACGAAAAACAAATGCAGATCGACATGACACATTTTTTTTGTCATTTCAAAACCGGCCCTTATGGTTTTCTTTCTTTTGATATCAAACAAAACAAAGTGTTTTAATTTAATTACGAACATTTGATTTTTATTTAGTTACTTAATAATTTGCAACACTGTTTGTATTAAAATAATGTAGTTAATTTTTAAATTTATAAATTACCATCGGCAATCCTAATATATAATAGCCACTGTCTTCAGTGAAATTCATTTAGGAATATTTGTTTTTTGTTTAGTAATTTCATCACACATTTGGCAACATTGACTTATATAATTCGAAACGTCAAAATTTAAAATAATTAAATGTGTTGTGTAATAAACTTAAAATAATGGTAAAACTTTTGCTCAGGACTATTATTCATGACACTGTTTTCAAATCTTTGATATCAATGTTCTATTAAAAGATACAATCATTTAAAGTTCATAGACAGATTGTCAAAAGTGACGGATAACTGCGTGATTCTTCTTAAAGATAGACATGGCCTCTGGGATCCATTGTTTCAAGGTACCAACTATGCACATTTTTTGATTTTTTACACGAAAACCACTCACAGTAAAAATATGAGACCCCAAAAAGGCCCTATTCCACTTTAAACCACATCTAATAAAATAATATTAAAATTATTCCATGAATGGTTTGACCTGTACCATTGAGCAAAATTTTTGCGATGCTCGAGATGATTTAAAATATATATATATAGATATATAGATAGTGAATCTATCAAAATAGTATATGACTAGCGAATTCTCGGCTTCGCCGAGCATTCCCTAGAGCTCCGCTGTCAGTGCAAAAAACAAATTTCGATCGACATGAAACAATTATTTCATATCTGCACGTCCGGCCTCACCGAGACCTTTTATTAGATTGCAAACACGATATACTTCTAATATTTTTTTGCAAAACACAAAAGCCGGTCGACATGAAATATTTTTGTCAATTATGCACGCCAACCCTCACCGAGACCTTTTATTTGATACCAAACACCACACACTTCTGACAACTTTTTGCAAAAAACAAAAGCCGATTGACATGGCACATTTTTGTCAATTCTGCACGCTAGCCCTTAACCAGACGTTTTGTTTGAGACCAAACTCGACATACTTTTGATAACTTCTTGCAGAAAACAAAAGCCGATCGGAATGGAACATTTTTGTCAATTCTGCACGCTAGCACCCAACGAGACCTTTCATTTGAGACCAAAGTCGACATACTTCTAAAAACTTTTTGCAAAAAACAAAAGCCGATCAACATAGCACATTTTTGTCAATTCTGCACGCTAGCCCTCAACGAGACCTTTCATTTCAGACCAAACTCGACATACTTCTAAAAACTTTTTGCAAAAAAACAAAAGCCGATCAACATTAACCATTTTTGTTAATTCTGCACATCAGCCCTTATCGAAACCTTTCATTTCATACCAATCACCACACACTTCTGACAACTTTTTGCAGAAAACAAAAGCCGATCGGAATGGAAAATTTTTGTCAATTCTGCACGCTAGCACTCAACGAGACCTTTCATTTGAGACCAAACTCGACATACTTCTAAAAACTTTTTGCAAAAAACAAAAGCCGATTAACATATCACATTTTTGTCAATTCTGCACGCTAGCCCTCAACGAGACCTTTCATTTGAGACCAAACACCACACACTTATGACAACTTTTTGCAAAAAAACAAACGCCGATTGACTTGATCAAAAGCAAGTGATAATCACGGGACCACCAATTTTCTTTAAAAATAACAAAACTATATGTCTAGGAAAAAAATTTTAAATTTATGTTCGTGGACTTGCAAATTTTTATTATACCGTATTTTTATTTTAGTAATTTGATTAAATTCAAAACCAAGCAGATAATGAAGAAGATAATAATAAATAATGAATGTAAGGTATATTTGAAGTATAGACATCAAATTGATTATACAAAAAAATAATAACAATAAACGCCTATGGAAGCAAATGTTAATATTTATTTCCAGGAAATAAAATTTAAGAACTTCACAGTTTTGCTATAACCAATCATACTATTAAGACTACTTGTAATAATATATAATGACGATGATGAAATTAATAAAAATTTGTTGTAATGTATATTATTTATTTATAACAATTTCAAAGCGGCACGCGAGACCGTTTAGGAAATAAATAAAAATATATGTTGAATTTGTCAAGTTTTGAACTTGAGGAATTTTTTTCACACCCTCTTACGGCAGGCGCTACTATGTGTTATACCTAGAAACATTTGTTGTAATGTATATTATTTATTTATAACAAATTTCAAAGCGGCACGCGAGACCGTTTAGAAAATAAATAATAATACCTTACCACTTGCTCTGGTTTGAGACCACCTCGATCCTAATTTTTTTTTTATTATTTATATTTATTATTTATATCATACCTTGAAAAAAATTATTCAAAGATGAATTTAACTAATTTTCATACATTCTTTTTTATTATATTTTAGCAAAATTTGTATTTTCATACAATACATTAATTTTGACAGCATAACTGTCATTACTTGACACAATAAGTATGAAGTTAGTTAAAGAATGTAAAAAAAATATATTATTTTGAAAATAATTATCTATTTTATAAATACAAATAATGTGGAATAACATACCGAAATTTATAAACTGATACATTTTTATATTACCAAAAAACATGATTGTTTTTCTATTCCTATGTTCATTTATATCTTTATGAACCTGAATTATATATGTATTTATCTACAACTATTTATAAATAATATATTTTTGATTATAAATATCAATACAAATGATTATGAAAGTATAATAAATACAATTTGAATAGTTATTTGGAATTTAAGTGCTACTGTCGCGCCATCTGTTGTGGTATATATGAACTACTCACACATAACTGAAAATTTATCAGATATCAGATTTTTTATATGCCTGTTAGTTGTAGATAATGTAACTAATTTTTATACGTTCTCTTGCATTATTTCTTAATGAAAACATGAATTTTCGTGCAGTAAAATCACATTCAAGTTCGACTAAGAGCAAATGCCATCAGCTGGTAATCAGACGCACTACTCGGTGAATATTTGGTTTGAAAAGGTGTTTATTGTTTCATACATCAGTTACAAATAGATAAATGGATAGATACTTTGTTTATATAAACGTTTACATCTGAGAAATCATCTCATTTCATTATAAAATACTACAGAATTTTGAAAAATGTAATCTCTATTGTAATCAAATGTTTTCTTCAGAAATGTTAATAAATGCGTAAAGAAAGAGTAAATTGCAACTAATAAAAGTTTAATAAAGTCCAGATACATCATTTATTTATATACTAATTATTGTACATTAAATTGTTAAACAATTCCCTCCAAAACTGTATGAAATAAAGGCTTGTCAGTTTTTCCACGGAATCAGACAAAATCTATAGTCTAACTATTTAAAATATGTATAAATTATATTTAAAAAGTATTTTTATATAAGGGAAGAATGCTGTACAGTATGAATTTACCTTTGGAAGTGTTTGAATAGTAATCAAATTTAGTTTTTTAAAGGTCAGATTGTAAATCAATTTTGAAATGCAGTTTTCTTGATTTAATAATCCATTCGGTTATATTCTTTAGTTTGCATTTAATAAAGAATATGTTTTACTATGACTTATTTTTATAATTATTGCCCAATAGATTGTTTTACTTTATTAAAAATTCCATGTTAGAGTATCTGAGTACGTGTAGGTTATAGTCTCATCTAAAAAATAAAATATTTAACTATTAATATATAAATATTTATATTCTATATAAAAGTACCTGTATTAGAGATGATTTCTTATTAAATTTCGTTCAATATTTCATTATACGTATTAGTAAATATGACATTTTTCACTTAGTTGTCTCCAACTCAAGTGTCCAATGCACCATTTTTGTTAAATTTTATAATATCGTGCAATTTTTCTGGTTTCATTTTCAAGGATACATTATAATAATGATTTTCATGCAACGAATTGCCTTATTATAGAAAACACATTTCTCGATTAATATTTGGTTTCAGAAAGTGTTTATTGTTTGAAATATCAATGATAAATGAATAATTGAATAGATACGTTGTTTTTATAAACGTTTTTATCTAAAAAATCATTTCATTCCATAACAAAATTCAATAGAATTTTTAAAAATCAATTCTTTGTTGTAATCAACTACTTTCATCTGAAATTTGATGAAAGAATACATAAAGAATGTATAAAATGCAGTTACTTACAGTTTATTATAATCCAGATACATAATTCAAAATAATTATTGTACAATAAATTATTAAACATTTCTTCCAAAGGAATACGAAGGAAAGGTTTGTCAGTATTTTTAAATAAATGTGTTTATGACTGAATACGACGCGCCTTGATTAATTTTCCAGAATTTATTTTCTTGTCAATAGTGTTATTATCCGTAATATTATGTTATTTCTTTTCTACAAATATATTCTTGTTTGGATATCTTAACCAATTAAAAACTATAACTGAAATGAAAACACATATCTAAATACAGCCAAGAATATATAAAATTACATACTTACATTACAGAACGTAGTGTAATATTACTTTTAAACTAATTTTGCTATATATTTCTCCAAGCAATTACAAGACTTGAATTATGATTGTTTGGTTATATTGTAAATAAGGTTTGCCGTAAATTATTATGTACAATGCACTTTTATGATAATCAGTTACACTTCAGTAGTGTTATTATCAGTAATTTTATGTTATTTCTCTTCTATAAATGTACTCTGGTTTGGGTAACCAATTAAAAATTATAACTGAAATGGAAATACATATTTAAATACAACGAAACAAATTTAAAATGATATACTTACATCACAAAGTCTATTGTACATATTCTTTTAAATATAGTTTAGTTTATATTTTTGTATATTTCTTTATAAAAATATAAAACTTGTGCCACGAATTTTTTGATTGACTGACCAAACGTCAAATGTCATAAAATTAAATATTTTAAATACTCCACACTTAATATTCTATGTATTTGTATATATTTCGCTCACTATTATAATGTGTAAAAATATAATTACATTTACAATATCTCTTTTCATTTTCAAAATAAATCAATTAAAAGTTTCATATTGAATTGTCAAAAATGACGGATGGCACAGTAATTCTTTTTAAATTTAAACATGGCATCTAGGATATTTTTTTCAGTTTTGTTCCAGTTTTCCTTTTTCGCTTAGTTTTCGATTTTTTACACGAAAACCACTCACAGTAAAAATATGAGACCCCAAAAAGGCCCTATTCCACTTTAAACCACATCTAATAAAATAATATTAAAATTATTCAATGAATGGTTTGACCTGTACCCGTGAGCAAACTTTTTGCGATGCTCGAGATGAATCCAAATATAGATATATATATAGTGAATCTATCAAAATAGTATATGACTAGCGAATTCTCGGCTGCGCCGAGCATTCCCTAGAGCTCCGCTGTCAATGTAAAAAAACAAATGCCGATCGACATTAAAAATAAATTATATCTGCTTGTCAGCCCTCAATTAGACCTTTTATTAGATTCCAAACATGATATATTTCTAATAACTTTTTGCATAAAACAAAAGCCGATCGACATGGAGCATTTTTGTCAATTCTGCACGCCGGCCTTCAACGAGACCTTTCATTTGAGACCAAACTCGACATACTTTTGAGAAACTTTTGCAGAAAACAAAAGCTGATCAACACTGACCGTTTTTGTTAATTCTACACGTCAGCCCTTATCGAGCCTTTTCATTTGATACCAAACACCACACACTTCTGACAACTTTTTGCAAAAAACAAAAGCCGATTGACATGGCACATTTTTGTCAATTCAGCACGCTAGCCCTCAACCAGACGTTTTGTTTGATACCAAACTCGACATACTTTTAAGAACTTCTTGCAGAAAACAAAAGCCGATCGGAATGGATCATATTTGTCAATTCTGCACGCTAGCCCTCAACGAGACCTTTCATTTGAGACCAAACTCGACATACTTCTAAAAACTTTTTACAAAAAACAAAACCCGATCAACATTAACCATTTTTGTTAGTTCTGTACACCAGCCCTTATCGAAACCTTTCATTTGATACCAAACAACACACTCTTCTGACAAGTTTTTGCAAAAAACAAAAACCGATCGACGTAGTACATTTTTTTTCATTTCTGCTCGCTAGCCCTCCACGAGACCTTTCATTTGAGACCAAAATCGACATACTTCTAAAAACTTTTTGCAAAAAACAAAAGCCGTTCAACATTAACCATTTTTGTTAATTCTGCACACCAGCCCTTATCGAAACCTTTCATTTGATACCAAACACCACACACTTGTGACAACTTTTTGCAAAAAACAAAAACCAATCGACATAGCACATTTTTGTCAATTCTGTACGCTAGCCCTCAACGAGACGTTTCATTTGAGACCAAACTCGACGTACCTTTGAGAAAATTTTGCAAAAAACAAAAGCCGATCAACATTGATCATTTTTGTTAATTATACATGCCAGCCCTTATCGAGCCCTTTCATTTGATACTAAACACCACATACTTCTCACAACTTTTTTCAAACACAAAATATTTCTGACAACATTTTGCAAAAAACAAATTCTAATCTACGTAGAACATTTTTGTCATTCATGCACACCCTTCTACTTTGTGTCGTTTCCTTAAAACCCAAGGACGACCTACTTCTAAGAACTTTTTACGAAAAATAAATTCAAATCGACATGACACATTTTTTTTGTCATTTTAAAACCGGCCCTTATGGTTTTCTTTCTTTTGATATCAAACAAAGCAAAGAGTTTTAATTTAATTACGAACATTTAATTTTTATTTAGTTACTTAATAATTTGGCAAAACTGTTTGTATTAAAATAATGTAGTTAATTTTTAAATTTATAAATTACCATTTATTCATTCATTTAGGAAAATTTGTTTTTTGTTTAGTAATTTCATCACACATTTGGCAACATTGACTTATGTAATTCGAAACGTCAAAATTTAAAATAATTAAATGTGTTGTGTAATAAACTTAAAATATTGGTAAAACCTTTGCTCAGGACTATTATTCATGACACTGTTTTCAAATCTTTGATATCAATGTTCTATTAAAAGATACAATCATTTAAAGTTCATAGACAGATTGTCAAAAGTGACGGATAACTGCGTGATTCTTCTTAAAAATAGACATGGCCTCTGGGATCCATTGTTTCAAGGTACCAATTATGCACAGTTTTTGATTTTTCACACGAAAACCACTCACAGTAAAAATTTGAGACCTCAAAAAGGCCCTATTCCACTTTAAACCACATCTAATAAAATAATATTAAAATTATTCAATGAATGGTTTGACCTGTACCCGTGAGCAAAATTTTTGCGATGCTCGAGATGATTTAAAATATATATA
Organism: Stenolophus ochropezus; assembly: GCA_035578165.1. Lineage (NCBI taxonomy): Eukaryota > Metazoa > Arthropoda > Insecta > Coleoptera > Carabidae > Stenolophus > Stenolophus ochropezus. The sequence continues at coordinate 17,353,025 of JAQOWZ010000017.1, forward strand.
TATATAGATATATAGATAGTGAATCTATCAAAATAGTATAAGACTAGCGAATTCTCGGCTACGCCGAGCATTCCCTAGAGCTCCGCTGTCAGTGCAAAATACAAATGCCAATCGACATGAAACAATTATTTTATATTTGCACGTCAAGCCTCACCGAGACCTTTCATTAGATTGCAAACACGATATACTTCTAATAATATATTGCAAAAAACAAAAGCCGGTCGACATGAAACATTTTTATCATTTATGTACCCCAACTCTCACCGAGACCTTTCATTTGATACCATACACGACATACTTTTGACAACTTTCTGCATTAAACAAAAGTCGATCGACATGAAACATTTTTATCATATCTACACGCTAGCCCACACCCAGACTTTTCATTTGATACCAAACACTATATACTTGTGACAACCTTTTGCAAAAAACAAAAGCCAATCGACATAGCACATTTTTTGTCAATTCTGCACGCTAGCCCTCTCCGAGACCTTTCATTTGATACCAAACACGACATACTTCTGACAACATTTTGCATAAAACAAAAGCCGATCGACATGGAACATTTTTGTCAATTCTTCACGCTAGCCTTCAACAAAACTTTTCATTTGATACCAAACACCACACACTTCTGACAACTTTTTGCAAAAAACAAATACCGATCGACAAAGCACATTTTTAACAATTCTGCACGCTAGCCCTCTCCGAGACCTTTCATTTGATATCAAACACGATATACTTCTGACAACTTTTTGCAAAAAACAAAAACCGATCGACATAGTACATTTTTGTCAATTCTGCAGGCCAGCCCTCTCCGAGATCTTTCATTTGATACCAAACACGACATACTTCTGACAACTTTTTGCATAAAACAAAAGCCGATCGACATGGAACATTTTTGTCAATTCTGCACGCTAGCCCTCAACGAGACTTTTCATTTGATACCAAACACCACAAACTTCTGACAACTTTTTGCAAAAAACAAATACCGATCGACAAAGCACATTTTTATCAATTCTGCACGCTAGCCCTCTCCGAGACCTTTCATTTGATATCAAACACGATATACTTCTGACAACTTTTTGCAAAAAACAAAAACCGATCGACATAGTACATTTTTGTCAATTCAGCAGGCTAGCCCTCTCCGAGACCTTTCATTTGATTCCAAACACGACATACTTCTGACAACTTTTTGCATAAAACAAAAGCCGATCGACATGGAACATTTTTGTCAATTCTGCACGCTAGCCCTCAACGAGACCTTTCATTTGAGACCAAACTCGACATATCTTTGAGAAATTTTTGCAAAAACAAAAGCCGATCAACATTGACCTTTTTTTTTAATTCTACACGCCAGCCCTTATCGAGCCTTTTCATTTGATACCAAACACCACATACCACAACATTTTCCAAAAAACAAAAGCCGTTCGATATAGAACATTTTTGTTCATTCTGCACGCTAGCCCTCATCGAACCATTTTTATCATATCTTCACGCTAGCTCACACCGAGACTTTTTATTTGATACCAAACACTCTATACTTGTGACAACCTTTTGCAAAAAAAAAGCCGATCGATATTGACAATTTTTTTTAATTCTGCATACCAGCCCTCATTGAAACCTTTCATTTGATACCTAACACGACATACTTCTGACAATTTTTGCATAAAACAAAAGCCGATCGACATGAAACATTTTTATCATATCTACAGGCTAGCCCACACCGAGACTTTTCATTTGATACCAAACACTATATACTTGTGACATCCTTTTGCAAAAAACAAAAGCCCATCGACATTGACCAATTTCGTTAAGTCTGCACCAGCCTTTAATGAAACCTTTCAAACAAATACCGATCGACATAGCACATTTTTTGTCAATTCTGCACGCTAGCCCTCTCCAAAATCTTTCATTTGATACCAAACACGACATACTTCTGACAACTTTTTGCATAAAACAAAAGCCGATCGACATGGCACATTTTTGTCGATTCTGCACGGTAGCCCTCAACGAGACTTTTCATTTGATACCAAACACCACACACTTCTGACAACTTTTTGCAAAAAACAAATACCGATCGACATAGCACATTTTTATCAATTCTGCACGCTAGCCCTCTCCGAGACCTTTCATTTGATATTAAACACGATATACTTCTGACAACTTTTTGCAAAAAACAAAAACCGATCGACATAGTACATTTTTGTCAATTCTGCAGGCTAGCCCACTACGAGACCTTTCATTTGATATCAAACACAATATACTTCTGACAACTTTTTGCAAAAAACAAAAACCGATCGACATGGAACATTTTTGTCAATTCTTCACGCTAGCTTTCAACGAGACCTTTCATTTGAGACCAAATTCGACATATCTTTGAGAAATTTTTGCAAAAACAAAAGCCGATCAATATTGACCTTTTTTCTTAATTCTACACGCCAGCCCTTATCGAGCCTTTTCATTTGATACCAAACACCACATACTTTTTACAACATTTTCCAAAAAACAAAAGCCGTTCGATATAGAACATTTTTGTTCATTCTGCACGCTAGCCCTCATCGTGACCTAGCCTAATATAACTTTCCTTAAAACCCAAGGATGACCTACTTCTGACAACTTTTTGCATAAAACAAAAGCCGATCGACATGGAACATTTTTGTCAATTCTGCACGCTAGCCCTCAACGAGACTTTTCATTTGATACCAAACACCACAAACTTCTGACAACTTTTTGCAAAAAACAAATACCGATCGACAAAGCACATTTTTATCAATTCTGCACGCTAGCCCTCTCCGAGACCTTTCATTTGATATCAAACACGATATACTTCTGACAACTTTTTGCAAAAAACAAAAACCGATCGACATAGTACATTTTTGTCAATTCTGCAGGCTAGCCCATTACGAGACCTTTCATTTGATATCAAACACAATATACTTCTGACAACTTTTTGCAAAAAACAAAAACCGATCGACATGGAACATTTTTGTCAATTCTGCACGCTAGCTTTCAACGAGACCTTTCATTTGAGACCAAATTCGACATATCTTTGAGAAATTTTTGCAAAAACAAAAGCCGATCAATATTGACCTTTTTTCTTAATTCTACACGCCAGCCCTTATCGAGCCTTTTCATTTGATACCAAACACCACATACTTTTTACAACATTTTCCAAAAAACAAAAGCCGTTCGATATAGAACATTTTTGTTCATTCTGCACGCTAGCCCTCATCGTGACCTAGCCTAATATAACTTTCCTTAAAACCCAAGGATGACCTACTTCTAACAACTTTTTACGGAAAACAAATGCAGATCGACATGACACATTTTTTTTTTGTCATTTTAAAACTGGCCCTTATGGTTTCCTTTCTTTTGATAACAAACACAGCAAAGTATTCAATTTATTTTATTTAGGAATATTGGATTTTTATTTAGTTACTTTATAATTTGGCAACACTGTTTGTATTAAAAAATAGTAGTTAATTTTTAAATTTATAAATTAATATTGTCAATCCTAATACAACTGCCACCGTCTTCAGTGAAGTTAGTTTAGGAATATTTGTTTTAATTTAGTTACTTCATCACACATTTGGCAACATTGACTTTTGACATTGGAAACGTCAAAATTTATATTAATTAAATACGTTATGTTTTAAACTTAAATTAGTTGTAACACATTTGCTCAAGTCTATTATTCATGATACTGTTTTTAAATCTTTGATATCAATGTTCTATTAAAAGATATAAGCATTTAAAGTTCATAGGCAGATTGTCAAAAGTGACGGATGACGGCGTGATTCTTCTTAAAGTTAGACATGGCCTCTGGGATCCATTGTTTCAAGGCAGCATTTGTGCAAAGTTTTAATTTTTTACACGAAAACTACTAATAGTAAAAATATAAGACACACAAAAGGCACCAGATCTCATTAGCCCCCACATATTAAAAAAAAATTTATAACAATCTCTTGCATAGTTCAGGCTGTAGGCGATTACAAAAGTTACTCGATGCTCGTGATGAATCTATAGATAGATATATAGATAGATATATAGATAGATATATAGATAGTGAATCTAATCGTTTAGTATATGGACTAGCGAATTCTCGGCTACGCCGAGCATTCCCTAGAGCTCCGCTGACAGTGCAAAAAACAAATGCCGATCGACATAAAACAATTATTTCATATTTGCACTTCAGGCCTCTCCAAGACCTTTCATTAGATTGCAAACACGATATACTTCCAATATTTTTTTTGCAAAAAACAAAAGCCGGTCGGCATGAAACATTTTTGTCATTTATGTACCCCAGCCATCACCGAGACCTTTTATTTGATACCAAACACGACATACTTTTGACAACTTTCTACATAAAACAAAAGTCGATCGACATTTTTATCATATCTGCACGCTAGCCCCCACCAAGACTTTTCATTTGATACCAAACTCTATATACTTGTGACAACCTTTTGCAAAAAACAAAAGCCGATCGACATTGACAATTTTTGTTAATTCTGCACACCAGCCCTCATTGAAACCTTTCATTTGATACCAAACACCATACACTTCTGACAACTTTTTGCAAAAAACAAAAACCGATCGACATAGCACATTTTTGTCAATTCTGCACGATAGCTATCAACAAGACGTTTCATTTGAGACCAAACTCGACATACTTTTGAGAACTTTTTGCAGAAAACAAAAGCCAATCGGAATGGAACATTTCTGTCAATTCTGCACGCTAGCCCTCAATGAGAGCTTTCATTCGACACCAAACACGACATATTTCTGACAACTTTTTGCAAAAAACAAAAGCCGGTCGTTATGAAACATTTTTCTTAATTATGCACGCCAGCCCTCAACGAGACTTTTTATTTAAGACCATAATCGACATATTTCTGAGAACTTTTCGCAAAAAACAAAAACCTGATCAACATTGCGCAATTTTGTTAATTTTTTACGCAAACCCTCATCGAAACCTTTATTTTGATACCAAACACCACATTCTTCTAACAATTATTTGCGAAAAACAAAAGCCGATCGGCAAAGAACATTTTTGTCAATTCTGAACGGTAGCCCTAAACGAAACCTTTCATTTGATACCAGACACCACATACTTCTGACAACTTTTTGCAAAAAACAAAAGCCGATTGACATGGCACATTTTTGTCAATTCTGCACGCTAACCGTCAACCAGACGTTTTGTTTGAGATAAAACTCGACATACTTTTGAGTACTTCTTGCAGAAAACAAAAGCCGATCGGAATGGTACATTTTTGTCAATTTTGCACGCTAGCCCTCAACGAGACCTCTCATTTGAGACCTAACTCGACATACTTGTGACAACTTTTTGCAAAAAACAAAAACCAATCGACATGACACATTTCTGTCAATTCTGCACGTTAGCCCTCAATCAGACGTTTCATTTGAGACCAAACTCGACATACCTTGGAGAAGTTCTTGCAGAAAACAAAAGCCGATCGGAATGGAATATTTTTGTCAATTTTGCACGCTAGCCCTCAACGAGACCTTTCATTTGAGACCAAACTCGACATACTTCTAAAAACTTTTTGCAAAAAACAAAAGCCGATCAACATTAACCATTTTTGTTAATTCTGCACACCAGCCCTCATCGAAACCTTTTATTTGATACCAAACACCACATACTTGTAACAACTTTTTGCAAAAAACAAAAACCAATCGACATAGCACATTTTTGTCAATTCTGCACGTTAACCTTCAACGAGACGTTTCATTTGAGCCCAAACTCGACATACCTTTGAGAACTTTTTGCAGAAAACAAAAGCCGATCGGAATGGAACGTTTTTGTCAATTCTGTTTGGTAGCCCTCAACGAGACCTTTCATTTTAGACCAAACTCGACGTTAGAAATTTTTCTAAAAAACAAAAGCCGATCAACATTGATCATTTTTGTTAATTTTACACGCCAGCCCTTATCGAGCCCTTTCATTTGATACCAAACACCACATAGTTCTCACAACTTTTTCCAAACACGATACTTTTCTGACAACATTTTGCAAAAAACAAATTCTAATCTACGTAGAACATTTTTGTCATTCATGCACAAACGTCCACATTGTGTCGTTTCCTTAAAACCTAACGACGACCTACTTCTAAGAACTTTTTACGAAAAACAAATGCAGATCGACATGACACATTATTTTTGTCATTTCAAAACCGGCCCTTATGGTTTTCTTTCTTTTGATATCAAACAAAGCAAAGTGTTTTAATTTAATTACGAACGTTTGATTTCTATTTAGTTACTTAATAATTTGGCAACACTGTTTGTATTAAAATATTGTAGTTAATTTTTAAATTTACCATCGGCAATCCTAATATAATAGCCACAGTATTCAGTGAAGTTCATTTAGGAATATTTGTTTTTTGTTTAGTAATTTCATCACACCTTTGGCAACATTGACTTTTGACATTGGAAACGTCAAAATTTATATTAATTAAATACGTTATATTTTAAACTTAAATTAGTTGTAACACATTTGCTCAAGTCTATTATTCATGATACTGTTTTTAAATCTTTGATATCAATGTTCTATTAAAAGATATAATCATTTAAAGTTCATAGGCAGATTGTCAAAAGTGACGGATAACTGCGTGATTCTTCTTAAAGTTAGACATGGCCTCTGGGATCCATTGTTTCAAGGTACCAATTATGCACAGTTTTTGATTTTTTACACGAAAACCACTCACAGTAAAAATATGAGACCCCAAAAAAGCCCTATTCCACTTTAAACCACATCTAATAAAATAATATTAAAATTATTCAATGAATGGTTTGACCTGTACCCGTGAGCAAAATTTTTGCGATGCTCGAGATGAATCCAAATATAGATAGATATATTATAGATAGTGAATCTATCAAAATAGTATATGACTAGCGAATTCTCGGCTTCGCCGAGCATTCCCTAGAGCTCCGCTGTCAGTGCTAAAAACAAATGCCGATCGACATGAAACAATTATTTCATATTTGCACGTCAGGCCTCACCGAGACCTTTCATTAGATTGCAAACACTATATACTTCTAATATTTTTTTGCAAAAAACAAAAGCCGGTCGGCATGAAACATTTTTGTCATTTATGTACTCCAAATCTCACCGAGACCTTTCATTTGATACCATACACGACATACTTCTGACAACTTTCTGCATTAAACAAAAGTCGATCGACATGAAACATTTTTATCATATCTACACGCTAGCCCACACCCAGACTTTTCATTTGATACTAAACACTATATACTTGTAACAACCTTTTGCATAAAACAAAAGCCGATCGACATGGAACATTTTTGTCAATTCTGCACGCTAACCCTCAACGAGACTTTTCATTTGATATCAAACACCACACACTTCTGACAACTTTTTGCAAAAAACAAATACCGATCGACATAGCACATTTTTATCAATTCTGCACGCTAGCCCTCTCCGAGACCTTTCATTTGATTTCATACACGATATACTTCTGACAACTTTTTGCAAAAAACAAAAGCCGATCGACATGAAACATTTTTATCATATCTGCATGCTAGCCCACACCGAGACTTTTCATTTGATGCCAAACAATATATACTTGTGACAACCTTTTGCAAAAAACAAAAGCCGATCAACATTGACAATTTTTGTTAATTCTGCACATCAGCCCTCATTGAAACCTTTCATTTGATACCAAACACAATACACTTCTGACAAGTTTTTGCAAAAAACAAAATCAGATCGACATAGCACATTTTTGTCAATTCTGCACGATAGCTCTCAACAAGACGTTTCATTTGAGACCAAACTCGACATACTTTTGAGAACTTTTTGCAAAAAACAAAAGCCGGTCGATATGAAACATTTTTCTTAATTATGCACGCCAGCCCTCAACGAGACCTTTTATTTAAGACCATAATCGACATATTTCTGAGAACTTTTCGCAAAAAACAAAAACCTGATCAACATTGCGCAATTTTGTTAATTTTTCACGCAAACCCTCATCGAGATCTTTATTTTGATACCAAACACCACATTCTTCTAACAATTATTTGCGAAAAACAAAAGCCGATCGGCAAAGAACATTTTTGTCAATTCTGCACGCTAGCCCTAAACGAAACCTTTCATTTGATACCAGACACCACATACTTCTGACAACTTTTTGCAAAAAACAAAAGCCGATTGATATGGCACATTTTTGTCAATTCTGCACGCTAGCCGTCAACCAGACGTTTTGTTTGACATAAAACTCGACATACTTTCGAGTACTTCTTGCAGAAAACAAAAGCCGATCGGAATGGTACATTTTTGTTAATTTTGCACGCTAGCCCTCAACGAGACCTCTCATTTGAGACCTATATATATTTCAAAATCGGCCCTGATGGTTTTCTTTCTTTTGATATCAAACACAGCAAAGTGTTTAATTTAATTAGGAACATTTGTTTTTTATTTACTTACTTCATAATTTGGCAACAATGTTTGTATTAAAATATTGTAGTTAATTTTTAAATTTATAAATTACCATCGGCAATCCGAATATAACAGCCACTGTCTTCAGTGAAGTTCATTTAGGAATATTTGTTTTTTGTTTAGTTATTTCATCACACATTTGGCAACATTGACTTATGTAATTCGAAACATCAAAATTTAAAATAAATAAATGTGTTGTGTTATAAACTTAAAATATTGGTAAAACCTTTGCTCAGGACTATTATTCATGACACTGTTTTCAGATCTTTGATATCAATGTTCTATTAAAAGATACAATCGATTAAAGTTCATAGACAGATTGTCAAAAGTGACGGATAACTGCGTGATTCTTCTTAAAGATAGACATGGCCTCTGGGATCCATTGTTTCAAGGTACCAATTATGCACAGTTTTTGATTTTTTACACGAAAACCACTCACAGTAAAAATATGAGACCCCAAAAAGGCCCTATTCCACTTTAAACCACATCTAATAAAATAATATTAAAATTATTCCATGAATGGTTTGACCTGTACCCGTGAGCAAAATTTTTGCGATGCTCGAGATGAATCCAAATATAAATAGATATATAGATAGTGAATCTATCAAAATAGTATATGACTAGCGAATTCTCGGCTACGCCGAGCATTCCCTAGAGCTCCGCTGTCAGTGCAAAAAACAAATGCCGATCGACATGAAACAATTATTTCATATTTCCACGTCAGGCCTCACTGAGATCTTTCATTAGATTGCAAACACGATATACTACTAATAATATTTTGCAAAAAACAAAAGCCGGTCGACATGAAACATTTTTGTCATTTATGTACCTCAACTCTCACCGAGACCTTTCATTTGATACCATACACGACATACTTCTGACAACTTTCTGCATAAAACAAAAGTCGATCGACATGAAACATTTTTATCATATCTACACGCTAGCCCACACCCAGACTTTTCATTTGATACCAAACACTATATACTTGTGACAACCTTTTGCAAAAAACAAAAGCCGATCGACAAAGCATATTTTTTGTCAATTCTGCACGCTAGCCCTCTCCGAGACCTTTCATTTGATACCAAACACGACATACTTCTGACAACATTTTGCATAAAACAAAAGCCGATCGACATGGAACATTTTTGTCAATTCTGCACGCTAGCCCTCAACGAGACTTTTCATTTGATACCAAACACCACACATTTCTGACAACTTTTTGCAAAAAACAAATACCGATCGACATGGCACATTTTTATCAATTCTGCACGCTAGCCCTCTCCGAGACCTTTCATTTGATATCAAACACGACATACTTCTGACAACTTTTTGCAAAAAACAAAAACCGATCGACATAGAACATTTTTGTCAATTCTGCACGCTGGCCCTCTCCGAGACCTTTCATTTGATACCAAACACGACATACTTCTGACAACTTTTTGCACAAAACAAAAGCCGATCGACATGGAACATTTTTGTCAATTCTGCACGCTAGCCCTCAACGAGACCTTTCATTTGAGACCAAACTCGACATATCTTTGAGAAATTTTTGCAAAAACAAAAGCCGATCAACATTGACCTTTTTTTTAATTCTACACGCCAGCCCTCATCGAGCCTTTTCATTTGATACCAAACACCACATACTTCTCACAACTTTTTACAAAAAACAAAAGCCGTTCGATATAGAACGTTTTTGTTCATTCTGCACGCTAGCCCTCATCGTGACCTAGCTAAGATAACATTCACTGTCCTCAGTAACCTTTCATTTGGGAATATTTGTTCTTTGTATAGTTACTTTATTAAACATTTGGCAACATTGACTTTTGCAATTTGAAAATACCCAAATACGACATTTTTCTGACAACATTATGCAAAAAACAATTTCTAATCTACATAGAACATTTTTGTCATTCGTGCACACCAGTTCGTATTGTGTCGTTTCCTTAAAACCCAAGGACGACCTACTTTTAACAACTTTTTACGGAAAACAAATGCAGATCGACATGACACAATTTTTTGTCATTTTAAAACTGGCCCTTATGGTTTCCTTTCTTTTGATAACAAACACAGCAAAGTATTCAATTTATTTTATTTAGGAATATTTGATTTTTATTTAGTTACTTTATAATTTGGCAACACTGTTAGTATTAAAAAATAGTAGTTAATTTTTAAATTTATAAATTAATATTGTCAACCCTAATACAACTGCCACCGTCTTCAGTGAAGTTAGTTTAGGAATATTTGGTTTTAATTTAGTTACTTCATCACACATTTGGCAACATTGACTTTTGACATTGGAAACGTCAAAATTTATATTAATTAAATACGTTTTGTTTTAAACTTAAATTAGTTGTAACACCTTTGCTCAAGTCTATTATTCATGAAATTGTTTATAAATCTTTGATATCAATGTTCTATTAAAAGATATAATCATTTAAAGTTCATAGACAGATTGTCAAAAGTGACGGATGACGGCGTGATTCTTCTTAAAGTTAGACATGGCCTCTGGGATCTATTGTTTTAAGGCAGCATTTGTGCACAGTTTTAAATTTTCACACGAAAACTACTAACAGTAAAAATATGAGACACCCAAAAGGCACCAGATCTCATTAGCCCCCACAAATTAAAAAAAAATTATAACAATCACTTGCATGGTTCAGGCTGTAGGCCTTTACCAATATTACTCGATGCTCGTGATGAATCTATAGATATATATATATATAGTGAATCTAATCGTTTAGTATAGTGATAGCGAATTCTCGGCTACGACGAGCATTCCTTAGAGCTCCGCTGTCAGTGCAAAAAACAAATGCCGATCGACATGAAACAATTATTTCATATTCAGGCACGTCAGGCCTCACCAAGACATTTCATTAGATTGCAAACACGATATACTTCCAATATTTTTTTGCAAAAAACAAAAGCCGGTGGACATGAAACATTTTTGTCATTTATGTACCCCAGCCCTCACCGAGACCTTTCATTTGATACCAAACACGACATACTTCTGACAACTTTCTACATAAAACAAAATTCGATCAACATGAAACATTTTTATCATATCTGTCCACACCAAGATTTTTTATTAGATACCAAACACTATATACTTGTGACAACCGTTTGCAAAAAATAAAAGCCGATTGACATTGACAATTTTTGTTAACTCTGCACACCAGCTCTCATTGAAACCTTTCATTTGATACCAAACACCATACACTTCTGACAACTTTTTGCAAAAACAAAAACCGATCGACATAGCACATTTTTGTCAATTCTGCACGCTAGCCCTCAACAAGACGTTTCATTTGAGACCAAACTCGACAAACTTTTGAGAAATTTTTGCATAAAACAATAGCCGATCGACATAGATCATTTTTGTCAATTTTCTACGCGAGCCCTCGCCAAGACCTTTCATTCGATACCAAACACGACATATTTCTAACAACTTTTAGCAAAAAACAAAAACCGATCAACATGGAACATTTTTGTCAATTTTGCATTTCAGCCCTCAACGAGACCTTTCATTAGATACTAAACACGACATACTTCTATTAATTTTTTGCATAAAACAAAAGCCGATCAACGTAGAAAATTTTCATTACTGCTCACCAGCCCTTCCCGAGATTTTTCATTTGATACCAAACACGACATATTTCTGACAACATTTTGCAAAAAACAAATTTTAATTGATGTAGAATATTTTTGTCATCCGTGCATACCAGTCTACATTGTGTCGTTTCCTTAAAACCCAAGAACGACCTACTTCTTACAACTTTTTGCGAAAAACAAATTCAGGTCGACATGACACATTTTTTTTGTCATTTCAAAACCGACATGCAACATTTTTATCATATCTACACGCTAGCCCACACCAAGACTTTTCATTTGATAGCAAACACAATACACTTGCGACAACCTTTTGCAAAAAACAAAAGCCGATCGACATTGACAACTTTTGTTAATTCTGCACACCACTCCTCATTGAAACCTTTCATTTGATACCAAACACCATACACTTCTGACAACTTTTTGCAAAAAAACAAAAATTGATCGACATAGCACATTTTTGTCAATTCCGCAGGCTAGCCCTCAGCCAGACGTTTTGTTTGATACCAAACTCGACATACTTATGAGAAATTTTTGCATAAAACAAAAGCCGATCGACATGGAACATTTTTGTCAATTCTGCACGCTAGCCCTCAACGAGACCTTTCATTTGATACCAAACACTACACACTTCTGACAACTTTTTGCAAAAAACAAAAACCGATCGATATAGTGCATTTTTGTCAATTCTGCACGCTAGCCCTCGCCGAGACCTTTCATTTCATACCAAACACGACATACTTCTGACAACTTTTTGCATAAAACAAAAGCCGATCGACATGGAACATTCTTGTCAATTCTGCACGCTAGCCCTCAACGAGACCTTTCATTTGAGACCAAACTCGACATACCTTTGAGAATTTTTTGCAAAAAATAAAAGCCGATCAACATTGAACTTTTTTGTTAATTCCACACGCCAGCCCTTATCTAGCCTTTTCATTTGATACCAAACACCACATACTTCTCACAACATTTTCCAAAAAACAAAAGCCGTTCGATATAGAACATTTTTGTTCATTTTGCACGCTAGCCCTCATCGTGACCTAGCCTAATATAACATTCACTGTCTTCAGTAACGTTCATTTGGGAATATTTGTTCTTTGTTTAGTTACTTTATTAAACATTTGGCAACATTGACTTTTGTAATTCGAAAATACCCAAACACGACATTTTTTTGACAACATTTTGCAAAAAACAAATTCTAATCTTCGTAGAACATTTTTGTCATTCGTGTACAACAGTCCATATTGTGTCGTTTCCTTAAAACTCAAGGACGACCTACTTCTAACAACTTTTTACGAAAAACAAATGCAGATCGACATGACTAATTTTTTTGTCATTTTAAAACTGGCCCTTATGGTTTCCTTTCTTTTGAAAACAAACACAGAAAAGTATTCAATTTATTTTATTTAGGAATATTTGATTTTTATATAGTTACTTTATAATTTGGCAACACTGTTTCTATTAAAAAATAGTTGTTAATTTTTAAATTTATAAATTAATATTGTCAACCTTAATACAACTGCCACCGTCTTCAGTGAAATTAGTTTAGGAACATTTGGTTTTAATTTAGTTACTTCATCACACATTTGGCAACATTGACTTTTGACATTGGAAACGTCAAAATTTATATTAATTAAATACGTTATGTTTTAAACATAAATTAGTTGTCACACCTTTGCTCAAGTCTATTATTGATGAAATTGTTTTTAAATCTTTGATATCAATGTTCTATTAAAAGATGTAATCATTTAAAATTCATAGACAGATTGTCAAAAGTGACGGATGACGGCGTGATTCTTCTTAAATGTAGACATGGCCTCTGGGATCCATTGTTTCAGTGTACCAATTTTACGCAGTTTTTATTTTTTTAAACAAAAACCACTCACAGTAAAAATATGAGACCCCCAAAAGGCACTCCGGCACAATAGTCACTACAACTTGGAAAAAAAATTACAACAATTACTTAAATGAGCCAGGAGTTTAGACTGGACACAGGATCGGTGATCGTCGAGATGAATCCAAATATAGATAGATATATAGATAGTGAATCTATCGTTTTAGTATATAAGACTAGCGAAGGCTCAGCTACGCTGAGCTTCCCTAGGCCTCCGGCATCAATGAAATATTTACAGTTGACGGCTAATTTCATTCCTGTACACCAGCTCTCGACGAGACCTTTCATATGATACCAAACACGACATACTTCTGACAAATTTTGCAAAAAAAAAAATAGCCGATCGACCTGGCAAATTTTTGTTATTTCAATATGGCTGCCCTACTTGAGTGCTTTCATTTGATACCAAACACGGCATACTTCTGACAACTTTGTGCATAAAACAAAAGTCGATCGATATGGAACATTTTTGTCATTTCTGTACGCTAGCCCACAACGAGACCTTTCATTTGATACGAAACATGACATATTTCTAACAATTTTTTGAAAAATACAAAAGCCGGTCGACGTGAAATATATTTCTCATTTAGAGCCTTTTCACACACTTTGAATCCGACGGCCGGCAGCCGGGTATTTATTCCAAGTAGCACTGCGATTGCCTATTTACCCCGGTCAAGAAAATTCATTTACATTTTGTCTTACGACAATGCCGCGTGAACGCATTAATGCTTTGTGGATTTTATACAGACGACTTTGCCGTCGAAAAATAATTGTCCTTCAATTTATTAAAATGTTGCCTCAAATGAGTGCATATTTCTGCTCACGCTTTTGTTTTTGTATATTCCTTCTGTCTTATCCCGTAGTATTGGTCTCGCCAGCCTGATACCATTAAATAAAGAAAAACAGGGTCGTGGTGGTCTCGAACCAGGTCTTGTAGATTATTTATATTATGAATCCGCCCTCTTATCCACTCGGCTATGAAGCATTTTGTTTTAGACCTTTCTTATTCGAAAATATGAAGGATAACCTTCAAAATACAATTTATTTTATCAAATA
Organism: Stenolophus ochropezus; assembly: GCA_035578165.1. Classification (NCBI taxonomy): domain Eukaryota; kingdom Metazoa; phylum Arthropoda; class Insecta; order Coleoptera; family Carabidae; genus Stenolophus; species Stenolophus ochropezus. The sequence goes on from JAQOWZ010000017.1 coordinate 17,368,057, forward strand.
TTTCAGTTAGAAAAGTCCATATTACACAACATTTGGTTTTATTAGATGCAAAATTAACTAATCTAACTAACGATACCATATACACCCGATTTTATTTACCGGGACAGATGGAAACAGCAAAAAACTGTTTTCCCATGTTATTTCCCTATGTCAAGGTTTTCAGTATTCACCCTGTACTATACACATAATTTTTATAGGTTTAACAATACCGTTTACACCAGTCTTTGTAAAATTTGTTTGTATATATATCAGAAAAAAGAACAATATTTTTAACAGTTTAAAAAAATCACATAGATGGCACTAATTATGAAATTTATTGCATCTGCTAAAGAAGGAATCGATATAATTACTTAACAATTAAATATTTTTATATTTAATTATGTATATATTTTAAAATAATATTTTTAGGCATAAATGAAATTTATTATTCTAAGCGAAAACAAGAACATAATAATATTTTGAATACGTGACATACCAAACTAACTGGTGGTACCAGTGTTGTTTTATTTATTTCCAAATCACCTGTATGATGTGAAAAGAAAAAAACTTGAATCCCCAGAGTAAATCTTAAGGGCTTTTATAATATTTAATATTGAAAATAATGTTATGAAATATTTGATCAAAATGCATAAAAATTGATTACATTATAATTAAAACTTATTTAGAACAATCTGTATGAAATATTTAAAAAAAAAGTCGCTAATCCTTGGAATTATTGTAAATAGAAACTTCTCATCTTTTTCTACGAATAATGAAATGGCAAACGGTAATATAAAGTATGTGCTTTAAAAAGTGGACTTGTGTGTAATATTTGTCGGACTTCTTGAGTTTAACGTTACTATTTTAATGGAATTCTAAATCATTTACAGCTGATTTTTTATTTTGTAAATCTACAATGAATTTGTTTTGACAGGAATAAGGACATTTTATTTCCAAAAGTTCAAATCCGTTTTCTATTTTGATAAAACCATCATCACTACATGCTAAGTATGGTTGGTTAGATAATATTACAACACTACAAGTCCAATTTCTTGTATAATATATTAGTTGAAGCTTGAAATACTGATTTCGCTTCAGTTTTGGTTTCCAAGCCATAACGCATAGCTTGATTACAATAAAAATTGTAGCCATTGATTCTTAATAACAACATTTTCATTATAATAATCACTGTCATATTTTCTCTGTACCAATCTAATTCTATTGGTACATATGTACATCTACAATGAAAGAGTTCATTGCAGAATATGTAGTTTTATGGGGATTTTTTAATCTGCATTTAATTTCCCTATAGGTATAATACTTTATGCACTCGTTTCAGACAAAATTTTTTTGCTTATGTTCTGAAAATGTAAAAAGAATATCAAGAAAATTTCCAGTCGTGTTTTTGTAGAATGGTTTTATTGAAACTTTGTGATATTTTTCAACCTGCGTTTATAAAGTCTTGTTCCAAATGATAGACTGATCAGTTTTGGACTGTATTTTAGAATTCTTATTTAAATGTGACTTCACTACACAGATACAATTGAAGGTAAAATTATAGAAATAACACATATGTAAACAAATACTTTGTTTCTTGCAGTAGTTTCATTTGTACAAGTTGTGATACACAATACATTGCTAACTTCTTTACATTTCTTAATAAAATAAATTCTCTTTATGATAATATAGCAAAATGAATTCTGGATTCCGCAAAAATCGCTCCTGTGTAGATAACTCCTAATAGCTATGTCTAAATTTAAGAAAAATCACGCTGTCATCCGTCACTTTGACAATCAGACTATGAACGATTATATCTTCTTATAGAGTATTGATATCAAAGATTTAAATACAATTTCATGAATAATAGACTTGAGCAAAGGTGCTACAACTAATTTAAGTTTAAAACATAACGTATTTAATTAATATAAACTTTGACGTATCCAATGTCAACAGTCAATATTGCCAAATGTGTGACGAAGTAACTAAATTAAAACCAAATATTCCTAGACTAACTTCACTGAAGACGCTGTATTAGGATTGACAATATTAATTTATAAATTTAAAAATTAACTACTATTTAATTTTATTTCGTGTTTGATTTAAAATGAAATATAAATATAGTAGTAATAAAATTTCCTTGAATAAATGTGTATTTTTATAGTAAGTTATTTGAAATTCCACTGTTTGAGAACCGATTTTTTATTCAGTTTAACGTTTAAAAATTCAAATATTATTTGGAAACAATAGCACTATTTACAGTTAAAAGTAAGCAATTCTTAATTACAATATATTATACTGGAGTTTTTCTCAGTTGTCTACTTACATTTTTATTCCAAAGAAAAAATATGAACAAAAATTGTATAAAATGAAACTGTCAACTAACTTTCGGAATGTCGGTAACATAGGTATCATAATTAAAAAATGACTACTAATTTTATTCCGTGGAAGTTAATTTTTTTTCATTGTAATACTGCAGTCTTTTCATTAACGATATTTAATTTTATTTCGTGTTTGATTAAAAATGAAATATAACTCTAGTAGTAATAAAATCTTTTTGAATAAATGTGTGATTTTATAGTTATATGAAACTCCACTGTTTGAGAACCGATTTGCTTCAAAATTTACTTCACACAACATTTATAAAAACAAATTTATAAATAACAATTAAAACTTTTTAAAACGACACATCGCTATTAAACATTTCTTTGTACTATAAGTTTGATCAGTTAGATTTGATTATGTTATTATAAAAACGTTTCAGAACTGCTGTGCTTACAAAAGAATTTTTTATAATAAAACATATGAATAGACTGCATTAGTGTACGGTCATTTTGTGGCGCCAAATTCAAACTGAAACCCTAACTCGCCTCTGCCGATTTATACGCCCATGTTATTCTTATGGGAATAAAAATATGCTATCTTTAAACTGCTAGAAAATATTATAAAATGCAAATCTTAACTATTAAACCTTATAAATACTAATCTCTAATGTTCTATCTATTTTCTAATATAATATACACACCCAAAAAACATATTATTTAATAAACATCAATTTAAATAGTAGGTGCAAATTTCTGAAAACGTGTGTCGTAGCTGTCTTAGTATTCAGTTGAACCTGTCACTTCAACGCGGCGTTTTTAACCTGCTGCACCAAGTAACGACATATGTTGCTATTTGCGATACTACTTTCTTTAAAATCAAATTTTTCTTAATTTATTCTTTTATTTGTACTTTTTCTATACGGAAAGCAAAGAGTAATGTTTTGGAATATAAAAAAACCCTATGTTATAATTAAGAATCGCCAAAATGCTTTAATATCGTGTATTGAAAATGTACTCCCATAAGAAATGCATGCACTCAGTTTTGAATTAGGGTTTCGCGCCAAATGTAAATCTTAACCTCACTAACGTGGTCTATTGCAAGTGTAAATAATGTCATTTTAAAATTAGGTTTTACTTGTATATTTGTTAGATAATAAAGTTAAAATTTACCTCATGAAGATGATTATTTCATTATTTTTACTTACTTGAGTTTCGCCGATATGCCACCATTTTTCTCGGGCGGGAAAATTAAATTATGCAGTACTGACCCAAGATGAATTTTTTGTTTATCGATAATACGAATAAATGCGAAATATATTTTTTAAGAAAATTGTATTAAAAGAAAGAAATTTGAAGCATTTAAAATCAGTTTTCTTTAACAGATGTATAATTATAACTTAGATACACAAAATAGGAAAGTTATATATTATTAAAATATTACAATAAATAATAATGACAATAAACTATGTAGTAAAAATCTTCTGGGCGGAACGAATTAGTCTTCAGGATTTCCTGTAAATGCTAACGGAAAACCGCCAAAAACGTTAGCAAAAGACGATAACTAAACAAAAAGAATAATGTGAAAGAATGAATCGAACCGGTAATAACACTTACATTATTTAAATATATTGGAATTGCCATAAAGAAAGAGCGTTTTCCAAAGAAGCAGTGGGCAAAACGACCAATTCAGATTTAACCTTTTCAAATTTTCTTTTAGTTTCAGAGAAAAACGAAAATAGGTCGACTTATTTGAAAATAACTGGAATTATTTATTTAATTTCATTGACTGTCAATTAGGAAAATCTGTTGTAATCGTTAAAAATGTTGTCAAAAAACAACGATTTTACCTAATTCAATGCTATGGCAATCGGTCTCATGTTTATCTTTGGGGCCGTTGGAAACAAATAGTTTATGCAAATTATCTTCGACCGAATGTAGAGAATTTAAAAGAGAGAATTAGAGACGCTGTGACGTCTTTAACTCTGGAAGAAAGTCAAAGAAGTTAAAGAATTGCATCGAAGACTAGAATTGTGCACTCAACAAACCGTGAATGGATTGAGTACAATAGTTATTGTTTATATTATTTTTGTTGTTAAATTTATGAAACTAAAGTTAAAGTCATGTTAACAATAATTTCTATGACAACGCAAACTTGTTTTTTGGGACTTACATTTAGAAAAATTCTAAGTCGAACTATTTTCAACTTTTCTCTGAAACTAAAAGAAAATTTGAAAAGGTTAAAACTGAATTGGCAGTTTTGAAACATGCAAAAACTTTTATAAAGAATACATTTTTCTCGTAAAATTAAAAACATTTTTTTTCCCTTCTTTCCAACTCGATCCGAGGACATACTGTATATCAAAGCCTCAGAGAATGTTAATATGAATTTTGACTTACTTTATTTGGACATTGCAAAGTTTTCTCGTAGAATTTGTGACGCAAAATTTGAAGAATGTTTCTTTCATTTCATGTAGTAATTTATATGTTTACTTTTTGCAAATACGACGAAATTTTCCTCCAGATATGCGTTCTGTTAAATAAAAAATGGTAATTAGTTAATATGTTTTTTTTTTCTTTAAATATAAATGTATTTACCATTCTTGTTCAACTTCGTCAATAATAATATAGTTTTTCCGATGGTAGCAGAATCGTCAACGAATAGAGTGGTTTCCATTTTAAGTTCCAAAATATTCAATATCGCTTTCCAAAAGAGGTTATTCTTGACAAATTTTCCAAAAATATATTTTTTGTGAAACTGCTACCCTATAAACAATGAAAACTTATATAATAAAGGAAGATAATTTTTATTCAAATGATGCCTTCGTTTTAAAATAGATTCATTTTTCCAAATATTGTTTAACATCAACGTAGTATATATTTGATTTGGACTAATAGTCCATATGCTTCGATTAAAATTGAATCCTTTTCTTGCAATATTGAATGAAGGAAATTTCCATCTCAGGATTTGATCCATTTTTCTGTATTCAGAAGGAAATATTACTAATTAATAAAAAATATGTAAACATTGAACACTTTTTTATAAAAAAAGTTTCGCCTCAGATGAAAGAACTTCTATATTAATTGCAATAGTCCAAATAAGGATATAACTCGTATTTATAATCTTCGATGTACTTCACAGGTACAATGCATTGTATTCTTCAGTTTCCAATATCTATAAATATAAAATTCACAAATGATATTTTTTAGAACATAAGAAAAACATACCATTTCACATCGTTGTGAATCATGAAGATTTTTGATATTTGTGTATCTTTATTATATATTATGAATTTAACTTTTAATTAGTTACATTAGATTTTTCTACAATTATTTTTCTTAAAATTTAGAAATTTTGTTATGATATTATATATCATTTATTTTAATAAATTATTTGAGTTGCCAGAATACTTTGATTAATAAAAAGTTTAATAATTTACAAATAGAAATGTACAACAATATTATTAATATTTTCATTTACATTTTAAGTTACAGAATTATTTTATTCAATTAAAAGTGTACAAATAGATTACAAAATGAAGTTCTTGTTAAAATTATAAAATCTTTCATATAAAATTAAAAATAAATTTTTATAACCTGGCAACTCGATTACATACAAACATTCACACAAACATTCATACTTTTGCGATTTATTACTCTCTTAATTTTCTTTTATTTGATCGCTTTGTGGTTTTTTTTTATTATAATGTTGTAATATGCTTCATTAGCTTCTTACCCACCAGCCAGTTTGTGACGAGTAATTATTATGAAGCTTATTTTTTCTTATTTATTGTTTTAATTTTTTTAACCACGGGCTATTATAATATTGAAGCAAAGTACAGCAAAAATCCCAAATACCACTGGTATAGGGTTTTAAAGTATTATGTAACAAGTCATTGTCTTGCCAAGTCTACCAAGGAATTATAGATAATATGTTACACATTATGTATATAAAAATGTAATTTAAAACAAAAAAAAATATAAATTGAATGTGCTGTTACCAAATATTTGTTAATATTTGTACTTTTGTAGTTTTTTAAAAATGAAAATCTTGTTACTCAAATTCATACAACAGTGACAATGACTTAATTACATAACACTTCAAAACCCACCAGCAGTAATTGGAATTTTTACCATACTTTGCGGTTTTGTAGTAGTATGTAGTATATTGCCAAAAAAATGTGTATTTATATTCTGTTGCATGAATTTTGAGGTACAATGGTAGACTGGCCTGCCCACATGTTGCGATTTATTATATAATTTTGTTTAACGTCACATTTCTAATAAGTACATAAGTACATAAGTACATATAGAGAGACGCAACATGTTTTAACTTAAGCCTGGTATTAGATAGTTTTCGTATAACGTCTTTATTTTTAGATGGTATTAATTAAAAATTATTGACAACAGTATTGTTTAAGCGCTATTACATTTTTTATTGTCGATGAAAAATATTAATGCTAACTAATGACTGTTGTATTATAATAAAAAAGTATTGGTAGTAGTAGTAGAAGGTAATATGCATTTAAATATAATTTTATTATAATTGTATTTTAATGTAAAAAATTTAAATTATTTTTTTATATTTACATATAAAATAGGTTTTCATTTAACTATTAAATGTAGGGACCTTTTTATCATTAAATAAAAATTTTAATGTATATTATTGAAAATATTGGTAAAACATACAATAAACCAGTATATAGACGCTATAGAAAATTTTTCTAATACTTAACCATTGCTTGATACTTTTTATTTTATTTATGTTTTTCATTGTTAATATTATTTTATTAACTTTTATGTAAAGAATAGTTTTATTTATAATTGCCTTTTATAATTCTTTTTATTGTATTTTCATTTTGGCAAGGTCCGTAAAATTTGTAAAAGGAGCAATGGTATTATCAGACTTAAGTTCTTTTTTATTACCTTTTACAATATTTTACGAACCACTTTTCATGTTGGAATAATATTTAATACTTATATCAATTACATTTATTAAATATATTGCATATATTATTTAACAAATCAAATTTTACCATCATAACATTTTTGATTATTTTTTTTTTCATTTATATTTTAAATTCTTTCTTATTCTGTTTTATATTATTAAGTATTTCTAAATCACATTTTTAAATCATAATTATTCCTTCAACATGCTTTTATTTTATATTTTAAATTTATCATTATTGCTTTCTTATATTTTCATTTTATATTTCATATACACCATCAATAATCCCTTTTATAATATTACATGATTTTCCGATATTCTAAAAATTTTAAATTTAAAAATTTAAGGTTTTAATGATCTTCATATGCCTAATTCCAACCAGCTATTATGTGGCGAATAATTTTGATAAAGTTTATTTTTTAATGTATTTAATTTCTCTTATATTTATTTATTTAATCACGGGCTATAATACTAAATCAAAGTACAGCAAAAATTTAAATACCACTGGTATTGGGTTTTAATACATTATGTCCAAGCCATTGTTTTGCCATCTACCAAAGTAATTATAAATTATATGATATATGTACATAAAAAGGTATTTTTCCAAAAAATGTATGTTTAAATAAATTGTAGTTAATATTTGCACTTTTATAGTTTTATGAATATCAAAACCTTATTTCTCAAATTCATGCAACAGTCACAATGACTTGGAACATAACACATTAAAACCCCCAATGGTACTTGAAATTTTTACCATACTTGGCGGTTTTATAGTAGGTATAATGCCAAAAACATAAGTACAAATTAGTATTCTGTTGCATGAGTTTTGAGATACAATGGTAGAATGGCCTGGTTGTCTGTTATCATTTATTATAAACTTTTGTATATTAAATATTTTTAAATTTTACGTTCATTCATTAATTATTAAATGCATTGCAATTTTTTATATATTTTTATATGTATTTGCTAGATTTATTGAGTTTTAGTAAATTTTATTTCAATGTTTTTGACTTCAAACATTAAATATTTTTCTTATATAGTTTTAAAATTAATTATAATGTAAGTTATATATTATTGATATTTTGTTCATAATTTTGCAATAAGTTACGAAATGACTATGACATTGTAAATATAACAATTTTTTATCATGATGTCTACTTGTTCAATTAAAATTTTTTCTAAATACTCCATTTGTTCACAATTCAAATCTTTATTTTTAATATTTGAATCTGATAATTTTATCTTTAAGGTTTTTAATAACCTGGCTACGATACTGCATAATGTTCATCATGTGAAAAGATTGGTTTAATTCTTGCACTTTAACTTAAATTTTTTGAAAATTTGTTTATGAAATGCTCTATACAATGTTTTTAAATTTTGAAATAATGTTTATAGATATGTACTTCATATAATATTGTTATCTTATATAATTTTTTTACTGATTAAAATTTAATTGAAATTATTTCATTATAATTTTAATATCCTGTTTAGTTTAAAATTTCTTTAAATACCACATTCGTCGTTATTCCTTCTTTAGAATTTTCGTTAATATTTGATTCCGGTAATTTAATTTTTAAGTTTTTAGATGACCGTACTCTCGACATTGCAACATATAATTGGCCATGAGTGAAAACTGGATTTTCTAAATTAATTCCAACAAAATTAAACGTTTGACCTTGTGATTTATTAATTGTCATTGAAAATGCTAATCGAATTGGAAATTGGCGACGTTTTAAACAGAATGGTAAATTTGTATCGGTAATTAAATCAAATCTTGGTAGATAGAGTCGGGTACCTGCACTTTGCCCGGTTAATACTTCTACATCAAGGTAATTAGTTTTCATATATTTTATAATAAATCTTGTACCGTTACATAGTCCACGTTTTGGATTCATGTTTCTTAGTAACATTACTATTGCCCCCACTTTTAACGTTAATTTGTGAGGAGGCATTCCGGTTGGTGTTAACGCATTTAATAATTCGGTTGGATAACTAATTTTATTTTTATCATCGCCTTCACAAAAATCAGCACTGTAATATATTTTTGATTGTCCTACGATTTTATTTAATACTTGTTCGTTTATTACCATTGTATCGTCATTTGTTGGTGCTAAAATGGCGCGGTCTGTAAATTTGTGTATATCATTTGGCTCTATATCATTATCTCCAAATATATCATTAGCTAATGACGTTTGTGATACACAGTGTGCAGGAATTTTGACAACTTCAGTTAAACCATTGCCGATTTTTAGTAAATACTCAGAAAATTCTTTTTCGTCCCTATTTACACGCAAGTTTTGTTTTAAAGAAAATTTTTGAAAGAGTTGCCATAAGTGACTTGTTATTACACAAGTTTCTATTATTGTGGTACGATGATTTGTATAATTTACTACCGGTAAACATTGTCTGAAATCACCACCTAATACTATAACTTTCCCGCCAAATGGTACCGTATTGTTCATTAAATCTTTTAAAAGTAAATCTATTGCATTTAACGCGTGTTTCGGTATCATAGTTACTTCGTCACAGATGATTACACTTGCATCTTTTATTAGTTTGCCTGCATTACTATTCGCTTTAACTTTACATACGCAGCCGTCATTTACAGGTACTGGTAACTTGAAAACCGAATGTACAGTTTGTCCACCTTTTAATAAAGTAGCCGCTATTCCTGTCCACGCCACGGCTATTACCTTAATATTTTGACCTCTTAAAATACTGATAAGGGTATTATATAAAAATGTTTTTCCTGTACCACCAGGACCGTCTACAAAGAAATATCTATTTTTGCTATTACTATCTGATACGGCATTTAAAATTAAATCTAAAATTTCTCTTTGATCATTATTAAACAACGCTACATTTTGTTCTCCCTCTAATTTCTCTGCTGCAGTATCAATCAAATCGTTTTCATTTTCATCTACGTCATCTGGCAGCGGTAAACCGAAATCGCTTAATGTGAATCTATGTATTTCTAATATTTCTTGAATTTTCCTTAAACATTTATTTTGCGCTACTTTTTCGGAATTGTGCAATAAATAATCCTCCATCAAATACTCTTTAAATTTTTCCCACAAAGCTACGGCATTGGTGGACGTGTGGAAACAAATTAAATATGCAAACAATTCTCTTAATTGTCTCGGAAATTTATTTATCACTGCCTCACCTAAACAATTTTCGCATTCTTTATCATTTGCTAAAAGACCTAATGCGCGGGCAGCTTCTTGGTATGTGTTATACAACTTACCATCTACGGTACGCAAGTCTTCGAAACTTGTGGCCCCTTTCGCGTGTACTAATATTAAACGTAGATGGAACCTTTCTATATCTCTGGGACTGACGGAAATCATTCGACCTATTGGTGGTTTTGACTCGCGTTGCCTAGCCTTCCAAGTGTTATTAACAAATACATAATATTTTGGAATTTGCATATAAACATACTGCCGAGCATTTACATCTGTGCTATTTAGAATAAACCACGCAGTTAAAGTTGTATTTTTTTTCGCTGCCCGTTCTACTGCTTTTTTCTCTTGACCATTAACGAAAAATACCGCCTGTTGGTATTTCAAATGAACAGCTAACTCAAATATTGTATGTGATTTATCGTGTAAGGGATATTCCAGTAGCCTCCAACAACATTCTGGAGCAGAAACATACCTCGCATCTAAATAACCGTTGATTTCATCCCATTGAATTACTTTATCTTTATCTGGTTGACCTAATTTAATACTTGCGCAGTCATGACCCTTACACAGATAATCGCAAATATATTTAACACTTTTAACCGAAGAACATATTTCAATATTAATATGAGCTTTATACTTTTTTAGCAAATATGGATTGTAAGGTACTATCCATCTGTTATCTACTGTATATTTTACTAAACCGTTTTTCCAGAGAATATATATCTTTGCATTATTATCTGGCCTTTTGTAAAGAGGATAACCGTTAATATTTTCGTGTGTTTCGTTTCGAAATTCTTTAGGGTATCTTTTTGTGCATTTATTTTCATTCATGCAAGGTGAATATTTATTTAATATACCGCAGGGACCGTGGATCATGTGCGTTCGAACTAATTGATACAACTCTGGTTCATCGTCTTCATCTGGAATTTCGGCACTTACAATTTTGTCTATTTCATCTTTGTTACGGATTTTACTTTCGCTATCTAATGTCAACAACAAATGCATATGTGGTAACCCACGTTTTTGGAATTCTATTACAAAAATAAAGGCTACGACTTTTCCAAAAATATCATCGTGAAGAATTTCATTCATCATACTTTTAATTTTGCCGTTGAAAACTCGCGCTACTATATCTGGCCGATCTGCAGAACTTTGACTTTCGCGTAACTGTTCAACTATTTCTGGCCATTTTGGATTACACGTTACTGTTATGAACAAATCAGGTCTGCCGAATTCTCTAACAATTGACATAGCGTTCTGATACATTTTTAACATAAAACGACTCCCACCTTGGAATGTGGATGGTAAAATAACCATTGTGCCCGCCTTACCGCCCTCATTATCTGCTAAATTATTTACATGGTCCATTAATCCACTATACAGCTCTACTCTGAGGGTAGGCTGATTTAATCTAATATAAGTCAATCTTTCAGCCTCGACTTTCACGTATGCATCTACAATGTATTGCTGAGTTAGCTTTCCGGCTTCTAAACACGGATTAAATGTATCTCTAACTGCTAATCTATTCATGTAAAATTGTAGCATGCTTTGTTTTTTAATACCGTCGGCATGCTTTAGGTTCATGTTCCAGCCACATTCACCGCGAGGAAAAAGTATGGGATATGTCATGGGGTCGCAGTTTTCACTGAATTGATTAATTCTAACAGAACCGCCTGCTCTTGGGTGAACACAAATGTCTCTATCTATTGGTGGCTCTCCGTCATTTGATGTAAAAACTACGGCCACTTCATTACATGTTGGTACATTATACCTACGCTTATCTTTTCGTCTGTCACTAACTATCCACAAATTAATTTCTGGCACTGACTGATTATTAATATTTGCCCTAGCTATTTCTCTTTGCTCTACTTCTTTTAACATCATGTACGCTTGAGAATACGGATTAATTTCTCTAATAATATCATCTAACTGCCCCATTATATTTGGTTTACACTGTTTATTGTATTCTACATTCATTCGTTTCTCTAACGCTTCCGCAGAATTTATAATGTATAACTGCGCATATTTTTCAACATTATTATTAGTTGGATATAAGGAACTGGCTGAATCATGATAAATTTGACCATGTATTCGAAAACAATATGGTCCTCTGCCAGGAGGCATTGAAATTTTAGCCCCAAAGGAAGCAAAAGCTAACGCACTATTGTACTGTCTAATATTATCTTTAAAATTTCTACTGTCCGCGTTATTATTGATCAGTAGACTTTTTATGTATTCCGGAAATTCGCCTAATTGATCTGCGTTTAACTTGCCTTTACGGCAGCAGTGTGTGAATTTGCCGTCCGAGGGCTTTTCATACGCGAAGTTTTTGGATGAACAGTAAGTGCACAGTGCAGACATTGGACCCAACGAATGCGGTTCAATTTGCATTCCAATACCTTTGCTAGCTAATCTAACTTTATCATTAACTTTATTTTTGCGTGTCTTTATTTTATTTTTATTTATTAAATTATTTTTTAACAAACGCTCTTCTTTCTGTTCCGGTGTTTCTGTTTCTATAGATTTTTTAAAATTAGTTTTTAACTTATTTAAACGATTTTCTCTTTGTTCCGGTGTTTCTGTTTCAATTGTATTTTTAAAATTATTTTTTAACCTATTTAAACGATTTTCTCTCTGTTCGGGTGTTTCTGTTTCTATTGAAATTTTAAAATTATTTTTTAAACTATTTAAACGATTTTGTCTCTGTTCGGGAGTTTCTGTTTCTATTGAAGTTTTTAAATTATTTTTTAACCTATTTAAACGATCTTTTTTCTGTTCGGGTGTCTCTGTTTCAATTGTATTTTTAAAATTATTTTTTAACCTATTTAAACGTTTTTCTTTTTGTTCATGTGTTTCTATTTGAATCATATTTTGAAAGTTATCTTTTAATCTATTTAAGCGATTTGTTTTTTGTTCAGGTGTTTCATTTTTAATGTATTCTTTGAAATTAAATTTTAATTTATTTAACCTATTTGTTTGTTGATCAAGTGTTTCATTAGCTAAAATTTTTAATTTATTTTCTGTATTTAATTTTAGACGTTTGGACCGTTCTTCAGCTGTTTCATTCTCTTTACGCTTTAAATGATTTTCTCTTAATTTCTGCTGTCGTGTTATCGGAAATAATACTAAATTACGTGTTCGAAACATATTTAAAGTATGTGACCTAAGCTTATTGATATCATAATTTTCCTGTTCCGGATTGCGGTTAAATATGATACTCGTACAAAACGCAATTGCAAACAACCCACAATCAAAAGTGTTGGTCTGCTGCTGAACCCGGACAAATCTAACTGTTGGTCTATAAGGAAACAGTCTTTCTAAATATAAACTGGTATTTGAATTTAAACATTGAGAATTCATGCTATCGTAAATAATTATCTCTGAACCGTCATAGTACGCGGTAAGCCAATGACCAATACTACCAGTATTTGCACCTGGTACGAATAAAATTTGTAAGTGTTTAGTTCCTTGTGGAACTGGAATGATACGGTCCGGAGCATTTACATATACTGTAGGCTGAGGGTTGAACTCAGTCATAGAACGGACTAAAGAAAAGAAAAAGTCTATGTGTACGTCTTCTAAGTACCCTGCAGGATTTAGCAACGTGTTAATATATTATTAATACCGACACCGTACATACCGATTGATACCGATAAATACAAAAATTAAATTATTAAAAATGCAAAAATAATAAATTTTAAATAATATTTAATCATAATGTTATTACACAAATATACTTTTAATTTAAATGAGAATTTTCCTTTAAAACGAAATGAACGTGTTATATACAATAACGAAATAATTATAATACTTACTTTTAGCGTCACAGATGCAAGGTTTGTTGTTCGAATCTTTAACTTCCATTCTAATTGATCATAAGAAAAGGGCGAACTTTTGAGCGAAAACTGATACTCTGGCATTAGTGCTTATATTCCAAATGCAACCGTTTTCAAATGGTTGCAACATGAACTTCTTCACTGATTCATACTAATAACGTAATAACATAATAACTGTTAATAAAATACAACGTATTGGTAGAGATTAATTGCACTAAAATATATACTTGAAAAACATTCAAAACATTCAAAACTTGTGTATAATCATTCATATTGTATTTTTGTTAAAATAAACTGCAACTATTGTTCAGTGTACCTACATTATTATTATTTTTCACATTCATAGCTGTAAAATTAAAATTACAAATTAAAAAAAAAACATTAGAGGAAGGTCTTTATTGCAGTTACTGTAATTTAATAAAATCCACTAATATGTGTATTAGTGGATTTTATTAGATGATTGCAACTCCAATAAAGAGTTTCTTCATATTAACAACCAGTCGATAAACCAATCCTGCATTAAAAACATATTTATCATAAAACGTATTTTATTAAATTTATTTTAAATTCTACTTCGTTCGTTTGATTGTAATTATTTTTTAATAAAAATAAAAATAGTACATCCCCTCCAGCTTGTATTATTTTTTTCATAATAAAGATGTTTTAGGACAACACAATCTGTTATGTACATACATTCATTCGGAGTTAAAACATATCTTCTGCTACTTACAGGTTTTGTTAACAGATTGCAGGAAATTAATACCTCGTATTGTTTGTCTAGTATTGTGAACGATTTTAGCTCAGAATTTAAAATTTCCGATAGTCAGTTATCCCACTTACTTGTTGATTTTAAGTCAAAATCTTCTAATGATATGTACTTTTTTATTATCATTATTTAATTTTTTATCGCCTGTCTAATTTAAAATGAAGTACAGTACTCAGGACAGTACTACAAAACACCTATAATAAATAACTTGTTATTCAATATAATAGGAATTTATTTGTAACTTACTATTTCTAATACGGTTGCAAAGTATATTCCGGCTTACAATTATAGGTGTACTTGTCATTTTGCAAATACAATAAACAACAATGTGCTGCAAAACTTTTAAGTAAATTATGAAGGTCTGACACATAACATGTTTTGACAAATGATTTAATTTCTTCGAACTTGTCGTTCACTAAATAAAATAGAGGGTTGAAACGCATATGAATCAAAAGAAGAACACCGGCTCAAAAAATGCGCGTTATTTGAATTATTCCTATAACTCTCTTGTATATAAAGAACAGAATGTCAATTAATTGAATTATTTTTTGAAAAATAATGTTTCTGCTTTTGCAGGAATAATCTTTCGTCTTTCATATTCTTTAGTACTGCTTATTTCCAATCTTTTGTATATTTCTTTCCTTTTTATATCTTTCTCTACATTTCTAAAACATACATATATCATTTTATATTTATTTAAATAATAAATAATAAGTACAAACCAACATATGTTCTGAGTATTTGTATCAAGTTGCAAAATTTCTAGTATAAATTTATGTTATAACCAATTATAACAAACGTTAAATGTGGTTAAATGTCAGAAAATTTTAATTATACCATATACAATTTCTACAATAATAATACATATTTTGCTCAATATTATAAAGTACGGATACATAGTTCAGTTAATAATATCTTTGTCCATTTTCAAAATTATTGTATTTCAATATTCGTACTTTACACTTGTCAAAGTTACTTGATCACACATTTGGCAACATTGGCTTATGTAATTCGAAACGTCAAAATTTAAAATAATTAAATGTGTTGCGTTATAAACTTAAAATATTGGTAAAATCTTTGCTCAGGACTATTATTCATGATACTGTTTTTAAATCTTTAATATCAATGTTCTATTAAAAGATATAATCATTTAAAGTTCATAGACAAATTGTCAAAAGTGACGGATGACGGCGTGATTCTTCTTAAAGTTAGACATGGCCTCTGGGATCCATTGTTTCAAGGCAGCATTTGTGCACAGTTTTAATTTTTTACACGAACACTACTAACAGTAAAAATATGAGACACCCAAAAGGCACCAGATCTCATTAGCCCCCACATATTAAAAAAAAAATTATAACAATCACTTGCATGGTTCAGGCTGTAGGCGATTACAAAAGTTACTCGATGCTCGTGATGAATCTATAGATAGATAGATATATAGATATATAGTGAATCTAATCGTTTAGTATAGTGACTAGCGAATTCTCGGCTACGCCGAGCATTCCCTAGAGCTCCGCTGTCAGTGCAAAAAACAAATGCCGATCGACATGAAACAATTATTTCATATTTGCACGTCAGGCCTCACCGAGACCTTTCATTAGATTGCAAACACGATACACTTCTAATAATATTTTGCAAAAAACAAAAGCCGGTCGACATGAAACATTTTTGTCATTTATGTACCCCAACTCTAATCGAGACCTTTCATTTGATACCATACACGACATACTTCTGACAACTTCCTGCATTAAACAAAAGTCGATCGACTTGAAACATTTTTATCATATCTACACGCTAGCCCACACTCAGACTTTTCATTTGTTACCAAACACTATATACCTGTGACAACCTTTTGCAAAAAACAAAAGCCGATCGACATAGCACATTTTTTGTAAATTCTGCGCGCTAGCCTTCTCCGAGACCTTTCATTTGATACCAAACACGACATACTTCTGACAACATTTTGCATAAAACAAAAGCCGATCGACATGGAACATTTTTGTCAATTCTGCACGCTAGCCCTCAACGAGACTTTTCATTTGATACCAAACACCACACACTTCTGACAACTTTTTGCAAAAAACAAATACCGTTAGACATAGCACATTTTTATCAATTCTGCACGCTAGCCCTCTCCGAGACCTTTCATTTGATATCAAACACGATATACTTCTGACAACTTTTTGCAAAAAACAAAAACCGATCGACATAGTACATTTTTGTCAATTCTGCAGGCTAGCCCTCAACGAGACCTTTCATTTGAGACCAAACTCGACATATCTTTGAGAAATTTTTGCAAATACAAAAGCCGATCAACATTGACCTTTTTTTTTTAATTCTACACGCCAGCCCTCATCGAGCCTTTTCATTTGATACCAAACACCACATACTTCTCACAACTTTTTACAGAAACAAAAGCCGTTCGATATAGAACATTTTTGTTCATTCTGCACGCTAGCCCTCATCGTGACCTAGCTTAATATAACATTCACTGTCCTCAGTAACCTTTCATTTGGGAATATTTGTTCTTTGTTTAGTTACTTTATTAAACATTTTGCAACATTGACTTTTGCAATTTGAAAATACCCAAATACGACATTTTTCTGACAACATTATGCGAAAAACAATTTCTAATCTACATAGAACATTTTTGTCATTCGTGCACACCAGTTCGTATTGTGTCGTTTCCTTAAAATCCAAGGACGACCTACTTCTAACAACTTTTTACGGAAAACAAATGCAGATCGACATGACACATTTTTTTTGTCATTTTAAAACTGGCCCTTATGGTTTCCTTTCTTTTGATAACAAACACAGCAAAGTATTCAATTTATTTTATTTAGGAATATTTGATTTTTATTTAGTTACTTTATAATTTGGCAACACTGTTAGTATTAAAAAATAGTAGTTAATTTTTAAATTTATAAATTAATTTTGTCAACCCTAATACAACTGCCACCGTCGTCAGTGAAGTTAGTTTAGGAATATTTGGTTTTAATTTAGTTACTTCATCACACATTTGGCAACATTGACTTTTGACATTGGAAACGTCAAAATTTATATTAATTAAATACGTTATGTTTTAAACTTAAATTAGTTGTAACACCTTTGCTCAAGTCTATTATTCATGAAATTGTTTTTAAATCTTTGATATCAATGTTCTATTAAAAGATATAATCATTTAAAGTTCATAGACAGATTGTCAAAAGTGACGGATGACGGCGTGATTCTTCTTAAAGTTAGACATGGCCTCTGGGATCCATTGTTTCAAGGCAGCATTTGTGAAAAGTTTTAATTTTTTACACGAAAACTACTAATAGTAAAAATATGAGACACCCAAAAGGCACCAGATCTCATTAGCCCCCACATATTAAAAAAATATTTATAACAATCACTTGCATGGTTCAGGCTGTAGGCGATTACAAAAGTTACTCGATGCTCGTGATGAATCTATAGATAGATATATAGATATATAGATATATAGATATATAGTGAATCTAATCGTTTAGTATATAGGATTTATATAAAGAAAATATTTCTATTCCTTTCAATAAAAAAGTTAAGGAAGGGTTCGTGTTCCATAACCAATAATATAATATATATATGGTTTGAAACACATTTTAGTTTAATATTTCTGTACATATCACCAACAAAATTCAAAACTTGCATCCAAGAATTTTTAAGTTACAGTACAAACGTCAGTTGTCATAGAAAATAAAATATGTTAAATACACAACATAATGTAGTTGTATAAATTTCGCTCACTATTATAAAACATGGAAACATACTTTAATTTCTAATTTTCATTTTCATTTTCATAAATATTTCAATTACATTTTACATATTGAATTGTCAAAATTGACGGATGACACCGTAATTCTTTTTAAATTTAGACATGGTTTCTGGGATCTTCTGTGTCAAGGTACCTACCACTTTGGCTCAGTTTTTATTTTTTTACACAAAAAGTATGCACGGTAAAAATATGAAACCTAAAAAAGGCCCTATTCCTCATTTAACCACATATAATGGCACATGATTTAAAATTATGACATGAATGGTTTGACCTGTACGGAGAGATCAAACGGCGACTGTGATTCCAAAAATTTTTTCAATGACGCGAAATTATTCAACATTTGAAATTTTTTAATTATGTTTTTATATATGAGAAGTGTTCCAATAATAATAGATTTATTTAATTTAGAAATGTCAAAATTTAAAAAAATGGATAGTACATTTTTATTTTATAGTTTATTAGTGTACAAATGTATTAAACAAATCTTTTATTAAAATAGCAATAAAAATATCAACTAATTTCACAAAATATATTACCCTGGATACAAACAAAATTTATTAGTAATTGAAAAAATATTGTGTACGAAGTACGAAAGATGGAGAAAAGCAATGAAGAAGATTTGCGACAGAAAGAAGAAAACAGTAAGTAACTATATTAAATAATAATTTTTCACTTTAAATTATATTTATTAATTAATTCATATTTTTCTACGGTAGCAACACTCGTCAACTTAAAACAGGAGTTAAAGGAAGCTATGAAGTATGTGGGGGATTTGAAAAATAAAATAGAGTCCTTAGAAAATAAGGATAAGGGAAAAAACGAAAATAATTCCCGCCGTGGACAAAACGGTAATTACCGCGGCAGATACAGAAATTACCGTGGCGGCAGATATAGAAGTTACCGTGGCAGATATGGAAATTACCGCGGCGGGAGCAGCGGGCACTACGACGGGAACCAGAACGTCCAGCACAACGCCATAGTAAGGAAGAAATATGAATATATTCATTTATTTTAATAACTTAATTCTTACAGAATTCAGAGCAATGGTGGGCAGTGTACAGACTTATAAATAATTTCGTTAATAAATAGTGTAAATAGTGTAGTTATTAATGTTAGATATAATTGTTCTTAGATGCTAAATTAGTTTAAGTTGTTTAATTTTTATTACTTACGTAGGTATAAGTTAAATATTTTTTTAGTTAGAGTAATAAATGTTCTTTCGTTCGTACTAGTTCATTCTTTATTCTTTTCTTCTAATGCTGTTTTGTCAGAGTGATCAGGAATGATTGCCCCTGCCGCCTCGTTCTAATTCTTTGTTTGTCGCCTTGTCGTCGTGATAGTGACCTACGATAGACAGATCGTATTAGCGCACTGTGAACTTATAGAAGGAGCAAAAATGAATGTATTCAGAGTGTTCAAAGAATTTTATGCTTCGCAATTTCTATTTGAAGCTTATTTACCTAAAATAATTAGGCAAGCAGGAAATAACGAAAATATGATTTTACATGTTAAATCCCTGTGTTATAAGAATGATATGCTGGGAAGACAGGTACTAAACATTTTAATATAATTTTCCGTATCTTCTCTTATGATGCTATATACTATTTCAAAAGACGATCCATTTCGAAGGGAAGTTCGAAGATATGAAACGAATTGAAGTTAAAAATGATTAGCCGTAGAATGATCTCACTTTCAAGTGAAATAAGTTTAAATGACGTGCAGGACAAAATTTGTTTAATTAAGCGTACAAGGAAGTCATGTAGTGTTTATAATTATAGCACACTGTAAAAACATATTTATTTTTTACTTACTTCAATGTTCCCTCATCTAAACGTGTGTTTCTCACATTCTAAATTCTGGCAGCAATGTGATGTCATTTGAATAGAGACCTTGAGTTCTTGATTTCCTTACATATAACTGGAGTTGATTGTAAGCCTTCGGATGCTGTTTCGTGACAAAATTTACTTGCATTTAACTGGTATAGTTAGTCAGCCTAGAGCTTCTGCAACCTCAGCTTACACCGAGCTGTTGTGCAGTAACCCATACAATTACTTGGCTTATAAAATTTTATTTATCCGCACAACCTTACCAGCTGACAATTATATAAAATAATACATATATAATAAAACGAATCTGATTTACTTAATTAAGTATATATTCACATTTAGTAATAACTTATTTATCTGAAATGCATTTTGTTATTGTAAATGTGTCGTATAAAATTCTTTAATTGTGATTATTTCATTTTCATAGCTATAATTGGAAAATATAAATATATAAATTACAGAAATATCCCTATGTAAACACATACTTTGTTGATTGTAGTAGTTTCATTTTTACAAGTTGTAATATACACTAATCTTACAACTTCCCTATACTTCTTAACATGAAGTCTCTTGATAACGATTTTTGGTACAGCAAATGGAATATCTAGTCTTACAATATGCATTCTTACTCGTTTAACATTTCTGCTGAAAGTGACATATTCAATTAAAATTCTATTGCTTAATCCTGTAATCTTTCCTTAGTTTCAGGATTTATAATTTGTAGGTTTTGTTCAGTTGTTAATAATTATTATATATATATATATATATATATATATATATATATATTATTGCTGTATTGATTTTAAATATATAATAGTCTCATACTATGTTTACTGCTGTCAAAATGACCAATGACAACATAACCTAATAACTTTATATTGGATGCATTCAGACTTATTTAATAGGGCACGAGAGCAGCACCGCCGACTTTGCCCAAGCTTCTCACCTAATTTCACAGCATTCTAGTGGCGGAAATTTAAATAAAAGTCAAAATATACTCTTCCAGCGAAAACAAATTGTATTTATACAGATTTAATGGTCACCGACATTGTTATACTATTTTACGTTTAATAAATCATTTAAAACTTACTAATAAAATTTGTTTTCGAATGTCGATCTTGTCCATCTTATCTCACTTCACACCATTCTATGATTGTCTCATTTCATATCATTCCACGATTGCCTTACTTCACACCAATACAGGCGGAAGAGAAAAAGTCCAACACAATACCTCCCGCTTCTGTAATAATATTTTCAATATACGTTTTTAACATACATACATTTAATTTGTAGTTTTAAAATTAGTTTGTTATTGCAGTTGAGAATACGTTTAATTCATTTCATACTTAAAATTTCCTTCATAAAATTTGTGTGACCAATATGACAGCTATTTTTGACGTTACTAAAACCGGAACCGAACTTACTTTGATTCATGCATGCAAATACATTCCTTATATACAGGGTGAATACTGAAAACCTTGACATAGGGAAATAACATGGGAAAACAGTTTTTTGCTGTTTCCATCTGTCCCGCTAAATAAAATCGGGTGTATATAGTATCGTTAGTTAGATTACTTAATTTTGCATCTAATAAAACTAAATGTTGTGTAATAAGGCCTTTTCTAACTGAAATATTTGATAAAATAAATTGTATTTTGAAGGTTATCCTTCATATTTTCGAATAAGAAACGTCAAAAACAATATGCTCCATAGCCGAGTGGATACGAGGGCTGTTTCATAACATAAATAATCTACAAGACCTGGTTCGAGACCACCTCAGCCCTACTTTTTTTTAATTAAATTATGCTTAAAATATCTTTATTATATCAGACTATTTTAATAAAATAACAATATTCTTATTTTTATAAATAAAAAAATCCAAATATTTAATAGAATTATTATTTGCTGTCTGTCAAACTTAACAATTAATTTGAATTTAGTTTTTGGTGTATAATTTTCTATTTCATGTTTCGAAATATGATATTTTAAGTATAATTTAATTTAAAAAAAAATAGGGTCGAGGTGGTCTCGAACCAGGTCTTGTAGATTATTTATGTTATGAAACAGCCCTCGTATCCACTCGGCTATGGAGCATATTGTTTTTGACGTTTCTTATTCGAAAATATGAAGGATAACCTTCAAAATACAATTTATCTTATCAAATATTTCAGTTAGAAAAGGCCATATTACACAACATTTGGTTTTATTAGATACAAAATTATATAATCTAACTAACGATACCATATACACCCGATTTTATTTAGCGGGACAGATGGAAACAGCAAAAAACTGTTTTCCCATGTTATTTCCCTATGTCAAGGTTTTCAGTATTCACCCTGTATATCTTCCACCATTTATAATTTTACAATAAAACTACTTCATATTTACTTATTTTATCTTTTAAACTTACTTACATCAAATTTGACATTATATGTCAAATTTTGTGAACATATGAATAACTCATCTGTTTTATCGAAATTTCTCAGCCTAAACGATATGCAAAATTGTTATAATTTATATATTTATTCTCTTTAGCTAGAAGTTACACATATAAACGTAATTATACAGATCGGAAGAAAATTAAAAAATCTTTATATTGAATAATAACTTAATTTGCAAAAAAATGGTATTTACAGGTTTTTTTTAAGAAAAACTGTTTAAAGCTTGAAGTAAAGTACTGCTTCCGGTTAACCAATTGTAGTCAAAATCTAATCAGTTCATCATATTTAAATATAAGTCTTAAATACCAAATATTATATTTTTAACATGTATCATGTTGGAGTTATCGTGGACGAAAAATCGTCACAGACACACACACGCACACACACACGCACACACACACAGACATACAGACATCACGTTAAAAATAGTAAATTCGTATTGTAGGGACCCTAATTCGTGCTCATATGTTGAAAACTCATACTCGAGAAATATATAGATAAGGGAGGTATTGTTTTTGGTCAGATTTCTCGAGTGTGGGTTTTCAACATATGAGCACGAATTAGGGTCCCTAGAATACGATTTTACTATTTTTAGCGTGATGTCTGTATGTGTGTGTCTGTGTGTGTGTGTGTGTGTGTGTGTCTGTGACGATTTTTCGTCCACGATAACTCCAATACGATACATGTAAAAAATATAATATTTGGTATTTAAGAGTTCTATTCTAATATGATGAACTGATTAGATTTTGACTACAATTGGTTAACCGGAAGTAGTACTTTACTTGAAGCTTTAAACCGTTTTTCCTAAAAAATACCTCTAAATACCATATTTTCGCAAATTTCGTTATTATAAATTCAAAGATTTTTTAATTTTCTACCGATCTGCATAATTACGTTTATATATGACTTCTAGCTAGATAGAAAAAAAATATATAAATTATAATAATTTTACATATCGTTTAGGCTGAGAAGTTTCGATAAAACAGATGAGTTATTCATATGTCCACAAAATTTGACATATGATGTCAAATTTGATGTAAGTAAGTGTAAAAGATAAAATAAGTAAAAAATGAAGTAATTTTATTGTAAAATTTAAAAAGATGGAAGAAATATATTAGGAATGTATTTGCATGCGTGAATCAAAGTTCAGTTCCGGTTTTAGTAATGTCAAAAATAGCTGTCATATTGGTCATACAAAATTTATGAAGGAAATTTTAGGTATGAAATAAATTAAAAATATTCTGAACTGCAATAACAAACTAATTTTAAAACTACAAATTGAATATATTGAATAACTTATATAGAATATATTACTACAGTGGCGGGAGGTATTGTGTTGGACACACCAGATTTTTTTTAATTTTTTTTTTGTTTGTAGATAAATATTTTGTAAGTTAGATTCGGTTAGATATAATAAATTTTGTTCTTGAGTTCTAAATTTTTCATTCTTCATTCTTTTCTTCTAATGTTGATTTGACAGAGTGATCGGGAATGATTGCCCGTGCCGCCTCGTTCTGATCTTTTGTTTGTCGCCTTCTGATAGTGAACTACGATTGAAAGATCGCATTAGCGCATAGTGAACTTATGGAAGGAGTAAAAATAAATGTATTCAGGGTGATTAGAATAGAATCGGTAAAAGAAAATTATTTTTATTATTCCTATTAAAAAACGTCTTTAAATTTTTTTATTTGCTTTTATAATTGATATTAAGAATATACTAAAAATAAATTCTACTCAAGCTCCATAGACAAGACTTTATGAATTAATTACTATTAACAGAAGTTATATGACATATTGTCATAATAAAAATAATTTTTATTTACTCCCAGTCTATAATTAACAGATTAATATGTAAGTTGTGTGTAATGTATATCATTATTGAAATTGTGTGAAGCAAACTAAAACATGTTTAAGAAACCAATGTAAGTAAATTAAAGGTCACTTTCGTTATTAAACGATTTGTTAACGAGTATTGACACAACAGGTCGCATAAAAACCAATTAATGCTAACAGCGACACAGCGTGTTGTAAAAATTATATTATATTTCGCGTCTATTATATACAAAAATATTTTTAAAAAATAGGTTATGATGAAATTTCCAGTTTAACTTTTAAAAATTCAAATATTATTTGGAAACAATAGCACACATTCAAAGTTAAAAGTAACCAATTCTTAATTACAATACATTATACTGGAGTTTTGCCCAGTTTTCTACTTACTTTTTTTATTCCAAAGAAAAAATATGAACAAAATTTATATGAAATGAAACTGTCAACTAACTTTCGGAATGTCGGTAACATAGGTATCAATTAAAAAATGAGTACTAATTTTATTCCGTGGAAGATAATTTTTTTTTCATTGTAATATTGCAGTCTTTTAATTAACGATAATTAATTTTATTTCGTGTTTGATTTTAAATGATATATAAATATAGTAGTAATAAAATCTCCTTGAATAAGTGTGTAATTTTATAGTTTTTTGAAACTCCACTGTTTGAGAACCGATTTGCTTCAAAATCTACTTCACACAACATTTATAAAAACAAATTTACAAATAACAATTAAGACTTTTTAAAACGACTGATCGCTGCTAAACATTTCTTTGTAGTATAGTTTTGATCAGTTAGATTTATTAAGTCATTATAAAAATGTTTCAGAACTGCTGTGCTTACAAAAGAAATTTTTATAATGAAACGGATAAATTGCAAGTGTAAATAATGGCATTTTAAAATTAGGTTTTACTTTTATGTTTGTTAGATAATAAAGTTAAAATTTACCTCAAGAAGATGACCATTTCATTATTTTTACTTACTTGAGTTTCGCCGATATGCCACCATTTTCTTCTGGCGGGAAAATTAAAATATGCAGTACTGACCTAAGATGAATTTTTTGTTTATCGATAATACGGATAAATACGAAATATTTTTTCTAATATTTTATTCGAATATTGTTTAATACTTTCTGTTTTATATTAATCACGTAACAGTCTATAATAAAATTAATATATGTAACACAAACAAAAATGCATTAAAATTTTAACCACAATGTCATATGTCAAAAAATGAAGTTAATAATATACCTGTTAAATTACAAGAATACTTAAAATCGTACAAATTCTATTAATTTTATAATATACGTACTTTTTGCAGTTAATTTATTCCTTAATATTGCCAGGAACCAAATTGCATTATATTGTATTTAAGCGTTTTTTTAAATCTGACATTTCTAGAGATTAATGGCTCAGCCAGTAAGAAACTGACAATGGGGCCTATTCTGTAACTCAGTGGTTAATTTCTAACCAGTTGCTAAAATTATTAACAAATAAAAACAAACATTACAAGTGATGTTTTGATATTTTCTCCAGTGCTACCTGTTTTCATTTGAGAAAAAATTAACAACTGGTTAAAAATTAATCACTGACTTACAGAATATACATTTTTAATGAACATGTAGTGAAACTTTAAGAAAATTGTATTAAAAGAAAGAAATTTGAAGCATTTAAAATCAGTTTTCTTTAACAGATGTATAATTATAACTTAGATACACAAAATAGGAAAGTTATATATTATTAAAATATTACAATAAATAATAATAACAATAAACTATGTAGTAAAAATCTTCTGGGCGGAAAGAATGAGTCTTCAGGATTTCCTGTAAATGCTAACGGAAAACCGCCAAAAAACGTTAGCAAAAGACGATAACTAAACAAAAAGAATAATGTGAAAGAATGAAACGAACCGGTATTAACACTTACATTATTAAAATATATTGGAATTGCCATAAAGAAAGATCGTTTTCCGAAGAAGCAGTGGGCAAAAGACCAATTCAGATTTAACCTTTTCAAATTTTCTTTTAGTTTCAGAGAAAAAACGAAAATAGGTCGACTTATTTGAAAATTTTTCTAAGTCGCAGAAAACAAGTTCGCGTTTCATTAGGAAAATCTGTTGTAATCGTTGAAAATGACAGAAAATAACGATTTTACCTAATTCAATGCTATAGCAATCGGTCTCAAGTTATGGCCACCAAGGAGCCCTGATTTGACTACAGCTGATTTTTATATTTGGCGCCGTTGGAAACAAATAGTTTATGCAAATTATCTTCCACCGAATTTAGAGAATTTAAAGGAGAGAATTAGAGACGCTGCGATGTCTTCAACTTTGGAAGAAATTCAAAGAAGTTAAAGAATTGCATCGAATACTAGAATTGTACGTTCAACAAACCGTGAATCGATTGAGTAGAATAGTTATTGTTTATATTATTTTTGCTGTTAAATTTATGAAACTAAAGTTAAAGTCATGTTAACAATAATTTTTAAGACAACGCAAACTTGTTTTTTGGGACTTACAATTAGAAAAATTCTAAGTCGAACAATTTTCGACTTTTCTCTAAAAAAGAAAACTAAAAGAAAATTTGAAAAGGTTAAAATTGAGTTTTGAAAC
Source organism: Stenolophus ochropezus (assembly GCA_035578165.1). NCBI lineage: Eukaryota > Metazoa > Arthropoda > Insecta > Coleoptera > Carabidae > Stenolophus > Stenolophus ochropezus. Next base: position 17,395,588 of record JAQOWZ010000017.1, read on the forward strand.
ATGCAAAAACTTTTATCAAGAATACATTTTTCTCGTAAAATAAAAAATAAAATTCTTTTCCTTCTTTACAACTCGATCCGAAGACATACTGTATATAAAAGCCGCAGAGAATGTTAATATGAATTTTGACTCACTTTATTTGGACATTGCAAGTTTTCTCGTAGAATTTGTGACGCAAAATTTGAAGAATGTTTCTTTCATTTCATGTAGAAATTTATGTGTTTAATTTTTTAAAATGCGATGAAATTTTCCTGCAGTGGTCAAACAGATATGCGTTCTGTTAAATAAAAATTGTAATTAGTAAATATGTTTTTTTCTTCATATATAAATGTATTTACCATTCTTATTCAACTTTGTCAATAATAATATAGTTTTTCTGATGGTAGTAGAATCGTCAACGAATAGAGTAGTTCCGATTTTAAGTTCCAAAATATTCAATTTCGCTATTCAAAGCAAGTATTCCAAAAATATATTTTTTGTGAAACTGCTACCCTGTAAACAATGAAGACTAATATAATAAAGGAAGATAATTTTTATTCAAATGATGCCTTCGTTTTAAAATTTTTCCAAATATTGTTTAACATCAACGTAGTATATATTTGATTTGGATTAAAATAGTTCATATGCTTCGATTGAAATTTAATCCTTTTCTTGTAATATTGAATGAAGGAAAATTTAACTTGTAGATTTCATCTCAGGAGTTGACCCATTTTTCTGTATTCAGAACGAAATATTATTAATTAATAAAAAATATGTAAACATTGAACACTTTTTTATAAAAAAAAAATTCGCCTCAGATGAAAGAACTTCTATATTACAATTTCAGATATGTGTTTGCAATAGTCCAAATAATTATATACTTGAATCCTATGTTTATTTTCTTCGACGTACTTTACAGGTACAAGGCTGTGTAGATTTCAGTTTCCAATATCTATAATTATGAAATCCATAAATGTTATTTTTTTATAACTTAATAATAACATACCATTATATTTCATTGTGAAACATGAATTTTTTATATTTGTGTATCTTTATTATATATTATGAATTTAAATTTTAATTAGTTACATTAGTTTAACAAATCTTTCAATATATTTTTTAACAAAAATATAATTATGAAAAAGTATTTAAATTTTTTGTTTATAAATTATTTGAGTTGCCAGATAATTCTAAAATTAAAAAGTTAAATAATTAAAAAATATAACTAAAACAATATTTATAAAATTTTTATTTACATTTTAGTTCCACAAATATTTTATTCAATTAAAATTATACGATTCGTTTACAAAACGTATTTGTTGGTAAAATTGTAGAAAAGTAATATTTCATGATAAAGTTAAAATCAAATTTTTTTAACCTGGCAACTCGATTACTTAGAAACATTTACACACACACACATTCATACTTTTGCGATTTTATTTTTCGTTTATTAGATCGCTTTGTGGTTTTTTTTTATTATAATGTTGTAATTTGCTTCATTTGCTTCGTACCCATCAGCCAGTATGTGACGATTAATTATGATGAAGCTTTTTTTTTTTTTTTTTTATTAACCACGGGCTATAATTTTATAGCAAAGTACAGCAAAAATCCCAAATACCACTGGTATTGGGTATTAAAATATTATATTCAAGCCATTGCCTTGCCAATCTATCGTAAAAGTAGGTAGTTATGGATTATGTAATATATGTACACTTAAAAAATTGATAAAAAATCAAAACTTTTTTTCTCAAATTCATACAACAGTGACAATGGCTTAAATATAATATTTTAACGCCCACCAATGGTATTTAAGATTTTTACCATACTTTGCGGGTTTATTTATTATTATTTAAAGCCGAAAATATATGTATTCTGTTGCATGAGATTTGAGATACGATGATAGACTGGCTTGCTTACATGTTGCGATTTATTATATACTTTTGTTTAACGTCACATTTTTAATACATTTTATATAGAGACGCAACATGTTTGAACTTAAGCCTGGTATTAGATAATTTTCGTATAACGTCTTCATTTTTAGATGATATTAATTGAATATTATTGACAGCGGTTTAATTTAAATGCCATTACAATTTTTATTATCGAAGAAAAATGTTAATGCAAACTAATGACTGTTGTATTATAATATCTTATGTTGTTGTATTGTCTTATCAAATAGAGAGTAAATAAATGAAATTAAATATAATTTGATCTTTTAATGTAAAAAAATATAAATATTTTTTATAAACCTACATATAAAATAGATTTCCTTTTTATCATTAGATGTAGGGACATTTTTATCAGTAAATAAAATTTTAAATGTATATTTTTGAAAATATTAGTAACTTACTATAAACCAGGATTTTAGACGTTAGGGAAAATGTTTCTAATACTAAACCATTGCATTATACTTTATTTTATTTATGTTTTTCATTGTAAGCATTATTTTATTATCTTTTATCGTTATATTTTTTACATTTTCATTTTGTCAAGATTGTCATTGCTTTATTTTTTTTTTAGTTTATTTATTATATACTTTTAATCATTAGTTTTATTTTATTGCCTTTTATAATTCTTTTTAATATACTTTCATTTTGGCAAGGTCCGTAAAATTTGTAAAAGGGGCAATGGTTTTATCAGACTTAAGTTTTTTTTATTACCTTTATATTTTACGAACCATTTTTCATGTTGAAATAATCTTTCATTTTTATATTAATTACATGCAGTGTATGCAACGAAGCGCGAAACATAGGACTTTAACATGGGATTTAAAAAAATTGCCTATACTCTCTCTCCCGATAGATTTAGAGCAAAACTATAAGAGTACCAACTTGTCCAAAAGTAAATTCTATTTCAGATAATGTAGAATTTAATTTTGAACAACTTCTTACGGTTGTAGTTTTGTTTTAAATGTATCAGAAGACATAGTATTCGCAATTTTTTCATATCCCATGATAAAATCTTATGTTCCGCGTTTCGTTGCACATCCTGTATATATTATATATATATATATATATATATATATATATATATATATATATATATTGTATATAATATATTTAACAAATCAAATATAGTCATAATAATAACTTTTTATTATATTACATGTTTTAATTTACTTATTTCATTCACATTATTTTGTATTAAATTTATCAATAATGTTTCATCATGCTTTTATTTTATACTTTAAATTGATCTTTATAGCTTTTTCATATTAGATTTTTAAATTTCATTAATTTAATTTTTATAAACATGTACTTAATATGACATTTTTTTTTGTTATATAATTGGTTTAGTGTACATTGTTGTATTTTTCAACATGATTTTAATATCTTTTACTTTTAACATTACATATTTTGCTTGATAGTTTCTAAATGAATTATAATACAATTTAGATATTATAAATATTTCATTCATATTCATATTTTAAATTTGTCAATTGTTACAATGATTTCTTCTCGTTTAATTGAATTTTTTTAATTTATATATTTAATTCATATTATTCCTTTTTATATTATTACAAATTCTTAATTTACGTTTCAAATTTATAATGAATGTATCCACATGCTTTTATTTTATACTTTAAATAAATCTTTATTGCTTTCTCATATTCGATTTGTAATATATGTTTTATTTTTTATAAACATGTAATTGGTATGACATTTTTCAGTAATATAATTAGTTTACTTATTAATATATAATTGTACATAAGTTTTATTTTTTAACATTATTTTAATATCTTTTACTTTTATCATCAAATATTTTGCCTAATAGTTTTTAAATTAATTATAATGCAATTTAGATATTATTAATATTTCGTTCATAATCATATTTAAAATTTGTCAATTGTTTTCAATGATTTCTACTTGTTTAATTTAAATTTTTTTATTTATATATTTAATTCATATTATTCTTCTTAATCATTACATATTTTTAATTGACGTGAATATTTCCACATACTTTTTTTTATACTTTAAATTGATCTTTATGGCTTTCTCATATTTGATTTTGAAAACATGTTTAAATTTTTATAAACATTTAATTACTGACATTTTTTTGTTATATAATTAATTTACTGATTAAAATGTAATTGTAAAAAATAAATAAATAAATAAATAAATAGATATCATATACTATTTTGGTAGATTCACTATCTATATATATTTGGATTCATCTCGACGATCACCGATCCTGTGTCCAGCTTAAACTCCTGGTCCATTTAAGTAATTGCTGTAATTTTTTTCTCAAGTTGTAGTGTCTATTGTACCGGAGTGCCTTTTGGGGGTCTCATATTTTTACTGTGAGTGGTTTTTGTTTAAAAAAATAAAAACTGAGTAAAATTGGTACATTGAAACAATGGATCCCAGAGGCCATGTCTACATTTAAGAAGAATCACGGTTCTCATCCGTCAAATTTGACAATTCAATATGAAACTTTTATTTGATTTTTTTGGAAAATGTGAAGAGATATTATGAATTGAATTATGTTTTAATATATTATAATAGTGAGCGAAATATATACAAATATACTGAATGTTAAATGTGGTGTATTTAAAATATTTCTTTTTTGACATTTCATGTTTATCATATGTTAGAGCCGTCAAAAATTCGTGGTACAAGTTTTATATTTTGTAGAAGAAAGGAAAAGAATTAATAAATTAACATATATTTTAAAGGAAAGATACAGTGCATTCTGGAACGTAAGTATGTTTTTTATTATGTTTTTGCTGTATTTATACATATATTTAAATTTTAGCTGAAATCATTGAATTGGTTAAAAGTAATTCCAAGATGAAATTTGGAAATACAGAGATCTTTGAACATAAACATTAACGAAAAATGAGCAACCCTTTTGGAATATACAATTAACAAGGAATGGACAATAACAAATCAATACAGAAGAAATATAAGTAGCAATGAAAGTCGTTTCCAAAGAACAGTGGAGTACGAACAGTTATGCCAGCAAAAGCACAAATAGTTAAATAATTAAATAAAATTTGTAAGATTTATAATAAAATAAACAATGTAATAAATAACAATAATAAAGAAAATACAGCGAAGAAACTTAAATCTGGAATTTGAACAAGGCGCGTCATATCACACAGCGCATATGTCTATTTTTACCCCTACTCCAGCCGCCAGTCATAAAGCTATTTATTAAAATGGCTGACAAAACATATTTGATGAGAAACGGTCCATAAAAGACAAGTACCGAAAAATTTGGAAAACAAACAAATAATTATCTGTTATATTATAAAATTTCTTTTCAGAGTAAGAAGTAAAGATATTTATATAAAATCAATTCAAGTAAATATCAATTTTGTAGTTGTTTTTCAAAACTGAGTAACATGCCATTGACAGCAATTTTGTTAATTTAACGTTAACTTAACTATAACTATACCATAAATCAGCAACGAAACATACTTATAGTTACTTGAAATGGATATTGTAGTGGGCACTTGGTAGAACATTTTTGAATATAGATAAAAAAAACACATAGTTATTACACAATAATTACTATATACAATTAAAAGTTAAGTAGGATTGAAGTGGTTTGTTCAATGTGATCATTCGCAATGTTTATCTTAGAATTAACGGCTCTTCTAATCTCTTCCAGTCAGTTCATTCGTAATCCTTTGTCAGCTAGATATGATACAGAAAATTCCCTACCGGATGAATGTGCATTGTTGATACAATGTTCTACAATTCTGAATTCATATTTTTTTGTTTATTGAATTTATATGTTCTTTAATTTTTATTCCCAAATAAAATATTAATTCAGGATTTGCAGAACATTGTATCAACAATGCATATTCATTCAATAAATAAATAAAAAATCTGTGAACAATATATGGGGAATGTGTATTTTTAAAGTCCATGTAAAGGTAAGATATAATTTATTTTATTTGAACCCATAATTTATTAACATTAAAGTCTAGGTTGATCAGCTATGGTTCGAAACTACGGGTTCCCATATAAAAATAGCCCGTATGGTGCAATCTCCACCCCAGCTCAACTCCCTAGGAGATGACATGTAGTAAAAGCTTCCTACGACACACCTAGTTATGGATAATAAGCCGAGAATGAAGAGATTTAAGCTGCAATCTTTTTTGGATTTTGCCATTTTGAAATCAGCCATCGACTTGCACATGCTACTCAACTTTGTATGGTTATATTTATTATATAAAAGGTAAATTTGAATTTATATCAGATCTAATAATATTTGGAATTTATTTTTTTATTTCATTATTGTATTCATACAAAATTATGCTACAAAAAAATATTTATCTACATTTATTATTTTATTTTACATTTAAGTGTAATGAAACTCCCATATTCTCATATATATAGTTAAAAAGTTGAGAAAAAATCATGAATCAAATATGTCTTGAGCGTTTTGCCCAACATCGTCGAGTTTTTGTGTAATTTTCATTTGAAAATGTTGATTGACTTTGGACTAACAAAAATTACTAAATTTTTGTTGTTCACATTGAAATTTAGTTTGAAAATGAACCAGTGGCACACAACCGGTGGAGACTTTTATATAAATATCTCTTTAAATAGACTATAATAAAATGTAAATGTAATATATTTTGTTATAACTAGGTATATTTTAATGATTTGTATATATCTAATTCAATAAAAACGTTTTTTAAATAAATAAATTAATTCCATTTTGACAGTTGTTTGAGAACTGCATTCAGCCATTACAGGTATATTTTAGAACGAGAAATCTTGAGAAATACGGCGAATTACAAGGTAATATTTATATAATTATGTGTATTACTATAAAACTTAATTTATCTATATGTTTTCTTTTCAATTAAATCACTTTAAAATACAAAGTTTTGTATAACCGGCAATTTTGACAGTTGCTTCCGGGGCTCATCAAGTGACGGATAGCTCGGTGAAAAAGGCTATTTTTTCTAATATTACAGCGAGATATTGTATGAGAATTATCACAAATCATCAGTAATACAATGTATTTTAAGGTATGATATAAATTTTTGCATATTAATACTAATTTTTTCTCATTTTTATTTAGTTTTCCTAACCTGTATGAACTCTGGCATATCGAGATGACATTTATATGAAATAAGGCTATTCGTTGGATGAAAATCATTATTAAATGTGGAAATATAACGTATCCTTTAAAATGAAACCAGAAATTTTGCACGATATTATAAAATTTAACAAAAATGCCGTATTTGACACTTGAGTTGGAGACACGACCGAGTTATCTGCTTGAAATATGACATTTTTACTAAAATGTATAATGAAATATTGTACGAAATCATCTCTGTTACAAGGTACTTCCATATGGAATATAAATATTTATATATTAATAGTTAAATATTTCATTTTTTAGATGAGACTATAACCTACACGTACTCAGATACACAATGGTGAATTTTTAAATTAATTAAAACAATTCGTTGGGCAAATATTGTTAAAATGAATGAGAATATAATATATTCTTTAAAATAAATTCACAAGACTATTCCAGAAAGTATTATTTAATCAAGAAAACTCCATTTCAAAGTCGATTTAGAATCTCACTTTTAAAAATTGATTTTTGATTACTATTCAAACACTAGCAAAGGTAAATACATACTGTACAGTATTCTACCCTTATTATAAATACTTTTTTATCTAATTTATACATATTTTAGAGAGCTAGACAATGGATTTTGTCTGATTACGTGGAAAACCTGAAAACCCTTTGCTTCATACCGTTTTGGAGGGAATTGTTCAACAGTTTAATGTACAATAATTAGTATATAAATAAATGATGTATCTGGACCTTATTAAACTTCAATTAATTGCATTTTACACTTTCTTTCCGCATTTCTTGACATTTCTGATAAAAACATCTGATTACAACAGAGATTACATTTTTCAAAATTCTGTAGTATTTTATAATGAAATGAGATGATTTCTCAGATGTAAATGTTTACATAAATAAATTATCTATCCATTTATTCATTTGTAACTGATGTATGAACCAATAAACATCTTTTCAAACCAAATATTCATATTCTCTTAGTCGGACTTGACTGTGATTGTACTGCACAAAAATTCATGTTTTCATTAAGAAATAATGCAAAAGAACGTATAAAAATTGGTTACTTTATCTACAACTAACAGGCATATAAATTTTCAGTTATGTGTGAGTAGTTCATATATACCTCAACAGATGGCGCCACAGGATCACTTAAATTCCAAAATAACTATTCAAATTGTATTTATTATAATTTTATAATCATTTATATTGATATTTATAATAAAAAATAAATTATTAATAACAATAACAATAGTTGTAGATAAATACATATATAATTCAGCTTCATAAATATATAAATGAACATAGCAACAGAAAAACATGAGTATAATCATGTTTTTTTTTGGCAATATAAAAATGTATCAGTTTATAATATTTGGTATGTTATTTCACAATATTTATATTTATAAAATAGATAATTATTTTCAAAATAATACATTTTTATATATTCTTTAACTAACTTCATACTTATTGTGTCAAGTTATGACATTTAAGTTCTGTCAAACTGAATGTATTGTATGAAAATACAAATATTGTTAAGATATAATAAAAATACATAAAATTGGGTTAAACGTATTATTTAAATCTTGTCTTCTTATGTATTTTGATGATTAAACCGTTGTATCTCAAAATATCTAAGCGCGGGAAATTTAAAATCTCTATAATTTCTTTTATTTATCAACATGTATTTTTATTTATTTCCTAAACGGTCTCGCGTACCACTTTGAACGTGTTATAAATAAATAATATACATTACAACAAATGTTTCTAGGTCTAACACATAGTAGCACCCCCCGTAGAAGGGTGTGAAAAATATTCATCAATTTCCAAAGTTGGAATATTAAATATATGATATTATTTGATAAGTTATGTGTGAGTAGTTCATATACAGGGTGTTCCATTTAAGCGTGCCACCATTTCTATCTCGAGAACTATAAGAGCTACGAGGTTGGTTAAATTAGCAAAGAACCACCATTTTACAAGACTAATACAAAGAGCAAAAAAAAACTTTTTTTTGACCTGTGGTTCTCAACATACGGGACACAACTTTCTCTTTTTAGATGGGAACATATGTTTATTTTTAGGTTATTCGATAGAGCATTTTTTTCTGAATTCAGCGATATAAACATCATATACTATTTTGATAGCCCCGTTGAGGGCTAGCGTGCAGAATTGACAAAAATGTCCCATTCCGATCGGCTTTTGTTTTCTGCAAAAAGTTCTCAAAGTTATGTCGAGTTTGGACTCAAATGAAACGTCTTGTTGAGGGCTAGCGTGTAGAATTGACAAAATTGTTTCATGTCGACGGTCTTTTGTTTTTTGCAAAAAATTATTAGAAGTATATCGTGTTTGCAATCTAATGAAAGGTCTCGGTGAGGCCTGACGTGGAAATATGAAATAATTGTTTTATGTCGATCGGCATTTGTTTTTTGCACTGACAGCGGAGCTCTAGGGAATGCTCGGCGTAGCCGAGAATTCGCTAGTCTTATATACTAAAACGATAGATTCACTATATATATTTGGATTCATCTCGAGCATCGCAAAAACTTTGCTCACGGGTACAGATCAAACCATTCATGTAATAATTGTAATATTATTTTATTAGATGTGGTTTAATGAGGACCAAGTGCTTTTGGGTGTCTCATATTTTTACCGTGCATAGTTTTTGTGTAAAAAATCGAAAACTAAGATAAAAATTATAACTGGAACAAAACTGAAAAAAATATCCTAGATGCCATGTATACATTTAAGAAGAATCACGCAGACATCCGTCACTTTTGACAATCTGTCTATGAACTTTAATCGATTGTATCTTTTAATAGAACATTGATATCAAAGATCTGAAAACAGTGTCATGAATAATAGTCCTGAGCAAAGGTTTTACCAATATTTTAAGTTTATAACACAACACATTTATTTATTTTAAATTTTGACGTTTCGAATTACATAAGTCAATGTTGCCAAATGTGTGATGAAATAACTAAACAAATAACAAATATTCCTAAATGAACTTCACTGAAGACAGTGGCTGTTATATTAGGATTTCCGATGGTAATTTATAAATTTAAAAATTAACTACAATATTTTAATACAAACATTGTTGCCAAATTATGAAGTAACTAAATAAAAAACAAATGTTCCTAATTAAATTAAACACTTTGCTGTGTTTGATATCAAAAGAAAGAAAACCATCAGGGCCGATTTTGAAATGACAAAAAAAAATGTGTCATGTCGATCTGCATTTGTTTTTCGTAAAAAGTTGTTAGAAGATGGTCGTCCTTGGGTTTTAAGAAAATGACACAATGTGGACTGGTGTGCACGAAAGACAAAAATGTTCTAGGTACATTATAACTTGTTTTTTGCCAAATGTTGTCAGAAAAATGTCGTGTTTGGGTATTTTCGAATTACATAAGTCAATGTTGGCAAATGTGTAATGAAGTAACTAAACAAAGAACAAATATGCCCAAATGAACTTTACTGCAGACAGTGTACATTGTATTAGGCTAGGTCTTGATGTGGGCTAGCGTGCAGAATGAACAAAAATGTTCCATATCGAACGGCTTTTGTTTTTTGGAAAAAGTTGTTAGAAGTATGTGGTGTTTAGTATCAAATGAAAGAGCTCGATAAAAGCTGGCGTGTAGAATTAACAAAAATGGTCAATGTCGATCGGTTTTTGTTTTTTGCAAAGAGTTGTCAGAAGTGTGTGGTGTTTGGTATCAAATGAAAGATTTCGATAAGGGCTGATGTGCAGAATTAACAAAAATGGTTAATGTAGATCGGCTTTTGTTTTTTGCAAAAAAATTTTAGAAGTATATCGAGTTTAGTCTCGTATGAAAGGTCTCGTTGAGGCCTAGCGTGCAGAATTGACAAAAATGTTCCATTCCGATCGGCTTTTGTTTTCTGCAAGAAGTTCTCAAAAGTATGTCGAGTTTGGTCTCAAACAAAACGTCTGGTTGAGGGCTAGCGTGCAGAATTGACAAAAATGTGCCATGTCAATCGGCTTTTGTTTTTTGCAAAAAGTTGTCAGAAATGTGTAGTGTTTGGTCTCAAATGAAAGGTGTCGTTGAGGGCTAGCGTGCAGAATTGACAAAAATATGCTATGTCGATCAGTTTTTGTTTTTTTGCAAAAAGTTCTCAAAGGTATGTCGAGTTTGGTCTTAAATTAAACGTCTTGTTGAGGGCTAGCGTGCAGAATTAACAAAAATGTGTCATGTCGATCGGTTTTTGTTTTTTGCAAAGAGTTGTCAGAAGTGTGTGGTGTTTGGTATCAAATGAAAGATTTCGATAAGGGCTGATGTACAGAATTAACAAAAATGGTTAATGTAGATCGGCTTTTGTTTTTTGCAAAAATTTTTTAGAAGTATGTCGAGTTCAGTCTTGTATGAAAGGTCTCGTTGAGGCCTAGCGTGCAGAATTGACAAAAATGTTCCATACCGATCGGCGTTTGTTTTCTGCAAGAAGTTCTCAAATGTATGTCGAGTTTGGTCTCAAACAAAACGTCTAGTTGAGGGCTAGCGTGCAGAATTGACAAAAATGTGCCATGTCAATCGGCTTTTGTTTTTTGCAAAAAGTTGTCAGAAATGTGTAGTGTTTGGTCTCAAATGAAAGGTGTCGTTGAGGGCTAGCGTGCAGAATTGACAAAAATATTCCATGCCGATCGGCTTTTCTTTTTAGAAAAAGTTGTCAGAAGTTCATAGTATTTAGTATCAAATGAAAGATCTCGGTGTCGGTTAGCCTGTAGAAATTGCAAAAAGGTCTCACGTCGATTGACTTTTGTTTTATGGAAAAAGTTATTAGAAGTATATTGTGTTTGGAATGTGCAGATATGAAAAATTGTTTCATGTCGATCGGCATTTGTTTTTTACACTGACAGCGGAGCTCTAGGGAATGCTCGGCGTAGCCGAGAATTCGCTAGTCACTATACTAAACGATTAGATTCACTATATATATATATCTATAGATTCATCATGAGCATCGAGTAATATTGGTAAAGGCCTACAGCCTGAACCATGCAAGTGATTGTTATAATTTTTTTTTAATTTGTGGGGGCTAATGAGATCTGGTGCCTTTTGGGTGTCTCATATTTTTACTGTTAGTAGTTTTCGTGTGAAAATTTAAAACTGTGCACAAATGCTGCCTTAAAACAATAGATCCCAGAGGCCATGTCTAACTTTAAGAAGAATCACGCCGTCATCCGTCACTTTTGACAATCTGTCTATGAACTTTAAATGATTATATCTTTTAATAGAACATTGATATCAAAGATTTATAAACAATTTCATGAATAATAGACTTGAGCAAAGGTGTTACAACTAATTTAAGTTTAAAACATAACGTATTTAATTAATATAAATTTTGACGTTTCCAATGTCAAAAGTCAATGTTGCCAAATGTGTGATGAAGTAACTAAATTAAAACCAAATATTCCTAAACTAACTTCACTGAAGACGGTGGCAGTTGTATTAGGGTTGACAATATTAATTTATAAATTTAAAAATTAACTACTATTTTTTAATACTAACAGTGTTGCCAAATTATAAAGTAACTAAATAAAAATCAAATATTCCTAAATAAAATAAATTGAATACTTTGCTGTGTTTGTTATCAAAAGAAAGGAAACCATAAGGGCCAGTTTTAAAATGACAAAAAATTGTGTCATGTCGATCTGCATTTGTTTTCCGTAAAAAGTTGTTAAAAGTAGGTCGTCCTTGGGTTTTAAGGAAACGACACAATACGAACTGGTGTGCACGAATGACAAAAATGTTCTATGTAGATTAGAAATTGTTTTTTGCATAATGTTGTCAGAAAAATGTCGTATTTGGGTATTTTCAAATTGCAAAAGTCAATGTTGCCAAATGTTTAATAAAGTAACTATACAAAGAACAAATATTCCCAAATGAAAGGTTACTGAGGACAGTGAATGTTATCTTAGCTAGGTCACGATGAGGGCTAGCGTGCAGAATGAACAAAAACGTTCTATATCGAACGGCTTTTGTTTTTTGTAAAAAGTTGTGAGAAGTATGTGGTGTTTGGTATCAAATGAAAAGGCTCGATGAGGGCTGGCGTGTAGAATTAAAAAAAAGGTCAATGTTGATCGGCTTTTGTTTTTGCAAAAATTTCTCAAAGATATGTCGAGTTTGGTCTCAAATGAAAGGTCTCGTTGAGGGCTAGCGTGCAGAATTGACAAAAATGTTCCATGTCGATCGGCTTTTGTTTTGTGCAAAAAGTTGTCAGAAGTATGTCGTGTTTGGTATCAAATGAAAGGTCTCGGAGAGGGCCAGCGTGCAGAATTGACAAAAATGTTCTATGTCGATCGGTTTTTGTTTTTTGCAAAAAGTTGTCAGAAGTATGTCGTGTTTGATATCAAATGAAAGGTCTCGGAGAGGGCTAGCGTGCAGAATTGATAAAAATGTGCCATGTCGATCGGTATTTGTTTTTTGCAAAAAGTTGTCAGAAATGTGTGGTGTTTGGTATCAAATGAAAAGTCTCGTTGAGGGCTAGCGTGCAGAATTGACAAAAATGTTCCATGTCGATCGGCTTTTGTTTTATGCAAAATGTTGTCAGAAGTATGTCGTGTTTGGTATCAAATGAAAGGTCTCGGAGAGGGCTAGCGTGCAGAATTGACAAAAAATGTGCTTTGTCGATCGGCTTTTGTTTTTTGCAAAAGGTTGTCACAAGTATATAGTGTTTGGTATCAAATGAAAAGTCTGGGTGTGGGCTAGCGTGTAGATATGATAAAAATGTTTCATGTCGATCGACTTTTGTTTAATGCAGAAAGTTGTCAGAAGTATGTCGTGTATGGTATTAAATGAAAGGTCTCGGTGAGAGTTGAGGTACATAAATGACAAAAATGTTTCATGTCGACCGGCTTTTGTTTTTTGCAAAATATTATTAGTAGTATATCGTGTTTGCAATCTAATGAAAGATCTCAGTGAGGCCTGACGTGGAAATATGAAATAATTGTTTCATGTCGATCGGCATTTGTTTTTTGCACTGACAGCGGAGCTCTAGGGAATGCTCGGCGTAGCCGAGAATTCGCTAGTCCTATATACTAAACGATTAGATTCACTATATATCTATAGATTCATCACGAGCATCGAGTAACTTTTGTAAAGGCCTACAGCCTGAACCATGCAAGTGATTGTTATAATGTTTTTTTTAATATGTGGGGGCTAATGAGATCTGGTGCCTTTTGGGTGTCTCATATTTTTACTGTTAGTAGTTTTCGTGTAAAAAATTAAAACTGTGCACAAATGCTGCCTTGAAACAATGGATCCCAGAAGCCATGTCTATATTTAAGAAGAATCACGCCGTCATCCGTCACTTTTGACAATCTGTCTATGAATTTTAAATCATTATATCTTTTAATAGAACATTGATATCAAAGATTTAAAAATAATTTCATAAATAATAGACTTGAGCAAAGATGCTACAACTAATTTAAATTTAAATCATAATGTATTTAATTAATATAAATTTTGACGTTTCCAATGTCAAAAGTCAATGTTGCCAAATGTGTGATGAAGTAACTAAATTAAAACCAAATATTCCTAAACTAACTGCACTGAAGACGGTGGCAGTTGTATTAGGGTTGACAATATTAATTTATAAATTGAAAAATTAACTACTATTTTTTAATACAAACAGTGTTGCCAAATTATAAAGTAACTAAATAAATATCAAATATTCTTAAATAAAATAAATTGAATACTTTGCTGTGTTTGCTATTAAAAGAAAGGAAACCATAAGGGCCAGTTTTAAAATGACAAAAAAAATGTGTCATGTCGATCTGCATTTGTTTTTCGTAAAAAGTTGTTACAAGTAGGTCGTCCTTGGGTTTTAAGGAAGCGACACAATACGGACTGGTGTGCACGAATGACAAAAATGTTCTACGTAGATTAGAATTTGTTTTTTGCAAAATTGCCAAATATTTAATAAAGTAACTAAAGAAAGAACAAATATTCCCAAATGAACGTTACTGAAGACAGTAAATGTTATAATAGGCTAGGTCACGATGAGGGCTAGCGTGCAAAATATCTAAAAAAAATTTTCTACATCGAACGGCTTTTGTTTCTTAAAAAAAGTTGTGAGAAGTATGTGGTGTTTGGTATCAAATGAAAGGTCTCGAAGAGGGCTAGCGTGCAGAATTGACAAAAATGTTCCATGTCGATCGGCTTTTGTTTTATGCAAAAAGTTGTCAGAAGTATGTCGTGTTTGGTATCAAATGAAAGGTCTCGGAGAGGTCTAGCGGTCAGAATTGACAAAAATGTGCAATGTCGATCGGGTTTTGTTTTTTGGAAAAAGTTGTGAGAAGTATGTGGTGTTTGGTATCAAATGAAAAGTCTCGGTGAGGGCTAGCGTGCAGAATTGATAAAAATGTGCTATGTCGATCGGCTTTTGTTTTATGCAAAAAGTTGTCAGAAGTATGTCGTGTTTGGTATCAAATGAAAGGTCTCGGAGGGGGCTAGCGTGCAGAATTGACAAAAAATGTGCTATGTCGATCGGCTTTTGTTTTTTGCAAAAGGTTGTCACAAGTATATAATGTTTGGTATCAAATGAAAAGTCTGGCTGTGGGCTAGCGTGTAGATATGATAAAAATGTTTCATGTCGATCGACTTTTGTTTAATGCAAAAAGTTGTCAGAAGAATGTCGTGTATGGTATCAAATGAAAGGTCTCGGTGAGAGTTGGGGTACATAAATAACAAAAATGTTTCATATCGACCGGCTTTTGTTTTTTGCAAAATATTATTAGAAGTATATCGTGTTTGCAATCTAATGAAAGGTCTCGGTGAGGCCTGACGTGCAAATATGAAATAATTGTTTCATGTCGATCGGCATTTGTTTTTTTCACTGACAGCGGAGCTCTAGGGAATGCTCGGCGTAGCCGAGAATTCGCTAGTTTTATATACTAAAAGGCATGTGTCCGCGATGTTTATTTATTTTCATCACGACGATCGCCAAATTTTGTGGACAGCCTAACTACCTTAACCATGAAAGGGATTGTTGTAAATTTTTTTTTAGATTGCAGGGAATAATGTGTAGTTGTGCCTTTTGGGGGTCTCATATTTTTACTGTGAGTGGTTCTTGTGTAAAAAAATAAAAACTGTGCAAAATTAATAACTTGAAACAATGGATCCTAGTAGCCATGTCTAAATTTAAAAAGAGTCACGAGGTCATCTGTCACTTTTGACAATCTGTCTATGAACTTTAAACGATTATAACTTTTTATAGAACATTGATATTAAAGAAGTAAATACAGTATCATGTATAATAGTCTCGAGCAAAGGTGTTACAATTAATTTAAGTTTAAAACATAACGTATTTAATTAATATAAATTTTGACGTTTCCATTGTCAAAAGTCAATGTTGCCAAATGTGTGATGAAGTAACTAAATGAAAACCAAATATTCCTAACCTAACTTTACTGAAGACGGTGGCAGTTGTATTAGGGTTGACAATATTAATTTATAAATTTAAAAATTAACTACTATTTTTTAATACAAACAGTGTTGCCAAATTATGAAGTAACTAAATAAAAATCAAATGTACCTAATTAAATGGAACACTTTGCTGTGTTTGATATCAAAAGAAAGAAAACCATAATGGCCGGTTTTGAAATGACAAAAAAAAATGTGTCATGTCGATCTGCATTTGTTTTTCGGAAAAAGTTGTTAGAAGTAGGTTGTCTTTGGGTTTTAAGGTAACGACACAATGTGGACGGGTGTGCACGAATGACAAAAATGTTATACGTAAATAAGAATTGTTTTTTGCAAAATGTTGTCAGAAAAATGTCGTGTTTGGAAAAAGTTGTGAGAAGTATGTGGTGTTTAGTATCAAATGAAAGGGCTCGATAAGGGCTGGCGTGTAGAATTAACAAAAAAAATTAATGTTGATCGGCTTTTGTTTTTTGCAAAACTTTCTCAAAGGTACGTCGAATTTGATTTCAAATGAAAGGTCTCGTTGAGGGCTAGCGAGCAGAATTGACAAAAATGTTCCATTCCGATCGGCTTTTGTTTTCTGCAAAAAGTTCTCAAAGGTATGTCGAGTATGGTCTCAAATGAAAGGTCTCGTTGAGGGCTAGCTTGCAGAGTTGACAAAAATGTGCCCATGTTAGCAAAATGTTTACAGAAAAATCTCGTGTTTGGAAAATGTTGTGAGAAGTATGTGGTGTTTAGGATCAAATGAAAGGGCTCGATAAGGGCTGGCGTGTAAAATTAACAAAAATGATCAATGTTGATCGGCTTTTGTTTTTTGCAAAACTTTTCTCAAAGGTATGTCGAGTTTGGTCTCAAATGAAAGGTCTCGTTGAGGGCTAGCGAACAGAATTGACAAAAATGTTCCATTCCGATCGGCTTTTGTTTTCTGCAAAAAGTTCTCAAATGTATGTCGAGTTTGGTCTCAAATGAAACGTCTCGTTGAGGGCTAGCGTGCAGAATTGACAAAAATATGCTATGTAGATTGGTTTTTGTTTTTTGCAAAATGTTGTCACAAGTGTGTGGTGTTTGGTCTCAAATGAAACGTCTCGTTGAGGGCTAGCGTGCAGAATTGACAAAAATGTGCTATATCGATCGGTTTTTGTTTTTTGCAATAAGTTGTCAGAAGTGTGTGGTGTTTGGTATCAAATGAAAGGTTTCGATAAGGGCTGGTGTACAGAATTAACAAAAGTTGTTAATGTTGATCGGCTTTTGATCTTTGCAAAAAGTTTTTAGAAGTATGTCGAGTTTACTCTTAAATGAAAGATCTCGCTGAGGGCAAGCGTTCAAAAATGATAAAAATGTTCCATTCCGTTCGGCTTTTGTTTTCTGCAAGAAGTTCTCAAAAGTATGTCGAGTTTAGTATCAATCAAAACGTCTGGTTGAGGGCTAGCGAGCAGAATTGACAAAAATTTGCCATGTTAATCGGCTTTTGTTTTTTGCAAAAAGTTGTCAGAAGTGTGTGGTGTTTGGTCTCAAATGAAAGGTTTCGTTGAGGGCTAGCGTGCAGAATTGACAAAAATGTTCTATGCCGATCGGCTTTTGTTTTTCGCCAAAAGTTTTGAAGTATGTCGAGTTTAGTCTCAATTGAAAGGTCTCGTTGAGAGCTAGCGTGCAAAATTGACAAAAATGTTCCATTCAGAACGGCTTTTGTTTTCTGCAACAAGTTCTCAAAAGTATGTCGAGTTTGGTATCAAACAAAACGTCTGGTTGAGGGCTAACGAGTAAAATTGACAAAAATGTGCCATGTCAATCGGCTTTTGTTTTTTGCAAAAAGTTGTGACAAGTGTGTGGTGTTTGGTATCAAATGAAAGGTTTCGATAAGGGCTGGTGTGCAGAATTAACAAAAATGGGTAATGTTGATCGGCTTTTGTTTTTTGCAAAAAGTTTTTGGAAGTATGTCGAGTTTGGTCTCAAATGAAATATCTCGTTCCGGGCTAGCGTACAGAATTAATAAAAAGGGTCCATTACGGTCGGCATTTGTTTTCTGCAAGAAGTTCTCAAAAGTATGTCGAGTTTGGTCTCAAATGAAACGTCTCGTTGTGGGCTAGCGTGCAGAATTTACAAAAATGTGCCATGTCAATCGGCTTTTGTTTTTTGCAAAAAGTTCTCAAAAGTATGTCGAGTTTGGTATCAAACAAAACGTCTACTTGAGGGCTAGCGTGCAGAATTGACAAAAATGTTCCATGCCGATCGGCTTTTGTTTTTCGCAAATAGTTGTCAGAAGTATGTGGTGTTTGGTATCAAATGAAAGTTCTCGGTGTGGGCTAGCCTGTAGAAATTGCAAAAATGTTCAATGTTGATCGGCTTTTGTTTTATGTAAAAAAAATGTCGGAAGTATGTTGTGTTTGGTGTCAAATAAAAGGTCTCGGTAAGGACTGACGTGCATAATTGACAAAAATGTTTTATGTCAACCGGCTTTTGTTTTTTGTAAAAATTAATAGAAGTATATAGTGTTTTCAATCTAATGAAAGGTCTCGGTGAGGATTGACGTGGAAATATGAAATAATTGTTTCATGTCGATCGGCATTTGTTTTTTGCACTGACAGCGGAGCTCTAGGGTCTGGTTGACGGCTAGCGTGGAGAATTGACAAAAATGTGCCATGTCAATCGGCTTTTGTTTTTTGCAAAAAGTTGTCAGAAGTATGTGGTGTCTGGTATCAAATGAAAGGTTTCGTTTAGGGCTAGCGTGCAGAATTGACAAAAATGTTCTTTGCCGATCGGCTTTTGTTTTTCGCAAATAATTGTCAGAAAAATGTGGTGTTTGGTATCAATATAAAGGTCTCGATAAGGGTTTGCGTGAAAAATTAACAAAATTGCGCAATGTTGATCGGCTTTTGTTTTTTGCGAAAAGTTCTCAGAAATATGTCGATTATGGTCTCAAATGAAACGTCTCGTTGAGGGCTGGCGTGTAAAATTAAGAAAAATGTCATATCGAACGGCTTTTGTTTTTTGCAAAAAGTTGTCAGAAATATGTCGTGTTTAGTATCGAATGAAAGGTCTTGGCGTGGGCTCGCGTAGAGAATTGACAAAAATGATCTATGTCGATCGGCTTTTGTTTTCTGCAAAAAGTACTCGAAAGTATGTCGAGTTTGGTCTCAAATGAAACGTCTTGTTGAGAGCTATCGTGCAGAATTGACAAAAATGTGCTATGTCGATCGGTTTTTGTTTTTTGCAAAAGGTTGTCACAAGTATATAGTGTTTGGTATCAAATGAAAAGTCTTGGTGTGGGCTAGCGTGCAGATATGATAATAATGTTTCATGTCGATCGACTTTTGTTTTATCTACAAAGTTGTCAGAAGTATGTCGTGTTTGGTATCAAATGAAAGGTCTCGGTGAGGGCTGGGGTACATAAATGACAAAAATGTTTCATGATGACCGGCTTTTGTTTTTTGCAAAAAATTATTGGAAGTATATCGTGTTTGCAATCTAATGAAAGGTCTTGGAGAGGCCTGAAGTGCAAATATGAAATAATTGTTTCATGTCGATCGGCATTTGTTTTTTGCACTGACAGCGGAGCTCTAGGGAATGCTCGGCGTAGCCGAGAATTCGCTAGTCATATACTATTTTGGTAGATTCACTATCTATATATCTATCTATATTTGGATTCATCACGACGATCAGGCATCGTTTGTCCAGCTCAAACTCCTAGACCATTCAAGTAATTGTTGTAATTTTTTTTCCAAGTTGTAGTGTCTATTGTGCCGGAGTGCCTTTTGGGGGTCTCATATTTTTACTGTGAGTGGTTTTTGTTTAAAAAAATAAAAACTGAGTAAAATTGGTACATTGAAACAATGGATCCCAGAGGCCATGTCTACATTTAAGAAGAATCACGGTTGTCATCCGTCAAATTTGACAATTCAATATGAAACTTTTATTTGATTTTTTTGGAAAATGTGAAGAGATATTATGAATTGAATTATGTTTTCATATGTTATAATAGTGAGCGAAATATATACAAATATACTGAATGTTAAATGTGGTGTATTTAAAATATTTCTTTTTTGACATTTCACGTTTATCATATGTTAGAGCCGTCAAAAATTCGTGGTACAAGTTTTATATTTTCAAAGACAAATATACAGAAATAAAAGTAATCTATGTTTAAAAGAATATGTACAATACACTTTGTGATGTAAGTATATCATTTTAAATTTGTTTCACTGTATTTAAATATGTATTTTCATTTCAGTTACAATTTTTAATTGGTTACCCAAACAAGAGTACATTTATAGAAGAGAAATAACATAAAATTACTGACAATAACACTACTGAAATGTAACTGATTATCATAAAAGTGCATTGTACATAATAATTTACGGCAAACCTTATTTACAATATAATCAAACAATCATAATGCAAGTCTTGTATTTGCTTGGAGAAATATATAGTAAAATTAGTTTAAAAGTAAAATTACACTACTTTCTGTAATGTAAGTATGTAATTTTGTATATTCTTGGCTGTATTTAGATATGTGTTTTCATTTCAGTTATAGTTTTTAATTAGTTAAGATATCCAAACAAGAATATATTTATAGAAAAGAAATAAGATAATATTACGGATAATAATACTATTGACAAAAAAATAAATTCTGGAAATCAATTAAGCCGCGTCGTATTCAGTCATAAACACATTTATTTAAAAATACTGACAAACCTTTCCTTCATACCCACTTGGAAGAAATGTTTAATAATTTATTGTACAATAATTATTTTAAATTATGTATCTGGATTATAATAAACTGTAAGTAACTGCATTTTATACATTCTTTATGTATTCTTTCATCAAATTTCAGATGAAAGTAGTTGATTACAACAAAGATTTGATTTTTAAAATTCTATTGAATTTTGTTATGGAATGAAATGATTTGTTAGATAAAAACGTTTATAAAAACAACGTATCTATCCAATTATTCATTTATCATTGATATTTCAAACAATAAACACTTTCTGCAACCAAATATTAATCGAGAAATGCGTTTTCTATAATAAGGCAATTCGTTGGATGAAAATCATTATTATAATGTATCCTTGAAAATGAAACCAGAAAAATTGCACGATATTATAAAATTTAACAAAAATGGTTCATTTGACACTTGAGTTGGAGACAACTAAGTGAAAAATGTCATATTTACTAAAATGTATAATGAAATATTGTACGAAATTTAATAAGAAATCAAATCCAATACAGGTACTTATATAGAATATAAATATTTATATATTAATAGTTAAATATTTTATTTTTTAGATGAGACTATAACCTACACGTACTCAGATACACTAACATGGATTTTTTAATAAACTAAAACAATCTATTGGGCAATAATTATAAAAATAAGTAATAGTAAAACATATTCTTTATTAAACGCAAACTAAAGAATATTCCAGAATGGATTATTTAATCAAGAAAACTGCATTTCAAAATTGATTTACACTCTGACGTTTAAAAAACTATATTTGATTACTATTCAAACACTTCCAAAGGTAAATTCATACTGTACAGTATTCTTCCCTTATATATAAATACTTTTTAAATCTAATTTATAAATATTTTAGATAGTTAGACTATAGATTTTGTCTGATTACGTGGACAAAATTGACAAGCCTTTATTTCATACAGTTTTGGAGGGAATTGTTTAACAATTTATTGTAAAATAATTAGTATATAAATAAATGATGTATCTGGACTTTATTAAACTTTTATTAATTGCAATTTACTCTTTCTTTATACGCATTTCTTAACATTTCTGATGAAAACATTTGATTACAATAGAGATTACATTTTTCAAAATTCTGTAGTATTTTATAATGAAATGAGATGATTTCTCAGATGTAAATGTTTACATAAACAAATTATCTATCCATTTATCCATTTGTAATTGATGTATGAAACAATAAACATCTTTTCAAACCAAATATTCATATTCTCTTAGTCGAACTTGACTGTGATTGTACTGCACGAAAATTCATGTTTTCATTAAAAAATAATGCAAAAGAACGTATAAAAATTGGTTACTTTATCTACAACTAACAGGCATATAAATTTTCAGTTATGTGCGAGTAGTTCATATATACCTCAACAGATGGCGCCACAGGATCACTTAAATTCCAAAATAACTATTCAAATTGTATTTATTATACTTTTATAATCATTTATATTGATATTTATAAAAAAAAATTATTAATAACAATAACAATAGTTGTAGATAAATACATATATAATTCAGCTTCATAAATATATAAATGAACATAGCAACAGAAAAACATGAATATAATCATGTTTTTTTTGGCAATATAAAAATGTATCAGTTTATAAATTTTGGTATGTTATTTCACATTATTTATATTTATAAAATAGATAATTATTTTCAAAATAATACATTTTTATATATTCTTTAACTAACTTCATACTTATTGTGTCAAGTTATGACGTTTAAGTTCTGTCAAACTGAATGTATTGTATGAAAATACAAATAATGTTAAGATATAATAAAAATACATAAAATTGGGTTAAACGTATTATTTAAATCTTTTCTTCTTATGTATTTTGATGATTAAACCGTTGTATCTCAAAATCCCTAAGCGCGGGAAATTTAAAATCTCTATAATTTCATTTATTTATCAACATGTATTTTTATTTATTTCCTAAACGGTCGCGCGTGCCGCTTTGAACGTGTTATAAATAAATAATATACATTACAACATATGTTTCTAGGTCTAACACATAGTAGCACCCCCCGTAGAAGGGTGTGAAAAAAATTCATCAATTTCCAAAGAATATTAAATATATGATATTATTTGATAAGTTATGTGTGAGTAGTTCATATACAAAGTGTTCCATTTAAGAGTGCCACCATTTCTATCTCGAGAACTATAAGAGCTACGAGGTTGGTTAAATTAGCAAAGAACCACCATTTTACAAGACTAATACAAAGAGCAAAAAAAACTTTTTTTTGACCTGTGGTTCTCAAAATACGGGACACAACTTTCTCTTTTTAGATGGGAACATATGTTTATTTTTAGGTTATTCGATAGAGCATTTTTTTCTGAATTCAGCGATATAAACATCATATACTATTTTGGTAGATTCACTATCTATATATCTATCTATCTATCTATCTATCTATATTTGGATTCATCACGACGATCAGGCATCGTTTGTCCAGCTCAAACTCCTAGACCATTCAAGTAATTGCTGTAATTTTTTTTCCAAGTTGTAGTGTCTATTGTGCCGGAGTGCCTTTTGGGGGTCTCATATTTTTACTGTGAGTGGTTTTTGTTTAAAAAAATAAAAACTGAGTAAAATTGGTACCTTGAAACAAAAAATCCCAGAAGCCATGTCAAATGTGAGAAGAATCACGGTTGTCATACGTCAAATTTGACAATTCAATATGAAACTTTTATTTGATTTATTTTGAAAATGAAAAGGGATATTGTAAATATAAATATATTTTTATACATTATAATAGTGAGCGAAATATATACAAATACACTGAATGTTAAGTGTGGCGTATATAAAATATTTAATTTTATGACATTTGACGTTTGGTCAGTCAATCAAAAAATGAGTTGGAGACAACTAAGTGAAAAATGTCATATTTACTAAAATGTATAATGAAATATTGTACGAAATTTAATAAGAAATCATCTCTAATACAGGTACTTTTATATAGAATATAAATATTTATATATTATTAGTTAAATATTTTATTTTTTAGATGAGACTATAACCTTCACGTACTCAGATACTCTAATATGGAATTTTTTATAAACTCAAACAATCTATTGGGCAATAATTATAAAAATAAGTAATAGTAAAACTAAAGAATATTCCAGAATGGATTATTTAATCAAGAAAACTGCATTTCAAAATTGATTTATACTCTGACGTTTAAAAAACTATATTTGATTACTATTCAAACACTTCCAAAGGTAAATTCATACTGTACAGTATTCTTCCCTTATATATAAATACTTTTTAAATCTAATTTATACATATTTTAGATAGTTAGACTATAGATTTTGTCTGATTACGTGGAAAAACTGACAAGCCTTTTTTTCATACAGATTTGGAGGAAATTGTTTAACAATTTAATGTACAATAATTACTATATAAATAAATGATGTATCTGGACTTTAATAAACTTTTGTTAATTGCAATTTACTCTTTCTTTACGCATTTTTTAACATTTCTGATGAAAACATTTGATTACAATAGAAATTACATTTTTCAAAATTCTGTAGTATTTTATAATGAAATGAGATGATTTCTCAGATGTAAACGTTTACATAAACAAAGTATCTATCCATTTATCCATTTGTAACTGATGTATGAAATAATAAACACCTTTTCAAACCAAATATTCACCGAGTAGTTCGTCTGATTATCAGCTGATGGCATCTGCTCTTAGTCGAACTTGACTGTGATTGTACTGCACGAAAATACATGTTTTCATTAAGAAATAATGCAAAAGAACGTACAAAAATTGGTTACTTTATCTACAACTAACAGCAGGGCCGGCCTAAGCTACAGGCGAACCAGGCGACTGCCTGGGGCGCAATCGTTCATAGGGCGCATTTTGACTTGATTTTTTTTTTAATTCTTTAAATTAAACAAAACAACAACAATATTTCAATATTGTTAGCCATGGTTAAATAATTTACATGTTGTATCTTGTATTATATACGTTTATTATGTTCTGTAATAGATACTAAAAATACAAATTTGATATAGCGTTTTTAATGAAATGCGTTTGATGTTAAATCACGTGGTCCTTTAATATTTTATCTACGACATTTTTAATTGATTCTGAAATACATTTTTAAAATAATTTTTGACTTAATGAAAACATTGAAATGTTCTTTCAGTTGTGTCAAATTGTTTAAAATGGATACATTTTACTTCAGTTTTCATTATAAAATTAGTGAGTCTGAGTCAGATATTGTTCCATAGTACGAGTACATTGAAAATATAAAGTTTGATCGAATTTTTATTGTTATTTTTCTTAAAAAATAAATAATCGTAATGGCACTTATGGCCGACCGGTTGCACCAATTTTTAGTTTTCCTTAAATGGACAATATCACATCAGAATAAAAGGCCAACATTGCTGTCAAAATTTCGGTAAATATTTTTTTACTTAGACGTTGCTTAAAATTCAAACATTCTTGGTGCAACAGGGCATCAATGCCATCATTATAAATCTCATAATGACATTCAAATTAATTTGATATTTACAAATTAGAACACCGTCGTAAATAATAAAATAATGGTTCAAATAAATAAATGTAAAATACAACATTAATGTGGATGGCAAGCTACTTAAAAAGGGGGCGCTATATAAAATTATCGCCTGGGGCGCTAAAAAGAGTCGGGCCGGCCCTGACTAACAGGCATATAAATTTTCAGTTATGTGTGAGTAGTTCATATATACCTCAACAGATGGCGCCACAGGATCACTTAAATTCCAAAATAACTATTCAAATTGTATTTATTATACTTTTATAATCATTTATATTGATATTTATAATAAAAAATAAATTATTAATAACAATAACAATAGTTGTAGATAAATACATATATAATTCAGCTTCATAAATATATAAATGAACATAGCAACAGAAATACATGAATATAATCATGTTTTTTTTGTCAATATAAAAATGTATCAGTTTATAAATTTTGGTATGTTATTTCACATAATTTATATTTATAAAATAGAGAAATATTTTCAAAATAATACATTTTTATATATTCTTTAACTAACTTCATACTTATTGTGTCAAGTTATGACATTTAAGTTCTGTCAAACTGAATGTATTGTATGAAAATACAAATATTGTTAAGATATAATAAAAATACATAAAATTGGGTTAAACGTATTATTTAAATCTTTTCTTCTTATGTATTTTGATGATTAAACCGTTGTATCTCAAAATCCCTAAGCGCGGG
Organism: Stenolophus ochropezus; assembly: GCA_035578165.1. NCBI lineage: Eukaryota > Metazoa > Arthropoda > Insecta > Coleoptera > Carabidae > Stenolophus > Stenolophus ochropezus. The sequence goes on from JAQOWZ010000017.1 coordinate 17,422,052, forward strand.
AAATTTAAAATCTCTATAATTTCATTTATTTATCAACATGTATTTTTATTTATTTCCTAAACGGTCTCGCATGCCGCTTTGAACGTGTTATAATTAAATAATATACATTACAACAAATGTTTCTAGGTCTAACACATAGTAGCACCCCCCGTAGAAGGGTGTGAAAAAAATTCATCAATTTCCAAAGTTGGAATATTAAATATATGATATTATTTGATAAGTTATGTGTGAGTAGTTCATATACAGAGTGTTCCATTTAAGCGTGCCACCATTTCTATCTCGAGAACAATAAGAGCTACGAGGTTGGTTAAATTAGCAAAGAACCACCATTTTACAAGACTAATACAAGGAGCAAAAAAAACTTTTTTTTTTACCTGTGGTTCTCAAAATACGGGACACAACTTTCTTTTTTTAGATGGGAACATATGTTTATTTTTAGGTTATTCGATAGAGTATTTTTTTCTGAATTCAGCGATATAAACATCATATACTATTTTGATAGATTCATTATCTACTAGCGTGCAGAATTAAGAAAAATGTTATATTCCGATCGGCTTTTGTTTTCTGCAAAAATTTCTCAAAAGTATGTCGAGTTTGGTCTCAAATGAAAGGTCTCGTTAAGGGCTAGCGTGCAGAATTGACAAAAATGTCCCATTCCGATCGGCTTTTGTTTTCTGCAAAAAGTTCTCAAAGTTATGTCGAGTTTGGACTCAAATGAAACGTCTTGTTGAGGGCTAGCGTGTAGAATTGACAAAAATGTGCTATGTCGTATGGATTTTGTTTTTTTGCAAAAATTTGTGAGAAATATGTGGTGTTTGGTATCAAATGAAAAGGCTCGATAAGGGCTAGCGTGCAGAATTGACAAAAATGTTCCATTCCGATCGGCTTTTGTTTTCTGCAAAAAGTTTTCAAAGGTATGTCGAGTTTGATCTCAAATGAAAGATCTCGTGGAGGGCTAGCGTGCAGAATTGACAAAAATGTTCCATGTCGATCGGCTTTTGTTTTATGCTAAAAGTTGTCAAAATTATATCGTGTTTGGTATCAAATGAAAAGTCTCAGAGAGGACTAGCGTGCAGAATTGACAAAAATGTTTCATGTCGACCGGCTTTTGTTTTTTACAAAAAATTATTAGAAGTATATCGTGTTTGCAATCTAATGAAAGGTCTCGGTGAGGCCTGACGTGCAAATATGAAATAATTGTTTCATGTCGATCGGCATTTGTTTTTAGCACTGACAGCGGAGTTCTAGGGAATGCTCGGCGTAGCCGAGAATTCGCTAGTCATATACTATTTTGGTAGATTCACTATCTATATATCTATCTATCTATCTATCTATCTATCTATCTATATTTGGATTCATCACGACGATCAGGCATCGTTTGTCCAGCTCAAACTCCTAGACCATTCGAGTAATTGCTGTAATTTTTTTTCCAAGTTGTAGTGTCTATTGTGCCGGAGTGCCTTTTGGGGGTCTCATATTTTTACTGTGAGTAGTTTTTGTTTAAAAAAATAAAAACTGCGTAAAATTGGTACACTGAAACAATGGATCCCAGAGGCCATGTCTACATTTAAGAAGAATCACGGTTCTCATCCGTCAAATTTGACAATTCAATATGAAACTTTTATTTGATTTTTTTGGAAAATGTGAACAGATATTATGAATTGAATTATGTTTTCATATATTATAATTGTGAGCGAAATATATACAAATATACTGCATGTTAAATGTGGTGTATTTAAAATATTTCTTTTTTGACATTTCACGTTTATCATACGTCAGAGCCGTCAAAAATTCGTGGTACAAGTTTTATATTTTCAAAGACAAATATACAGAAATAAAAGTAATCTATGTTTAAAAGAATATGTACAATACACTTTGTGATGTAAGTATATCATTTTAAATTTGTTTCACTGTATTTAAATATGTATTTTCATTTCAGTTACAATTTTTAATTGGTTACCCAAACAAGAGTACATTTATAGAAGAGAAATAACATAAAATTACTGATAATAACACTACTGAAATGTAACTGATTATCATAAAAGTGCATTGTACATAATAATTTACGGCAAACCTTATTTACAATATTTAAATTTTCATGACTTATGACGTTTGTCAAAACGTCAGTTCTAATCAAGCAATCATAATGGAATTCTTGTATTTGCTTGAAGAAATATATAGTAAAATTAGTTTAAAAGTAAAATTACACTACATTTTGTAATGTGAGTGTGTAATTTTATATTTTCTTGGCTGTATTTAGATGTGTTTTCGTTTCAGTTATAGTTTTTAATTGGTAAGTTATCCAAACAAGATTATATTTATAGAAAAGAAATATCATAAAATTACGGATAATAACACTATTCACATAAAACTAAATTCTGGAAATCAAACAAGGTGCGTCGCATTCAGTCATAAACTCATTTATTTAAAAATACTGACAAACCTTTCCTTCATACCCTTTTGAAAGAAATGTTTAACAATTTATTGTACAATAATTATTTTAAATTTTGTATCTGGATTATATTAAACTGTAAGTAACTGCATATTATACATTCTTTATGCATTTCATCAAATTGAAATGATGACATTGATTACAACAAAGATTAGATTTTTAAAAATTCTATTATATTTTGTTATGGAGTGAGATGATTTTTTAAATGAAAACGTTTAAAAAAATAAAGTATGTATCTAATTATTCATTTTAATTGATATTTCAAACAATAAACACTTTCTGAAACCAAATATTAATCGAGAAATAAGTTTGATGACGTACGCTCTCAGTCTCTCAGAATGTGACTGTGAATGAATTGCATGAAAATTAGTTTAAGGTTAATTTTGGATGATGAAAGTTGCGAGCAGGGTTTGCAAGTTCCCACAGTTAGTTTTAATTATTATTCTGTAGTTATAAACATATATCATTTTAGAATATATTATTATTCTTTTATATTCATTGGATAGTAAATGAAAATTACTTTATGAACATTATTATTTCATATATTTTATTCAATTAAAATTTGTCGAACGAAGTGTCCCTATTTAAATTATAAGATATATTTTAAAGAGATTTATTTAGAAACAAAAAATATTTAAAATTTAACAATGAGCCTTTAGGTTACCGAAAATTTAAAAGAAAACGGACGGCTTTGATTGTTAGCTGCTAATTTGTAAATTTTCGGGATCCTAAAAGCCCATTGTTAATTGTTAAGATATATTTATAATATTTTTATTAAAAAAATATTGTGTTCTAATTAAATTTATTAGTGTCTTTAAATTTTAAAATTCACCCTTAATGGTTACATTCAGTAATCCGACTGTGTAACACATGTTTGAACGCATCCAAAATATAGTTGTCAAATTATCTTGTCATTTTGACATTGCTGAAAATATAAGTATTAGACTTTATTATGCGTTTAAATTCAATAAGACTAGATATTCATTTTGCTGTATTATCATAAAGAGACTTCATGTTATTAAGAAATGTAAAGAAGTTAGCAATTTATGTGTATCACAACTTATATAAATTAAACTACTGCAAGAAACAAAGTTGTTGTTTATCATAGGTGTTATTTCTACAATTTTATCTTTAACTATAACTGTGTAGTGAAGTCACATTTAAATAAGAATTCTAAAATACAGTCCAAAACTGATCAGTCTATGATTTGGAACAAGCCTTTACAAGTGCAGTTTAGAAAAATATCAAAAAGTTTCAATAAAATCATTCTACTCGTACATAAAAACGTCTGGAAATTGTCTTGATATTCTTTTTACATTTTGAGAACATAAGTAAACAAATTTTGTCTGAAACGAGTGCATAAAGTATTATACTTATAGCGAAATTGAAAGCACATTAAATAGGGCTGGAAGTGCAAAATTAAAATCAGTAGAAAAAAGAAATCAAAAAATAAAAACCGTCATAAATATTTCATACGATAGACAAATTCACAATAATACTACAAATTCTGTAATGAACTCTTTCATTGTAGATGTACATATGTACCAATAGAATTAGATTGGTACACAGAAAATATGACAATGATTATTATAATGAAAATGTTGTTGATAAGAATCAATGGCTACAATTTTTATTGTAATCAAGCTATGCGTTATGGCTTGGAAACCGAAAGTAAAGCGAAATCAGTATTTCAAGCTTCAACTAATTATATTATACATGAAATTGGACCTGTTGTGTTGTAATATTATCTAACCACCCATACTTAGCATGTAGTGATGATATTTTTATCAAAACAGAAAACGGATTTGAACTTCTGGAAATAAAATGTCCTTATTCCTGTCAAAAAAAATTCATTTTAGATTTACAAAATAAGAAGTCAGCTGTAAATAATTTGCTTCTTTTCACATCATACTGGTGATTTGTAAATAAATAAAACAACACTAGCGCCACCAGTTAGTTCGATATGTCACAAAGTATTCAAAATATTATTAAGTTCTTGTTTTTGCTTAGAATAATAAATTTCATTTATGCCTAAAAATAATATTTTTATTCATATACATATATAATTAAATATAAACATATTTAATTGTTGAATAATTATATCGATTCCTTCTTTAGCAGATGCAATGAAATTCATAAATAGTGACATCTATGTGATTTGTTTTAACTATTAAAATATTGATTTTTTCTGATATACACAGAAACAAATTTTACAAAGACTGGTTTAAACGGTATTGTTAAACCTATAAAAATTATGTGTATATATTATTTAAAAATATAGATTTATTAATTCAAAAATATTATTGTATAGTAATTAAATTTATAAACAAAGTTATAGTTATTTTTAATATAAGAATGCAATAATTTTAAATAAAATAATAAATTATCAATGAGCGGAAAGTGTAAATAGAAAATTTATTCAAAAATTTGTTTCATTTATCAAGGTAATTTTAATTCATTTTCTAAAAAACCTTAAATTTTATTTCATTAATATATCATTAAATATGAATAACTATAAAAGTAAGTTGACTTTATAGGATGCCTTCTTAATTTTTGAACAACTTATATTCCTAGGCTTTTAGCGCTAAAATGAGTAGGTAAAGAGATACAGAAGTATGAAAAAAGTAACATTAAAATCTACACTCAGTATACAGCTGTGCAATAAAACAAAGAACATAGGACTTAAAAATGCGATTTCAAAAATTTTTGAATACTTTCTCTCCTGATATATTTAGAGAAAACTATAAAAGTACAAAATTGTTCAAATTTTAATTGTACATCAGATAAAATCATAATCGATTGCACCGCACGTCTATTGTATGAAATATATTAAATATAAAATGTAACTTTTTCGCTAAAAATCAGACAGTTATCTGAGAGTTTATTATTGTTATTATATCATTCTAGTAAATGTTATAATTGATATTAATTATTAATTTTTGTTAAAGTCTAAAATTATCTTAAAAATTATTGTTTTCTATGTAAACGTTTTCTGTCTTGAATAAATGACAAATATATTTTACGTTGACCGGCTTTTGTTCTTTTCAAAAAATTGTTAGAAATATGTCATGTTTGGTATCAAATGAAAAATCTCGTTGTGGGCTAGCGTGCAGAAATGAAAAAATGATACATGTCGATCGACTTTTGTTTTGTGTAAAAAGTTTTCAGAAGTATGTCGTGTTTGATATCAAATGAAAGGTCTCGTTGAGGGCTAGCGTGCAGAATTGACAAACATGTTTCATGTTGATCGGCTTTTGTTTTTTGCAAAAAGTTATTGAAAATATATCGTGTTTGGAATCTAATGAAAGTTCTCAGTAAGGGCTAACGAGCAGATATGAAAAAAATTTTTCATGTCGATTGGCATTTGTTTTTTGTACTGACAGCGGAGCTCTAGGGAATGCTCGGCGTAGCCGAGAATTCGCTAGTCATATACTATTTTGATTGATTCACTATCTATATATATATATTTGGATTCATCTCGACGATCACCGATCCTGTGTCCAGCTTAAACTCCTGGTCCATTTAAGTAATTGCTGTAATTTTTTTCTCAAGTTGTAGTGTCTATTGTACCGAAGTGCCTTTTGGGGGTCTCATATTTTTACTGTGAGTGGTTTTTGTTTAAAAAAATAAAAACTGAGTAAAATTGGTACATTGAAACAATGGATCCCAGAGGCCATGTCTACATTTAAGAAGAATCACGGTTCTCATCCGTCAAATTTGACAATTCAATATGAAACTTTTATTTGATTTTTTTGGAAAATGTGAAGAGGTATTATGAATTGAATTATGTTTTCATATATTATAATAGTGAGCGAAATATATACAAATACACTGAATGTTAAATGTGGTGTATTTAAAATATTTCTTTTTTGACATTTCATGTTTATCATATGTTAGAGCCGTCAAAAATTCGTGGTACAAGTTTTATATTTTGTAGAAGAAAGGAAAAGAATTAATAAATTAACATATATTTTAAAGTAAAGATACAGTGCATTCTGGAACGTAAGTATGTTTTTTATTATGTTTTTGCAGTATTTATACATATATTTAAATTTTAGCTGAAATCATTGAATTGGTTAAGTAATTCCAAGATGAAATTTTGAAATACAGAGATCTTTGAACAGAAACATTAACGAAAAATGAGCAACCCTTTTGGAATATACAATTAACAAGGAATGGACAATAAAAAATCAATACAGAAGAAATATAAGTAGCAATGAAAGTCGTTTCCAAAGAACAGTGGAGTACGAACAGGTATGCCAGCAAAAGCACAAATAGTTAAATAATTAAATAAAATTTGTAAGATTTATAATAAAATAAACAATGTAATAAATAACAATAATAAAGAAAATACAGCGAAGAAACTTAAATCTGGAATTTGAACAAGGCGCGTCATATCACACAGCGCATATGTCTATTTTTACCCCTACTCCAGCCGCCAGTCATAAAGCTATTTATTAAAATGGCTGACAAAACATATTTGATGAGAAACGGTCCATAAAAGACAAGTACCGAAAAATTTGGAAAACAAGCAAATAATTATCTGTTATATTATAAAATTTCTTTTCAGAGTAAGAAGTAAAGATATTTATATAAAATCAATTCCAGTAAATATCAATTTTGTAGTTGTTTTTCAAAACTGAGTAACATGCCATTGACAGCAATTTTGTTAATTTAACGTTAACTTAACTATAACTATACCATAAAATAATAATAAAATGTTGTATTTGACACTTGAGTTGGAGACACAACCGAGTTATCTGCTTGAAAAATGACATTTTTACTAAAACGTATAATGAAATATTGTACGAAAACATCTCGGTTACAAGGTACTTCCATATGGAATATAAATATATATATATATATATATATATATATATATATATATATATATATATATATATATATTAATCGTTAAATAATTTATTTTTTAGATGAGACTATAATCTACACGTACTCAAATACGCACTAAGATGAAATTTTTAAATTAATTAATACAATTCACTGGGCAAATATTGTTAAAATAAATGAGACTATAATATATTCTTTAAAATAAATTCACAAGACTATTCCACAATGGATTATTTAATCAAGTCGATTTAAAATCTCACTTTTAAAAATTGATATTTGATTACTATTCAAACACTTGCAAAGGTAAATACATACTGTATAGTATTCTTCACTTATTATAAATACTTTTTTATCTAATTTATACATATTTTATAGAGCTAGACAATGGATTTTGTCTGATTACGTGGAAAACCTGAAAACCATTTTCTTCATACCGTTTTGGAGGGAATTGTTCAACAATTTAATGTATACAATAATTAGTATATAAATAAATGATGTACCTGGACCTCATTAAACTTTAATTAATTGCATTTTACACTTTCTTTACGCATTTTTTGACATTTTGACAATAAACACCTTTTCAAACCAAATATTCACCGAATATTGCGTTTGATTACCCCAGCTAATTCAATTACTCTTTGTCGAACTTGAATGTGATTGTACTACACGAAAATTCATGTTTTCATTAAGAAATAATGCAAAAGAACGTATAAAAATTAATTACTTTATCTACAACTAACAGGCAAATAAAAACTTTGATATTATTTGATAAATTTTCAGTTATGTGTAGCACTTAAATTTCAAAAAAACATTTCAAAATGGATTTATTATACTTTTATAATCATTTGTATTGATATTTATAATAAACAATAAATTATTAATAACAATAACAATAGTTGTACATAAATACATATATAATTCAGTTTCATAAAGATATAAATGAACATAGCAACAGAAAACATTACTATAATAATGTTTTTTGGCAATATAAAAATGTATCAGTTTAAAAATTTCGGTATGTTATTTCATATTATTTATATTTATAAAATAGATATTTTTTTTCAAATTAATACATTTTTAAACATTCTTTAACTAATTTCATACTTATTGTGTCAAGTGATATGACAGTTACGTTGTCAAACTGAATGTATTGTATGAAAATACAAATTTTGTTAAAGATTTAATAAAAATACATAAAATTGAGTTAAACATATTATTTAAATCTTTTTTTATTACGTATTTTGATGAGAATATTTAACCGCTGTATTTGAAAATGATACCTCAGCGCGGGAAAATTAAAATCTCTATAATTTAATTTTTTTATCAACATAAATTTTTATTTATTTCCTAAACGATCTCGCTTGCCGCTTTGAACGTGTTATAAATAAATAATATGCATTACAACAAATGTTTCTAGGTATAATACATAGTATAACCCCCCGTAGAAGGGTGTGAAAAAAATTCCTCAATTTCCAAAGTTGGAATTTTAAATAAATTAAAACAATTTATGAGGCAAATATTGTAAAAATAAGTAAGAATGGAACATATTCTTTAAAATAAAATCAGAAGACTACTCCAGAATGGATTATTTAATCAAGAAAACTGCATTTCGAAATCGATTTGCAATCTTACGTTTAAAAATTGATATTTCATTACAAATCAAACACTTCCGAAGATAAATATATACTGTACAGTATTCTTCTATTATGTATAAATACTTTTTCTTTATGTAATTTATACATATTTCAGATAGCTAGACAATGGATTTTGTCTGATTACGTGAAAAAACTGACAAGTCTTCATTTCATACCGTTTTGAAGGGAATTGTTTAACAATTTAATGTACAATAATTAGTATATAAATAAATGATGTATCTGGACCTCATTAAACTTTTATTAATTGCAATTTACTCTTTCTTTACGCATTTCTTAACATTTCTGATGAAAACATATGATTACAATAAAGATTACATTTTTCAAAATTCTGTACTATTTTATAATGAAATGAGATGATTTTTTAAATGTAAACAATTAAATAAACAAAGTATCTATCCATTTATCCATTTGTAACTGATGTCTGAAACAATAAACACCTTTTCAAACCAAATATTCACCGAGTAGTGCGCTTGATTACCAGTTAATGGCATTTACTCTTTGTCGAACTTGAATGTGATTGTACTACACGAAAATTCATGTTTTCATTAAGATATAATGCTAAAGAACGTATAAAAATTGATTACGTTATCTACAACTAACAGGGATATAAAAAATTTGAAATTATTTGATAGATTTCGAGGTATGTGTGAGTAGTTCATATATAGCTCAACAGATGGCGCAACAGTAGCACATAAATTTTAAAATAACTATTCAAATTGTATTTATTATACTTTTATAATCATTTGTATTGATATTTATAATAAAAAATAAATTATTACTAACAATAACAATAGTTGTAGATAAATACATATACAATGTGTCTATAGCTAAGTTCGCGACAAATGGAAAACTTTTTTATTCTTGGGTTTATGAAAAAAAGTTATTCTTTATAAAAAGTCCTGCTTCATCCAAAACTTAAATTCAAATTGTCAGATTTTAATATTTGTAAGTCATATTCGAGATATGACAAAAAATATGAAATTAGTATAAGAGTAAAGTACCTTTATTTTCAATAATAAAAAATGTTTCAAATAAACGTTGTAGATCTGAAAATTCCAAGAACTTTTTCCCCCAACTATTTTACAAAATAATCAATAGGAAAGGGGTCATGATTTTTTTAAATTTCTCACACCGTATCATGTAAAATTTTTTTTTTCATTTTTCGAAAAAATGTTTCAAATAAACGTTGTAGATCTGAAAATTCCAAGAACTTTTTCCCTTAACCATTTTACAAAATAATCAATAGGAAAGGAGTTATGATTTTTTGAAATTTCTCACACCGTATCCCCTATATTATGTTAAAACAAAGCTGTCCAAAATTTATTTTCATTTTTCGAAAAAATGGTTCAAATAAAGGTTGTAGATCTGAAAATTCCAAGAACTTTTATCTATAAACGTACTTTAATCTTACACTAATTTCATATTTTTTGTCGTATCTCATATATGACTAACAAATATTAAAATCTGACAATTTGAATTTAAGTTTTGGATGAAGCAGGACTTTTTATAAAGAATAACTTTTTTTCATAAACCCAAGAATAAAAAATCTGGTGTGTCCAACACAATACCTCCCGCCACTGTATTAATATATTCTATATAAGTTTTTCAATACATTTAATTTGTTGTTTTACAATTAGTTTGTTATTGCAGTTCCGAATATTTTTAATTCATTTCACACCTAAAAATTCCTTCATAAATTTTGTATGACCAATATGACAGCTATTTTTGACGTTACTAAAACCGGAACTGAACTTACTTTGATTCATGCATGCAAATACATTCCTAATATATTTCTTCCATCTTTTTAAATTTTACAATAAAATTACTTCATTTTTTACTTATTTTATCTTTTACACTTACTTACATCAAATTTGACATCATATGTCAAATTTTGTGAACATATGAATAACTCATCTGTTTTATCGAAATTCCTCCGCCTAAACGATATGTAAAATTATTATAATTTATATATTTTTTTTCTATCTAGCTAGAAGTCATATATAAACGTAATTATGCAGATCGGTAGAAAATTAAAAAAATCTTTGTATTTATAATAACGAAAGTTGCGAAAATATGTTATTTAGAGATACTTTTTAGGAAAAACGGTTTAAAGCTTCAAGTAAAGTACTACTTCCGGTTAACCAATTGTAGTCAAAATCTAATCAGTTCATCATATTAGAATAAAACTCTTAAATACGAAATATTATATTTTTTACATGTATCGTATTGGAGTTATCGTGGACGAAAAATCGTCACAGACACACACACACACACACACACAGACATACAGACATCACGCTAAAAATAGTAAAATCGTATTCTAGGGACCCTAATTCGTGCTCATATGTTGAAAATCCACACTCGAGAAATCTGACCAAAAACAATACCTCCCTTATCTATATATTGATAGGCGGGAGGTAAAAAGTTTTCCATTTGTCGCGAACTTAGCTAGACACATTGTATAATTCAGATTCATAAATATATAAATGAACATAGCAACAGAAAAATATGGATTTAATCATGTTTTCTGGCAATAAAAAAATTTCTTAGTTTATAAATTTCAATATGCTATTTCATATTATTTATATTTATAAAATAGATAATTATTTTCAAAATAATACATTTTTATATTCTTTAACTATCTTCATACTTATTGTCTCAAGTGATGACAGTTACGCTGTCAAACTGAATGTATTGTATGAAAATACAAATTTTGCTAAGATATAATAAAAATACATTAAATTGGGTTAAATGTATTATTTAAATCTTTTCTTTTAGTTTGGCTGTTTTATTTGAAAATGATACCTAGGCGCGGGAAATTTAAAATCTCTATAATTTCATTTCTTTATCAACATATTTTTATTTATTTCCTAAACGGTCTCGCATGCCGCTTTAAAATTGTTATAAATAAATAATATACATTACAAAAAATGTTTCCAGGTATAACACATAGTAGCACCCCCCGTAATAGGGTGTGAAAAAAATTCCTCAAGATCAAAACTTCACAAATTCAACGTATATTTTTATTTATTTCCAAAACGGTCTCGCGCGCCGCTTAAAAATTGTTTTTTTGCTAAGATATAATAAAAAAGAATGTATGAAAATTAGTTAAAATAATAAAATAAAATAAAATAATAAAAATAAAAAAAAAATTTGGACTACAGTGGTCTCGAACCAGAGCAAGTGGTATTAGTATGAACAAGTGGTTTTATTCAATTTTGTTTATATACAATAGATATTCTTAAATTAATTCTAAACATAAGTTCCTATACTAAATGTACTTAACTTACAATTATAACTATTTACATTATTGAATAATTTAAAATATTTAAAATTTATATAAACAGCCGAGTTCATAATTATGCTCTTTAAAATAGTTCTAATTATAATTAAAATTTATCAGTAGCTTATTAGCTACTAATTCTAAATAATTTAGGAATATAATTAATTAAAACTTACAATCTAAATGTATTAAATTAAAATAGGCTTAAGCTACATACTATTTACAATATTTACAATATTTACAGAGTAATAAAATTTAGTTGTAATAAAATATATTTTTAGTTTTGATTATTTAAAAAGTGTAGTTTCATGGTATTAGTAGTTCACCATCTTATCCACTCGACTATGGAGCACTGTAGTTAGACTTTTCTTATTCAAAAATATTAAGGGTATCTTTCAAAATACAATTTATTTTTTCAAATATTTCATTTATATAAGGCCATATTATACAACATTTGGTTTTATTAGATGCAAAATTAAGTAGTCTAATTAACGATACCACATACATCCGATTTTATTTAGCGGGACAGATGGAAACAGCAAAAAATGTTACCCAATGCTATTTCCCTATGTCAAGGATTTCAATATTCACCATGTATAAGGATTGTACTGGCAGTACGTAACTGTATTTTAGATTAAAGTATTTCTTTACAAACAACAATTGCCTGCATGTTTCAGACTTATGATTGTTAAAGACATTTTGTAACAATTTATAAATGAAACAACACGTGCGACTGCGCAGCGTCGTGTAATGTGAATCAAAATTAATTCGTGTAGGAAGGCCGTGTTTATCCCTAGGAGATGACATGTAGTAAAAGCTTCCTACGACACACCTAGTTATGGATAATAAGCCGAGAATGAAGAGATTTAAACTGCAATCTTTTTTGGATTTTGCCATTTTGAAATCAGCCATCGACTTGCACATGCTACTCAACTTTGTATGGTTATATTTATTATATAAAAGGTAAATTTGAATTTATATCAGATCTAATAATATTTGGAATTTATTTTTTTATTTCATTATTGTATTAATACAAAATTATGCTACAAAAAAAATATTTAAAATTGTAGTCATTTTTAAAGCTCATCATTTATAATTAATTATCTACATTACCGATAATGATGACCGGTCAATGAGTAATAGATATTACCGATAATATTTAAATATTTAAACTTTTGATCATATCACCGTATGGAAACAATATTTGTTTACTTTATTGATGCTTTATTGCTTTTTCACCTTTGTGTGTGAAGCAGTATTATCTATTGTAATTCTTTGCAATAATTTCCATTCTGTAAAATAATTCATTTATTAGTATTCTGTTCTGCTGCAATTTGAAAAATTTATAATAATCCCGTTAATCGTACCACTAGACAAATCTAAGGTGAGAATTTTTCTGATTAATTTTATTTAATTAGTTTGGTTTTGCTTTGTAATATATGTTAAATGCCTCTCGAATAATTATTTTAACATTACGAAAGTAAATTGGAATACCTACTTAGTAATGGTCAATGTATAATGTCACATGTCATATGTGTATTTAATTATATTTTTAATGTAGGTACAGAAATTGACTGCAGTGGAGAGTAGAGTGCGACATATTTACGTTCGAAAAGAAAAGAAATCGATCCAGTTCTTAACAGTAAAGTAACCTGTCAAAACTGTTGGTAATTATAATTCTGAAAAAAAAACAACGCACTTAAAAGAGTAAGTTTTTTAAATCCTATTCTTACAACAAATACATACATATATTATATCAAAATGCCAAATAAGAATAGAGTCAGCAGCCTTAAGCGTAAACAAAAACATAAAAATGATGTAGCAAATAAAAATAATAGTAACAATACGGGAATTAATAATATAATAAACAAAGTAGAAAACCAACGAAATTTAGAAAAAAAGACACAGGTTACACCAAATAGTACCAATGGATCGTCAATTATATTAGATAATAAATTTCATAAAATAAATATAGTAGAAAAGACGGGATTAAATAATTTAAATTTAGGAAATAAGCCAATAGGCAATCAAATTCCATTGATAGATCGTGATATTAACACATTAATAAATCCTGCGGGATATTTAGAAGATATACATATCGATTATTATTTCTCATTAGTCCGATCCATGACTGAGTTCAATCCTCAGCCTACGATTTATTTGAATGCTCCAAACCGAATAGTACCAATCAGACAGGGAACTAAACATTTACAAATTTTATTCGTATCAGGTGCGAATATTAGTAGTGTCGGTCATTGGCTGACGGCGTACTATGATGGTACTGAAATAATAATTTATGATAGCATGAATTCAAAATGTTCAAACGCTGATGTAAATTTATATTTAGAAAGATTGTTTCCGTACAGACCGTCAGTTAGATTTGTACAAGTTCAGCAGCAAACTAATAGTTACGATTGTGGGTTATTTGCCATTGCGTTCTTCACGAGTATATTATTTAACCGTAATCCGGAACATGAAAATTATGACATTAATAGACTTCGGTCACATGTTTTACAAATGTTTCGTACACGTAATTTAACAGTTTTTCCGGTAACTCGTCAGCAAAATTTAAGGGAAAATTATTTTAAACGAAAAGCAAATGAAACAGAGGAAGAACGAGCTAAACGTCTAAAATCAAGTTACGAATATAAATTAAAATACGTGTTTAATGAAACACCTGAAAAAAAAACAAATCGTATAGAGAAGCAAAAAGAAATTAATTTCAATAATCTTGTAAATGAAACATTAGAACAAAAAAATAATAGGTTACAAACACTTAAAAGAAATTTTAATAATTATTTACAAAATGAAACATTAGAACAAAAAAATAATAGGTTACAAACACTTAAAAGAAATTTTAATAATTATTTACAAAATGAAACATTAGATAAAAAAAAGGAAAGGCTGCAAAAGTTAAAATTTAATTTTAATGAATATATTAAGAATGAAACTTCTGAACAAAAACAAAAACGTTTAGAAAAGTATAGAGATAATTTTGATAATTTAGTTAAAACGGAAACTGTAGAACAAAAACAGGAGCGATTAACGAAAAATAATATGATTAATAAAAATAAAAATAAGGAGCGTAAAACCATTGTTCAAAATGATAAATATATGTTAGCTAGACAGGGATTAGGAGTTCAAATTGAGCCCCATTCCTTGGGACCAATGAATGTTGTCTGTTCACATTGTTCCTCTGTTAATTTTTCATATGAAAAGCCGTCGGACGGTAAATTTACATACTGCTGTCGAAAAGGAAAATTAAACGCAGATCAATTAAATGAGTTCCCAGAATATATCAAAAATCTAATGTTAGGTAAAGATTCAGACAGTAGAAACTTTAGAGAAAATGTTAGACAATACAATAGCGCGCTAGCATTCGCATCGTTTGGGGCAAAAATTTCTGCGCCTTTAGGCAAAGGGCCCTACTGTTTCCGTATACACGGCCAAATTTACCATGATTCTGCCAGCTCAATGTACCCTAAACCAAATGAAACAGAAAAATATTCCCAATTATACATAATTAATTCAAATGAAGCGTTAGAGAAACGAATGAACGTAGAGTATAATAAAAATTGTAAGTCAAATATCATGGGTCAATTAGATGTAATACTTAGGGAGGTTAATCAGTATTGTCAGGCGTATATGATGTTGAAAGAAGTAGAGCAGCGGGAATTAGCCAAAGCTAACCAAACAAATCAGTCGGTGCCAGAAATAAATTTGTGGATTGTAAATGACAGAAAAAAAGATAAACGTAGGTACAATATCCCCACATGTAATGAGGTGGCAGTTGTTTTTACGTCCAATGACGGTGAGCCACCAATAGATAGGGACATTTGTGTCCACCCAAAAGTTGGCGGTTTAGTTCGAATTAATCAGTTTAGTGAAAACTGCGACCCCATGTCCTATCCTTTATTATTTCCTCGCGGTGAATGTGGCTGGAACATGAATTCAAAACAAGCTGACGGTATTAAAAAACAAAGCATGTTACAGTTTTACATGAACAGATTAGCGGTTAGAAACACATTTAACCCATGTTTAGAAGCCGGTAAACTAACCCAACAATACATTGTAGATGCGTATGTTAAAGTCGAAGCCGAAAGATTAACGTACATTAGACTAAATCAGCCTACTCTCAGGGTAGAGCTATATAGTAAGTTGATGGACCACATTAATAATTTGGCAGAGAATGAAGGCGGAAAAGCAGGCACCATGATTATTTTACCGTCAACATTTCAAGGTGGCAGTAGATTTATGTTGAAAATGTATCAAAATGCCATGTCCATTGTTAGAGAATTTGGCCGCCCTGATCTATTTATAACAGTGACATGTAACCCGAAATGGCCAGAAATTGTACAACAGTTGCGCGAGGGTCAAACCTCTGCAGACCGCCCAGACATAACCGCCAGAGTTTTTAACGGAAAAATAAAAAGTATGTTGCATGAATTTTTACATGACAATGTTTTTGGGAAAGTTGTAGCATTCATATATGTAATTGAATTCCAAAAACGCGGTCTGCCTCACATGCATTTATTATTAACTTTAGATAGTGCAAGTAAAATCCGTAACAAAGATGACATTGACGAAATAGTCAGTGCAGAAATTCCCGACGAGGACGCAGAACCGGAATTGTACCAATTAGTTCGTTCACATATGATTCACGGTCCGTGCGGCATTCTAAACAAAAATTCACCGTGTATGAACGAAAATAAATGTTCAAAAATGTTCCCTAAAGATTTTAGAAATGAAACACATGAAAACATTAACGGTTACCCCCTGTATAAACGGTCAAATAATAATGCAAAAATGTACATTCTTTGGAAAAATGGTTTAGTTAAATACACGGTAGACAATAGGTAGATAGTTCCGTACAATCCGTATTTGTTAAAAAAGTATAGAACCCACATAAATGTTGAAATATGCGCATCAGTAAAAAGTATAAAATATATTTGTGATTATTTGTGCAAGGGGCATGATTGCGCGAGCGTCAAATTAGGACAGCTTGATAAAAATAAAGTTGTACAGTGGGATGAAATAAACGGTTATTTAGATGCTAGGTATGTATCTGCCCCAGAATGTTGTTGGAGGCTTTTAGAATATCCGTTGCATGACAAGTCTCATACAATAATGGAATTAGCAGTACATTTAAAAAATCAACAGGCGGTATTTTTCACTAACGGTCAAGAAAAAAAAGCTGTTGAACGAGCAGCGAAAAAAAATACAACATTAACAGCTTGGTTCCTACTCAATGAAATAGACGTTAATGCCCGGCAATATGTTTACATGGAAATTCCTAAATATTATGTATTTGTTAATAATGCATGGAAAGCTAGACAACGTGAGACAAAGCCACCTATCGGCCGAATGATTTCCGTTAGCCCTAGAGATATTGAAAGATTTCATTTAAGATTAATTTTAGTGCATGCAAAAGGTGTCACAAGCTTCGAAGACTTGCGTACCGTCGACGGAAAATTATATAATACATATCAGGAAGCTGCCCGTGCATTAGGTCTTTTAGCTAATGATAAAGAGTGCGAAAATTGTTTAGACGAGGCTGTGTTGAGTAAATTTCCCAGACAATTACGTGAATTATTTGCTTATTTAATTTGCTTCCATACATCAACCAATGCCTTAAGCTTATGGGAAAAATTTAAACATTATTTGATGGAAGACTATTTATTACATAATTCTGAAAAAGTTGCACAAAGTAAATGTTTATTAAAAATACAGGAAATACTCGATATGCATAAATTCACCTTAAGTGATTTCGGTTTGCCCCAACCCGAAAATATTGATGATTTAGAAAATGAAACTAATTCTTTTGATGTAGCAGCCGAAAAATTAGAGGGAGAACAAAATGTAGCTTTATTTAACAGAGACCAAATAGAAATTTTAAATAACATATTAAATGCCGTAAATGACAATAATTGCACAAGTAGATATTTCTTTGTTGACGGTCCCGGGGGAACAGGGAAAACATTTCTGTATAACACATTGATAAGTATTTTAAGGGGCCAAAATCAAAAAGTTATAGCTGTAGCTTGGACGGGAATAGCAGCTACTCTGTTAAAAGGTGGTCAAACAGTTCACTCAGTATTCAAGTTACCAGTGCCTGTAAATGACGGATGTGTATGTAGAGTGAAATCAAATAGCAAAGCGGGTAAATTAATAAAAGAGGCAAGTGTAATAATCTGTGATGAGGTAACAATGATACCAAAACACGCACTCGATGCAATAAATTTATTATTACAAGATTTGATGGATAATAAAATACCATTTGGGGGAAAAGTTATAGTTTTAGGTGGCGATTTCAGACAGTGCTTGCCAATAGTCAATTACACAAACCATCGAACTGTAATAATTGAAACATGTGTTGTAAAAAGTCATTTATGGCCACTATTTACAAAATTTTCATTAAAACAAAATATGCGCGTAAATAAAGACGAAAAAGAATTTTCAGAATATTTATTGAAAATAGGCAACGGTGAAAATGAAATTGTCAAAATTCCTGCACATTGCGTTTCCGAAACATGTCTAGCAAATGAAATATTCGGTGAAGATGTCATACAACCTGATGATATTTATAAATTTACAGATAGAGCCATTTTAGCACCAAAAAATGATGACACAATGATAATTAATGAACACGTATTAAATAAAGTTGTAGGGTCATCTAGAGTATATTTAAGTGCTGATTCTTGTGAATGTGATGAGATAAACAAAATTAATTACCCCGCCGAATTATTGAATGGCCTAACACCAACCGGAATGCCTCCTCACAAATTAACACTAAAAATTGGAGCAGTAGTAATGTTATTAAGAAATATGAATTCAAAGCGTGGTCTGTGTAATGGAACAAGGTTCATAATAAAAGACATGAAAACTAATTATTTAGATGTAGAAGTTCTAACAGGACAGAGTGCAGGTAGCCGGCTCTATTTACCACGTTTTGATTTAATTACCGAAACAGATTTACCATTCACCTTGAAACGAAGGCAATTCCCAATAAGGTTAGCTTTCTCAATGACAATAAATAAATCCCAAGGCCAAACATTTAATTATGTAGGAATAAATTTAGAAAATCCAGTCTTTTCACATGGCCAATTGTATGTTGCGATGTCGAGGGTAAGATCGGCCAGTAACTTGAAAATTAAATTGCCAGATTCAAATATTACTAAAAATTCAAAAGAAGGATTCACAACAAATGTAGTGTTTAAAGAAATTTTAAATTAAACACGTAGAAATCTTTGAAAATAATTGACAAATTTTTAATATAATCATGAAGGAAATTTTGATATTATCTAAATTATATTATAATTAATTTAAAAACTATCAAGCAATATATTTAATGTTAAAAGTAAAAGATATTAAAATCATGTTAAAAAAACACCAAATGTACAATTACATTTTAATCAGTAAATTAATTATATAACAAAAAAATGTCATATTAATTAAATGTTTATAAAAATTGAAACATGTTTTCAAAATCAAATATGAGAAAGCCATAAAGATCAATTTATAGTATAAAAAAAAGTATGTGGAAATATTCAGGTAAATTAAAAATATGTAATGATTAAAAAGAATAATATGAATTAAATATTTAAATTAAAAATTTTAAATTAAACAAGTAGAAATCATTGAAAACAATTGACAAATTTTAAATGTGATTATGAACGAAATATTAATAATATCTACATTATATTATAATTAATTTAAAAACTATTAGGCAAAATATTTAATGTTAAAAGTAAAAGATATTAAAATAATGTTAAAAAATACAACTTATGTACAATTACATTTTAATCAGTAAACTAATTATATTACTGAAAAATGTCATACTAATTACATGTTTATAAAAATTAAATCATATATTAAAAATCAAATATGAGAAAGCAATTAAGATCTATTTAAAGTATAAAATAAAAGCATGTGGATACATTCATGATAAATTTGAAACGTAAATTAAGAATTTGTAATAATATAAAAAGGAATAATATGAATTAAATATATAAATTAAAAAATTTTAATTAAACGAGAAGAAATCATTGTAACAATTGACAAATTTAAAATATGAATATGAATGAAATATTTATAATATCTAAATTGTATTATAATTCATTTAAAAACTATCAAGCAAAATATGTAATGTTAAAAGTAAAAGATATTAAAATC
This sequence comes from Stenolophus ochropezus, assembly GCA_035578165.1. Lineage (NCBI taxonomy): Eukaryota > Metazoa > Arthropoda > Insecta > Coleoptera > Carabidae > Stenolophus > Stenolophus ochropezus. The sequence goes on from JAQOWZ010000017.1 coordinate 17,442,465, forward strand.
ATGTTGCAAAATACAACAATGTACACTAAACCAATTATATAACAAAAAAATGTCATATCAAGTATGTTTATAAAAATTATATTAATGAAATTTAAAAATCTAATATGAAAAAGCTATAAAGATCAATTTAAAGTATAACATAAAAGCATGTTGAAACATTATTAATAAATTTAATACAAAATAATATGAATGAAATAAGTAAATTAAAATATGTAATATAATAAAAAGTTATTATGATGACAATATTTGATTTGTTAAATATATTATATACAATATATTATAATATACAGGATGTGCAACGAAACGCGGAACATAAGACTTTATCATGGGATATGAAAAAATTGCGAATACTCTGTCTTTTGATACATTTAAAACAAAACTACAACCGTAAACAGTTGTTCAAAATTAAATTCTGCATTATCTGAAATAGAAGACAAGTTGGTACTCTTATAGTTTGGCTCTAAATCTATCGGGAGAGAGAGTATAGGCAATTTTTTTAAATCCCATGTTAAAGTCCTATGTTTCGCGCTTTGTTGCATTCACTGCATGTAATTAATATAAAAATGAAAGATTATTTCAACATGAAAAATGGTTCGTAAGATATTGTAAAAGGTAATAAAAAAAAACTTAAGTCTGATAAAACCATTGCCCCTTTTACAAATTTTACGGACCTTGCCAAAATGAAAGTATAATAAAAAGAATTATAAAAGGCAATAAAATAAAACTAATGATTAGAAGTATATAATAAATAAACTAAAAAAAAAATAAAGCAATGACAATCTTGACAAAATGAAAATGTAAAAAATATAACGATAAAAGATAATAAAATAATACTTACAATGAAAAACATAAATAAAATAAAAAGTATAATGCAATGGTTTAGTATTAGAAAAATTTTCACTAACGTCTAAAATCCTGGTTTATAGTAAGTTACTAATATTTTCAAAAATATACACTTAAAATTTTATTTACTGATAAAAATGTCCCTACATCTAATGATAAAAAGGAAATCTATTTTATATGTAGGTTTATAAAAAATATTTATATTTTTTTACATTAAAAGATCAAATTATATTTAATTTCATTTATTTACTCTCTATTTGATAAAAGACAGATTATTTTATTATAATACAACAGTCATTAGTTTGCATTAATAATTTTATTCAATAATAAAAATTTTAATAGAGCTTAAACTATACCGCTGTCAATAATATTCAATTACTTCCATCTAAAAATGAAGACGTTATACGAAAACTATCTAATACCAGGCTTAAGTTCAAACATGTTGCGTCTCTATATAAAATGTATTAAAAATGTGACGTTAAACAAAAGTATATAATAAATCGCAACATGTGGGCAGGCCAGTCTACCATTGTACCTCAAAATTCATGCAACAGACTATAAATACACATTTATTAGGCAATACACTACATACTACTACAAAACCGCAAAGTATGGTAAAAATTCCAACTACTGCTGGTGGGTTTTGAAGTGTTATGTAAGCAAGTCATTGTCACTGTTGTATGAATTTGAGTAACAAGATTTTCATTTTTAAAAAACTACAAAAGTACAAATATTAACAAATATTTGGTAACAGCACATTCAATTTATATTTTTTTTGTTTTAAATTACATTTTTATATACATAATGTGTAACATATTATCTATAATTCCTTGGTAGACTTGGCAAGACAATGACTTGTTACATAATACTTTAAAACCCTATACCAGTGGTATTTGGGATTTTTGCTGTACTTTGCTTCAATATTATAATAGCCCGTGGTTAAAAAAATTAAAACAATAAATAAGAAAAAATAAGCTTCATAATAATTACTCGTCACAAACTGGCTGGTGGGTAAGAAGCTAATGAAGCATATTACAACATTATAATAAAAAAAAACCACAAAGCGATCAAATAAAAGAAAATTAAGAGAGTAATAAATCGCAAAAGTATGAATGTTTGTGTGAATGTTTGTATGTAATCGAGTTGCCAGGTTATAAAAATTTATTTTTAATTTTATATGAAAGATTTTATAATTTTAACAAGAACTTCATTTTGTAATCTATTTGTACACTTTTAATTGAATAAAATAATTCTGTAACTTAAAATGTAAATGAAAATATTAATAATATTGTTGTACATTTCTATTTGTAAATTATTAAACTTTTTATTAATCAAAGTATTCTGGCAACTCAAATAATTTATTAAAATAAATGATATATAATATCATAACAAAATTTCTAAATTTTAAGAAAAATAATTGTAGAAAAATCTAATGTAACTAATTAAAAGTTAAATTCATAATATATAATAAAGATACACAAATATCAAAAATCTTCATGATTCACAACGATGTGAAATGGTATGTTTTTCTTATGTTCTAAAAAATATCATTTGTGAATTTTATATTTATAGATATTGGAAACTGAAGAATACAATGCATTGTACCTGTGAAGTACATCGAAGATTATAAATACGAGTTATATCCTTATTTGGACTATTGCAATTAATATAGAAGTTCTTTCATCTGAGGCGAAACTTTTTTTATAAAAAAGTGTTCAATGTTTACATATTTTTTATTAATTAGTAATATTTCCTTCTGAATACAGAAAAATGGATCAAATCCTGAGATGGAAATTTCCTTCATTCAATATTGCAAGAAAAGGATTCAATTTTAATCGAAGCATATGGACTATTAGTCCAAATCAAATATATACTACGTTGATGTTAAACAATATTTGGAAAAATGAATCTATTTTAAAACGAAGGCATCATTTGAATAAAAATTATCTTCCTTTATTATATAAGTTTTCATTGTTTATAGGGTAGCAGTTTCACAAAAAATATATTTTTGGAAAATTTGTCAAGAATAACCTCTTTTGGAAAGCGATATTGAATATTTTGGAACTTAAAATGGAAACCACTCTATTCGCTGACGATTCTGCTACCATCGGAAAAACTATATTATTATTGACGAAGTTGAACAAGAATGGTAAATACATTTATATTTAAAGAAAAAAAAAAACATATTAACTAATTACCATTTTTTATTTAACAGAACGCATATCTGGAGGAAAATTTCGTCGTATTTTCAAAAAGTAAACATATAAATTACTACATGAAATGAAAGAAACATTCTTCAAATTTTGCGTCACAAATTCTACGAGAAAACTTTGCAATGTCCAAATAAAGTAAGTCAAAATTCATATTAACATTCTCTGAGGCTTTGATATACAGTATGTCCTCGGATCGAGTTGGAAAGAAGGGAAAAAAAATGTTTTTAATTTTACGAGAAAAATGTATTCTTTATAAAAGTTTTTGCATGTTTCAAAACTGCCAATTCAGTTTTAACCTTTTCAAATTTTCTTTTAGTTTCAGAGAAAAGTCGAAAATAGTTGGACTTAGAATTTTTCTAAATGTAAGTCCCAAAAAACAAGTTTGCGTTGTCATAGAAATTATTGTTAACATGACTTTAACTTTAGTTTCATAAATTTAACAACAAAAATAATATAAACAATAACTATTGTACTCAATCCATTCACGGTTTGTTGAGTGCACAATTCTAGTCTTCGATGCAATTCTTTAACTTCTTTGACTTTCTTCCAGAGTTAAAGACGTCACAGCGTCTCTAATTCTCTCTTTTAAATTCTCTACATTCGGTCGAAGATAATTTGCATAAACTATTTGTTTCCAACGGCCCCAAAGATAAACATGAGACCGATTGCCATAGCATTGAATTAGGTAAAATCGTTTTTTTTTGACAACATTTTTAACGATTACAACAGATTTTCCTAATTGATAGTCAATGAAATTAAATAAATAATTCCAGTTATTTTCAAATAAGTCGACCTATTTTCGTTTTTCTCTGAAACTAAAAGAAAATTTGAAAAGGTTAAATCTGAATTGGTCGTTTTGCCCACTGCTTCTTTGGAAAACGCTCTTTCTTTATGGCAATTCCAATATATTTAAATAATGTAAGTGTTATTACCGGTTCGATTCATTCTTTCACATTATTCTTTTTGTTTAGTTATCGTCTTTTGCTAACGTTTTTGGCGGTTTTCCGTTAGCATTTACAGGAAATCCTGAAGACTAATTCGTTCCGCCCAGAAGATTTTTACTACATAGTTTATTGTCATTATTATTTATTGTAATATTTTAATAATATATAACTTTCCTATTTTGTGTATCTAAGTTATAATTATACATCTGTTAAAGAAAACTGATTTTAAATGCTTCAAATTTCTTTCTTTTAATACAATTTTCTTAAAAAATATATTTCGCATTTATTCGTATTATCGATAAACAAAAAATTCATCTTGGGTCAGTACTGCATAATTTAATTTTCCCGCCCGAGAAAAATGGTGGCATATCGGCGAAACTCAAGTAAGTAAAAATAATGAAATAATCATCTTCATGAGGTAAATTTTAACTTTATTATCTAACAAATATACAAGTAAAACCTAATTTTAAAATGACATTATTTACACTTGCAATAGACCACGTTAGTGAGGTTAAGATTTACATTTGGCGCGAAACCCTAATTCAAAACTGAGTGCATGCATTTCTTATGGGAGTACATTTTCAATACACGATATTAAAGCATTTTGGCGATTCTTAATTATAACATAGGGTTTTTTTATATTCCAAAACATTACTCTTTGCTTTCCGTATAGAAAAGGTACAAATAAAAGAATAAATTAAGAAAAATTTGATTTTAAAGAAAGTAGTATCGCAAATAGCAACATATGTCGTTACTTGGTGCAGCAGGTTAAAAACGCCGCGTTGAAGTGACAGGTTCAACTGAATACTAAGACAGCTACGACACACGTTTTCAGAAATTTGCACCTACTATTTAAATTGATGTTTATTAAATAATATGTTTTTCGGGTGTGTATATTATATTAGAAAATAGATAGAACATTAGAGATTAGTATTTATAAGGTTTAATAGTTAAGATTTGCATTTTATAATATTTTCTAGCAGTTTAAAGATAGCATATTTTTATTCCCATAAGAATAACATGGGCGTATAAATCGGCAGAGGCGAGTTAGGGTTTCAGTTTGAATTTGGCGCCACAAAATGACCGTACACTAATGCAGTCTATTCATACGTTTTATTATAAAAAATTCTTTTATAAGCACAGCAGTTCTGAAACGTTTTTATAATAACATAATCAAATCTAACTGATCAAAATTATAGTACAAAGAAATGTTTAATAGCGATGTGTCGTTTTAAAAAGTTTTAATTGTTATTTATAAATTTGTTTTTATAAATGTTGTGTGAAGTAAATTTTGAAGCAAATCGGTTCTCAAACAGTGGAGTTTCATATAACTATAAAATCACACATTTATTCAAAAAGATTTTATTACTACTAGAGTTATATTTCATTTTTAATCAAACACGAAATAAAATTAAATATCGTTAATGAAAAGACTGCAGTATTACAATGAAAAAAAATTAACTTCCACGGAATAAAATTAGTAGTCATTTTTTAATTATGATACCTATGTTACCGACATTCCGAAAGTTAGTTGACAGTTTCATTTTATACAATTTTTGTTCATATTTTTTCTTTGGAATAAAAATGTAAGTAGAGAACTGAGAAAAACTCCAGTATAATATATTGTAATTAAGAATTGCTTACTTTTAACTGTAAATAGTGCTATTGTTTCCAAATAATATTTGAATTTTTAAACGTTAAACTGAATAAAAAATCGGTTCTCAAACAGTGGAATTTCAAATAACTTACTATAAAAATACACATTTATTCAAGGAAATTTTATTACTACTATATTTATATTTCATTTTAAATCAAACACGAAATAAAATTAAATAGTAGTTAATTTTTAAATTTATAAATTAATATTGTCAATCCTAATACAACTGCCAGCGTCTTCAGTGAAGTTAGTCCAGGAATATTTGGTTTTAATTTAGTTACTTCGTCATACATTTGGCAATATTGACTGTTGACATTGGATACGTCAAAATTTATATTAATTAAATACGTTATGTTTTAAACTTAAATTAGTTGTAGCACCTTTGCTCAAGTCTATTATTCATGAAATTGTATTTAAATCTTTGATATCAATACTCTATAAGAAGATATAATCGTTCATAGTCTGATTGTCAAAGTGACGGATGACAGCGTGATTTTTCTTAAATTTAGACATGGCTATTAGGAGTTATCTACACAGGAGCGATTTTTGCGGAATCCAGAATTCATTTTGCTATATTATCATAAAGAGAATTTATTTTATTAAGAAATGTAAAGAAGTTAGCAATGTATTGTGTATCACAACTTGTACAAATGAAACTACTGCAAGAAACAAAGTATTTGTTTACATATGTGTTATTTCTATAATTTTACCTTCAATTGTATCTGTGTAGTGAAGTCACATTTAAATAAGAATTCTAAAATACAGTCCAAAACTGATCAGTCTATCATTTGGAACAAGACTTTATAAACGCAGGTTGAAAAATATCACAAAGTTTCAATAAAACCATTCTACAAAAACACGACTGGAAATTTTCTTGATATTCTTTTTACATTTTCAGAACATAAGCAAAAAAATTTTGTCTGAAACGAGTGCATAAAGTATTATACCTATAGGGAAATTAAATGCAGATTAAAAAATCGCCATAAAACTACATATTCTGCAATGAACTCTTTCATTGTAGATGTACATATGTACCAATAGAATTAGATTGGTACAGAGAAAATATGACAGTGATTATTATAATGAAAATGTTGTTATTAAGAATCAATGGCTACAATTTTTATTGTAATCAAGCTATGCGTTATGGCTTGGAAACCAAAACTGAAGCGAAATCAGTATTTCAAGCTTCAACTAATATATTATACAAGAAATTGGACTTGTAGTGTTGTAATATTATCTAACCAACCATACTTAGCATGTAGTGATGATGGTTTTATCAAAACAGAAAACGGATTTGAACTTTTGGAAATAAAATGTCCTTATTCCTGTCAAAACAAATTCATTGTAGATTTACAAAATAAAAAATCAGCTGTAAATGATTTAGAATTCCATTAAAATAGTAACGTTAAACTCAAGAAGTCCGACAAATATTACACACAAGTCCACTTTTTAAAGCACATACTTTATATTACCGTTTGCCATTTCATTATTCGTAGAAAAAGATGAGAAGTTTCTATCTACAATAATTCCAAGGATTAGCGACTTTTTTTTTAAATATTTCATACAGATTGTTCTAAATAAGTTTTAATTATAATGTAATCAATTTTTATGCATTTTGATCAAATATTTCATAACATTATTTTCAATATTAAATATTATAAAAGCCCTTAAGATTTACTCTGGGGATTCAAGTTTTTTTCTTTTCACATCATACAGGTGATTTGGAAATAAATAAAACAACACTGGTACCACCAGTTAGTTTGGTATGTCACGTATTCAAAATATTATTATGTTCTTGTTTTCGCTTAGAATAATAAATTTCATTTATGCCTAAAAATATTATTTTAAAATATATACATAATTAAAAATAAAAATATTTAATTGTTAAGTAATTATATCGATTCCTTCTTTAGCAGATGCAATAAATTTCATAATTAGTGCCATCTATGTGATTTTTTTAAACTGTTAAAAATATTGTTCTTTTTTCTGATATACATACAAACAAATTTTACAAAGACTGGTGTAAACGGTATTGTTAAACCTATAAAAATTATGTGTATAGTACAGGGTGAATACTGAAAACCTTGACATAGGGAAATAACATGGGAAAACAGTTTTTTGCTGTTTCCATCTGTCCCGGTAAATAAAATCGGGTGTATATGGTATCGTTAGTTAGATTAGTTAATTTTGCATCTAATAAAACCAAATGTTGTGTAATATGGCCTTTTCTAACTGAAATATTTGATAAAATAAATTGTATTTTGAAGGTTATCCTTCATATTTTCGAATAAGAAAGGTCTAAAACAAAATGGTTCATAGCCGAGTGGATAAGAGGGCGGATTCATAATATAAATAATCTACAAGACCTGGTTCGAGACCACCACGACCCTGTTTTTTTTTATTTAATGGTATCAGGCTGGCTAGACCAATACTATGGGATAAGACAGAAGGAATATACAAAAACAAAAGCGTGAGCAGAAATATGCACTCATTTGAGGCAACATTTTAATAAATTCAAGGACAATTATTTTTCGACGGCAAAGTCGTCTGTATAAAATCCACAAAGCATTAATGCGTTCACGCGGCATTGTCGTAAGACAAAATGTAAATGAATTTTCTTGACCGGGGTAAATAGGCAATCGCAGTGCTACTTGGAATAAATACCCGGCTGCCGGCCGTCGGATCCAAAGTGTGTGAAAAGGCTCTAAATGAGAAATATATTTTACGTCGACCGGCTTTTGTATTTTTCAAAAAATTGTTAGAAATATGTCATGTTTCGTATCAAATGAAAGGTCTCGTTGTGGGCTAGCGTACAGAAATGACAAAAATGTTCCATATCGATCGACTTTTGTTTTATGCACAAAGTTGTCAGAAGTATGCCGTGTTTGGTATCAAATGAAAGCACTCAAGTAGGGCAGCCATATTGAAATAACAAAAATTTGCCAGGTCGATCGGCTATTGTTTTTTTTGCAAAATTTGTCAGAAGTATGTCGTGTTTGGTATCATATGAAAGGTCTCGTCGAGAGCTGGTGTACAGGAATGAAATTAGCCGTCAACTGTAAATATTTCATTGATGCCGGAGGCCTAGGGAAGCTCAGCGTAGCTGAGCCTTCGCTAGTCCATATACTAAACGATTAGATTCACTATCTATAGATTCATCACGAGCATCGAGTAACTTTTGTAATCGCCTACAGCCTGAACCATGCAAGTGATTGTTATAAAAAATTTTTTAATATGTGGGGGCTAATGAGATCTGGTGCCTTTTGGGTGTCTCATATTTTTACTATTAGTAGTTTTCGTGTAAAAAATTAAAACTTTGCACAAATGCTGCCTTGAAACAATGGATCTCAGAGGCCATGTCTAACTTTAAGAAGAATCACGCCGTCATCCGTCACTTTTGACAATCTGCCTATGAATTTTAAATGATTATATCTTTTAATAGAACATTGATATCAAAGATTTAAAAACAATTTCATGAATAATAGACTTGAGCAAATGTGTTACAACTAATTTAAGTTTAAAACATAACGTATTTAATTAATATAAATTTTGACGTTTCCAATGTCAAAAGTCAATGTTGCCAAATGTGTGATAAAGTAACTAAATTAAAACCAAATATTCCTAAACTAACTTCACTGAAGACGGTGGCAGTTGTATTAGGGTTGCCAATATTACTTTATAAATTTAAAAATTAACTACTATTTTTTAACACAAACAGTGTTGCCAAATTATAAAGTAACTAAATAAAAGTCAAATATTCCTAAATAAAATAAATTGAATACTTTGCTGTGTTTGTTTTCAAAAGAAAGAAAACCGTAAGGGCCAGTTTTAAAATGAAAAAAAAATGAGTCATGTCGATCTACATTTGTTTTTCGTAAAAAGTTGTTAGAAGTAGGTCGTCCTTGGGTTTTAAGGAAACGACACAATACGGACTGGTGTGCGCGAATGACATAAATTTGTTATATTAGGCTAGGTCACGATGAGGGCTAGCGTGCAGAATGAACAAAAATGTTCTATATCGAACGGCTTTTGTTTTTTGGAAAATGTTGTGAGAAGTATGTGGTGTTTGGTATCAAATGAAAAGGCTCGATAAGGGCTGGCGTGTAGAATTAAAAAAAAAGGTCAATGTTGATCGGCTTTTGTTTTTGCAAACATTTCTCAAAGATATGTCGAGTTTGGTCTCAAATGAAAGGTCTCGTTGAGGGCTAGCGTGCAGAATTGACAAAAATGTTCCATGTCGATCGGCTTTTGTTTTGTGCAAAAAGTTGTCAGAAGTATGTCGTGTTTGGTATCAAATGAAAGGTCTCGGAGAGGGCTAGCCTGCAGAATTGACAAAAATGTTCCATGTCGATCGGCTTTTGTTTTTTGCAAAAAATTGTCAAAAGTATGTCGTGTTTGATATCAAATGAAAGGTCTCGGAGAGGGCTAGCGTGCAGAATTGACAAAAATGTTCCATGTCGATCGGCTTTTGTTTTATGCAAAAAGTTGTCAGATGTATGTCGTGTTTGGTATCAAATGAAAGGTCTCGTTGAGGGCTAGCCTGCAGAATTGACAAAAATGTACTATATCGATCGGTTTTTGTTTTTTGCAAAAAGTTGTCAGAAGTATATCGTGTTTGATATCAAATGAAAGGTCTCGGAGAGGGCTAGCGTGCAGAATTGATAAAAATGTGCCATGTCGATCGGTATTTGTTTTTTGCAAAAAGTTGTCAGAAATGTGTGGTGTTTGGTATCAAATGAAAAGTCTCGTTGAGGGCTAGCGTGCAGAATTGACAAAAATGTTCCATGTCGATCGGCTTTTGTTTTATGCAAAAAGTTGTCAGAAGTATGTCGTGTTTGGTATCAAATGAAAGGTCTCGAAGAGGGCTAGCGTGCAGAATTGACAAAAATGTGCTATGTCGATCGGCTTTTGTTTTTTGCAAAAGGTTGTCACAAGTATATAGTGTTTGGTATCAAATGAAAAGTCTGGGTGTGGGCTAGCGTGTAGATATGATAAAAATGTTTCATGTCGATCGACTTTTGTTTTATGCAAAAAGTTGTCAGATGTATGTCGTGTTTGGTATCAAATGAAAGGTCTCGTTGAGGGCTAGCCTGCAGAATTGACAAAAATGTACTATATCGATCGGTTTTTGTTTTTTGCAAAAAGTTGTCAGAAGTATATCGTGTTTGATATCAAATGAAAGGTCTCGGAGAGGGCTAGCGTGCAGAATTGACAAAAATGTTCCATGTCGATCGGCTTTTGTTTTATGCAAAAAGTTGTCAGAAGTATGTCGTGTTTGGTATCAAATGAAAGGTCTCGAAGAGGGCTAGCGTGCAGAATTGACAAAAAATGTGCTATGTCGATCGGCTTTTGTTTTTTGCAAAATGTTGTCACAAGTATATAGTGTTTGGTATCAAATGAAAAGTCTGGGTGTGGGCTAGCGTGTGTAGATATGATAAAAATGTTTCATGTCGATCGACTTTTGTTTAATGCAGAAAGTTGTCAAAAGTATGTCGTGTATGGTATCAAATGAAATGTCTCGGTGAGAGTTGGGGTACATAAATGACAAAAATGTTTCATGTCGACCGGCTTTTGTTTTTTGCAAAATATTATTAGAAGTATATCGTGTTTGCAATCTAATGAAAGGTCTCGGTGAGGCCTGACGTGCAAATATGAAATAATCGTTTCATGTCGATCGGCATTTGTTTTTTGCACTGACAGCGGAGCTCTAGGGAATGCTCGGCGTAGCCGAGAATTCGCTATCCTATATACTAAAAGGCTTAGACAATTTTTCTTTTATATATTTTCATCAGACGATCGCCAAAATTTTGCAACGGGCTACAGCATAAACTGATTATCCGATTTTAATGATTTTTGCACCATATTATAGAGCTTGATTCAAATTAATTTCCTTTTTAGTTTTTATATTTTTACTGTGTGTGGTTTTTGTGTAAAAAAATTTAAACTTTGTGAAATTGGTACTTTGAAACAATAGCTCAAGCAAGCATTGGAAAATTTCAAGTGAATGCCAACTACTAGCTGTCATGTTTGACAAGTCAGAAGCAAACTTTAATCATTTATTACTTCTTAATGAATGAAGATATCAAAAATATGAAAGCATTGTTATACATTGTACACATGAGCAATTATTTCACTAAAAATTTTAGTGTCTTTCGTGGCGAATTTAAAATTTCTAATTTTTGACGTTTTAATGTCAGTACAGACAGTGTTGCCAAATGTGTCATGAAGTAACTACATAAAAACCAAATATTCCTAAAGGAACTAAACTGAAGATAAAATCTGTTATTTTAGAATTGCAGATGGTAATTTATAAATTTAAAAATTAACTACAAGCAGTTTTGCCAAATTATGAAGTAACTAAATAAAAATCAAATATTCCTAAATAAAATAAATTAAACACATCGCTGTATTTGATATCAAAAGAAAGAAAACAATAAGGGCCGGTTTTAAAATGACAAAAAATATGTGTCATGTCGATCTGCATTTGTTTTTCGCAAAAAATTGTTAGAAGTAGGTCGTCTTTGGGTTTTAATGAAATGACACAATGTAGACTGGTGTGCACGAATTATAAACATGTTCTACGTCGATTAGAATTGATGTTTTGCAATATGTTGTCAGAAATATGTCGTGTTTGGTATCGAATTAAAAGTCTCGGAAAGGCCTGGTGTGCAGAAATGAAAATTTTCTATGTTGATCGGCTTTTGTTTTATGCAAAAAGTTAATAGAAGTATGTCGTCTTTGGTATCTAATGAAAGGTCTCCATGAGGACTGGGGAGCAGAATTGACAAAAATGATCTATGCCAATCGGCTTTTGTTTTTTACAAAAAGTTGTCAGAAATATGTTATGCTTGGTATCGAATGAAAGGTCTCGGCGAGGGCTCGCGTAGAGAATTGACAAAAATGATCTATAACGATCGACTTTTGTTTTTTCCACAAAGTTGTCAGAAATATGTCGTGCTTAGTATTGAAAGAAATGTCTCGGCGAGGGCTCGCGTAGAGAATTGACAAAAATGATCTATATCGATGGGCTTTTGTTTTATGCAAAAAGTCGTATAAAGTATATCATATTTGGTCTCAAATGAAAGGTCTTGTTGAGGGCTCGCGTAGAGAATTGACAAAAATGATCTATGTCGATCGGCTTTTGTTTTATGCAAAAAGTCATATAAAGTATATCATGTTTGGTCTCAAATGAAAGGTCTTGTTGAGGGCTCGCGTGCAGAACTGGCGAAAATGGTGTATGTTGATCGGCTTTTGTTTTATGCAAAAAGTTAATATAAGTATGTCGTCTTTGGTATCTAATGAAAGGTCTCGATGAGGACTGGGGAGCAGAATTGACAAAAATGATCTATGCCAATCGGCTTTTGTTTTTTGCAAAAAGTTGTCAGAAATATGTCATGCTTGGTATCGAATGAAAGGTTTTGACGAGGGCTCGCGTAGATAGTTGACAAAAATGATCTATAACGATCGGCTTTTGTTTTTTCCACAAAGTTGTCAGAAATATGTCGTGCTTAGTATCGAAAGAAAGGTCTCGGCGAGGGCTCGCATAGAGAATGGGGGTTTCCAATACAACGCCTTTTTAAAATATATATTCTGCATATCAATTTTAGTCGTGAGTATATTGTAATAAAACTAAAATAATATTTAATTGTTGAATACTTTATTTAAAAATTGAAATTAAAGTTTTACTTAAATGACCTTGTGACGTCATTCCCCTGATCAGTGTTGCCAACTATAAGTATATAAGTTTTAATTTCACCGGTTCGCAACACTGCCCCCGATAGCTAGCTTCATGTGATAAAATGACAGTGCAAGCTCGATTTCATTTATATCCTGCCTGGATTTCAAAATATATGAGAACACACACACATGGTAACTGGTAAATACAACTATCGAAAGCATGAATCACGAAAGCAGGTTATGTTTATATTCAATGCTTGAATTTACGCGGTACTCGTAGCCTAACTTCACTTCAGATTTTTAGCTACTTATAGTTCTCTCATAGCGCACATGGACTATCTTTTTCTAGTCAGGGGAATGACGTCAAACCCATTGTCCGTAAACTTTATTAATTTTTTTCTCGGATACTATCAACATTTTGGAAAAATAAAAAAATATGGGTCCAATATTTTGTTTTAAAGTTTATCATATAAAAAAATCAAAAAATCTTGGAAACCCCCATTGACAAAAATGATCTATGTCGATCGGCTTTTGTTTTATGCAAAAAGTCGTATAAAGTATATCATGTTTGGTCTCAAATGAAAGGTCTTGTTGAGGGCTCGCGTGCAGAACTGACGAAAATGGTCTATGTTAATCGGCTTTTGTTTTCTGCAAAAAGTTGTAACAAGTATATCGTGCTTGGAATCAAATAAGAAGACTCGATGAGGACTGGCGAGCAGATATGATAAGTTATCAGAAGTATATCGTGTTTGGTATAAAATGAAAGGTCTCGATGAGAACTGACATGTAAAATTGACAGAAAATGGTTCATGTTGGCCCGCTTTTGTATTTTGGGAAAATTTGTCAGATGTGTGTCATGTTTGGCATCAAATTAAATGTCTTGTTGAGGACTGATGTACAGAGTTGACAAAAAATTGCCAAGTCGCTCTGCATTTGTTTTTTTACAATTAGTTGCCGGAAGTACACCGTGTTTGGTATTAAATGAAAGCATTCGACAAGACCTGCGTTGCAGAAATAGAATTAGCTATCAAATGTTAATATTTTACTGACGCCGGAGGTCTAGGGAACGCTCAGCGTAGCTGAGCATTCGCTAGTCATATACTATTTTGATAGATTCACTATCTATATATATATATTTGGATTCATCTCGACGATCACCGATCCTGTGTCCAGCTTAAACTCCTGGTCCATTTAAGTAATTGCTGTAATTTTTTTCTCAAGTTGTAGTGTCTATTGTGCCGGAGTGCCTTTTGGGGGTCTCATATTTTTACTGTGAGTAATTTTTGTTTAAAAAAATAAAAACTGCGTAAAATTGGTACACTGAAACAATAGATCCCAGAGGCCATGTCTACATTTAAGAAGAATCACGCCGTCATCCGTCACTTTTGACAATCTGTCTATGAACTTTAAATGATTATATCTTTTAATAGAACATTGATATCAAAGATTTAAAAACAATTTCATGAATAATAGACTTGAGCAAAGGTGTTACAACTAATTGAAGTTTAAAACAACGTATTTAATTAATATAAATTTTGACGTTTCCAATGTCAAAAGTCAATGTTGCCAAATGTGTGATGAAGTAACTAAATTAAAACCAAATATTCCTAAACTAACTTCAATGAAGACGGTGACAGTTTTAGTAGGGTTGACAATATTAATTTATAAATTAAAAAATGAACTACTATTTTTTAATACAAACAGTGTTGCCAAATTATAAAGTAACTAAATAAAAATCAAATATTATTAAATAAAATAAATTGATTACTTTGCTGTGTTTGTTATCAAAAGAAAGGAAACCGTAAGGGCCAGTTTTAAAATGACAAAAAAAATGTGTCATGTCGATCTGCTTTTGTTTTTCGTAAATAGTTGTTAGAAGTAGGTCGTAATTGGGTTTGAAGAAAACGACACAATACGGACTGGTGTGCACGAATGACAAAAATGTTCTACGTAGATTAGAATTTGTTTTTTGCAAAATGTTGTCAGAAAAATGTCGTGTTTGGGTATTTTCGAATTACATGTCAATATTGCCAAATGTTTAATAAAGTAACTAAACAAAGAACAAATATTCCCAAATGAACGTTACTGAAGTCAGTGAATGTTATATTAGGCTAGGTCACGATGAGGGCTAGGGTGCAAAATGAACAAAAATGTTCTGTATCAAACGGCTTTTGTTTTTTGGAAAAAGTTGTGAGACGTATGTGGTGTTTGGTATCAAATGAAAAGGCTCGATAAGGGCTAGCGTGTAGAATTAACAAAAAAGTTCAATGTTGATCGGCTTTTGTTTTTTGCAAAAATTTTACTAAGGTATGTCGAGTTTGGTCTCAAATGAAAGGTCTCGTTGAGGGCTAGCGTGCAGAATTGACAAAAATGTTCCATGTCGATCGGCTTTTGTTTTATGCAAAAAGTTGTCAGAAGTATGTCGTGATTGGTATCAAATAAAAGGTCTAGGAGAGGGCTAGCGTGCAGAATTGACAAAAATGTGCTATGTCTATCGGTATTTGTTTTTTGCAAAAAGTTGTCAGAAGTGTGTTGTGTTTGGTATCAAATCAAAGGTTTCAATGAAGGCTGGTGTGCAGAATTAACGAAAATGGTCAATGTCCATCGGCTTTTGTTTTTTGCAAAAGGTTGTCGCAAATATATAGTGTTTGGTATCAAATGAAAAGTCTAGGTGTGGGCTAGCGTGTAGATATGATAAAAATGTTTCATGTTGATCGACTTTTGTTTTATGCAGAAAGTTGTCAGAAGTATGTCGTGTTTGGAATCAAATGAAAGGTCTCGGTGAGAGTTGGGGTACATAAATGACAAAAAAGTTTCATGTCGACCGGCTTTTGTTTTTTGCAAAAATTTCTCAAAAGTATGTCGAGTTTGGTCTCTAATGAAAGGTCTCGTTGAGGGCTAGCGTGCAGAATTGACAAAAATGTTTCATTCCGATCGGCTTTTGTTTTCTGCAAAAAGTTCTCAAAGGTATGTCGAGTTTGGTCTCAAATGAAACGTCTTGTTGAGGGCTAGCGTGCAGAATTGACAAAAATGTGGTATGTCGATCGGTTTTTGTTTTTTGCAAAAAGTTGTGAGAAGTATATGGTGTTTAGTATCAAATGAAAAGGCTCGATAAGGGCTGGCGTGTAGAATTAACAAAAAAGTTCAATGTTGATCGGCTTTTGTTTTATGCTAAAAGTTGTCAGAAGTATGTCGTGTTTGGTATCAAATGAAAGGTCTCGTTGAGAGCTAGCGTGCAGAATTAACAAAAATGTTCCATGTCGATCGGATTTTGTTTTATGCAAAAAGTTGTCAGAAGTATGTCGTGTTTAGTATCAAATAAAAGGTCTCGGAGAGGGCTAGCTTGCAGAATTGACAAAAATGTGCTATGTCGATCGGTTTTTGTTTTTTGCAAAAAGTTGTCAGAAGTGTATGGTGTATGGTATCAAATGAAAGGTTTCAATGAGGGCTGGTCTGCAGAATTAACAAAAAATGTCAATGTCGATCGGCTTTTGTTTTTTGCAAAAGGTTGACACAAGTATATAGTGTTTGGTATCAAATGAAAAGTCTTGGTGTGGGCCAGCGTACAAATATGATAAAAATGTTTCACGTCGATCGACTTTTGTTTTATGTAGAAAGTTGTCAGAAGTATATCGTGTTTAGTATCAAATGAAAGGTCTCGGTGAGGGCTGGGGTACATAAAAGACAAAAATGATTCATGCCGACCGGCTTTTGTTTTTTGCAAAAAAATATTGGAAGTATATCGTGTTTGCAATCTAATGAAAGATCTCGGTGAGGCCTGACGTGCAAATATGAAATAATTGTTTCATGTCGATCGGCATTTGTTTTTTGCACTGATAGCGGAGCTCTAGGGAATGCTCGGCGTAGCCGAGAATTCGCTAGTCATATACTATTTTGATAGATTCACTATCTATATATCTATCTATCTATATTTGGATTCATCTCGACGATCACCGATCCTGTGTCCAGCTTAAACTCCTGGCCCATTTAAGTAATTGCTGTAATTTTTTTTCCAAGTTATAGTGTCTATTGTGCCGGAGTGCCTTTTGGGGGTCTCATATTTTTATTGTGAGTGGTTTTTGTTTAAAAAAATAAAAACTGCGAAAAATTGGTACACTGAAACAATGGATCCCAGAGGCCATGTCTACATTTAAGAAGAATCACGCCGTCATCCGTCACTTTTGACAATCTGTCTATGAACTTTAAATGATTATATCTTTTAATAGAACATTGATATCAAAGATTTAAAAACAATTTCATGAATAATAGACTTGAACAAAGGTGTTACAACTAATTGAAGTTTAAAACATAACGTATTTAATTAATATAAATTTTGACGTTTCCAATGTCAAAAGTCAATGTTGCCAAATGTGTGATGAAGTAACTAAATTAAAACCAAATATTCCTAAACTAACTTCAATGAAGACGGCGACAGTTGTAGTAGGGTTGACAATATTAATTTATAAATTTAAAAATTAACTACTATTTTTTAATACAAACAGTGTTGCCAAATTATAAAGTAACTAAATAAAAATCAAATATTATTAAATAAAATAAATTGAATACTTTGCTGTGTTTGTTATCAAAAGAAAGGAAACCGTAAGGGCCAGTTTTAAAATGACAAAAAAAATGTGTCATGTCGGTCTGCTTTTGTTTTTCGTAAAAAGTTGTTAGAAGTAGGTCGTAATTGGGTTTTAAGGAAACGACACAATACGGACTGGTATGCACGAATGACAAAAATGTTCTACGTAGATTAGAATTTGTTTTTTGCAAAATGTTGTTAGAAAAATGTCGTGTTTGGGTATTTTCGAATTACATGTCAATATTGCCAAATGTTTAATAAAGTAACTAAACAAAAAACAAATATTCCCAAATGAACGTTACTGAAGTCAGTGAATGTTATATTAGGCTAGGTCACGATGAGGGTTAGCGTGCAAAATGAACAAAAATGTTCTGTATCGAACGGCTTTTGTTTTTTGGAAAAAGTTGTGAGAAGTATGTGGTGTTTGGTACCAAATGAAAAGACTCGATAAGGGCTGGCGTGTAGAATTAACAAAGAATTTCAATGTTCATCGGCTTTTGTTTTTTTGCAAAAATTTCTCAAAGGTATGTCGAGTTTGGTCTCAAATGAAAGGTCTCGTTTAGGGCTAGCGTGCACAATTGACAAAAATGTTCCATGTCGATCGGCTTTTGTTTTATGCAAAAAGTTGTCAGAAGTATGTTGTGTTTGGTATCAAATGAAAGGTCTCGGAGAGGGCTAGCGAGCAGAATTGACAAAATGTGCTATGTCGATCGGTATTTGTTTTTTGCAAAAAGTTGTCAGAAGTGTGTGGTGTTTGGTATCAAATGAAAGGTCTCGGTGAGAGTTGGGGTACATAAATGAAAAATGTTTCATGTCGACCGGCTTTTGTTTTTTGCAAATATTTCTCAAAAGTATGTCGAGTTTGGTCTCTAATGAAAGGTCTCGTTGAGGGCTAGCGTGCAGAATTGACAAAAATGTTCCATTCCGATCGGCTTTTGTTTTCTGCAAAAAGTTCTCAAAGGTATGTAGAGTTTGGTCCCAAATGAAAGGTCTCGTTGAGGGCTTGCGTGCAGAATTGACAAAAATGTTCCATGTCGATCGGCTTTTGTTTTATGCAAAAAGTTGTCAGAAGTATGTCGTGTTTGGTATCAAATAAAAGATCTCGGAGAGGGCTAGCGTGCAGAATTGACAAAAATGTGCATGTCGATCGGTTTTTGTTTTTTGCAAAAAGTTGTCAGAAGTGAATGGTGTTTGGTATCAAATGAAAGGTTTCAATGAGGGCTGGTGTGCAGAATTAACAAAAAATGTCAATGTCGATCGGCTTTTGTTTTTTGCAAAAGGTTGTCACAAGTATATAGTGTTTGGTATCAAATGAAAAGTCTTGGTGTGGGCTAGCGTGCAGACGTAATAAAAATATTGCACGTCGATCGACTTTTGTTTTATGTAGAAAGTTGTCAGAAGTATATCGTGTTTGGTATCAAATGAAAGGTCTCGATGTGGGCTGGGGTACATAAATGACAAAAATGATTCATGCCGACCGGCTTTTGTTTTTTGCAAAAAATCGTTGGAAGTATATCGTGTTTGCAATCTAATGAAAGGTCCTGGAGAGGCCTGAAGTGCAAATATGAAATAATTGTTTCATGTCGATCGGCATTTGTTTTTTGCACTGACAGCGGAGCTCTAGGGAATGCTCGGCGTAGCCGAGAATTCGCTAGTCATATACTATTTTGATAGATTCACTATCTATATATCTATCTATATTTGGATTCATCTCGAGCATCGTAAAAATTTTGCTCACGGGTACAGGTCAAACCAATCATTGAATAATTTTAATATTATTTTATTAGATGTGGTTTAAAGTGGAATAGGGCCTTTTTGGGGTCTCATATTTTTACTGTGAGTGGTTTTCGTGTAAAAAATCAAAAACTGTGCATAATTGGTACCTTGAAACAATGGATCCCAGAGGCCATGTCTATCTTTAAGAAGAATCACGCAGTTATCCGTCACTTTTGACAATCTGCCTATGAACTTTAAATGATTATATCTTTTAATAGAACATTGATATCAAAGATTTGAAAACAGTGTCATGAATAATAGTCCTGAGCAAAGGTTTTACCAATATTTTAAGTTTATTACACAACACATTTAATTATTTTAAATTTTGACGTTTCGAATTACATAAGTCAATGTTGCCAAATGTGTGATGAAATTACTAAACAAAAAACAAATTTTCCTAAATGAATGAATAAATGGTAATTTATAAATTTAAAAATTTACTACATTATTTTAATACAAACAGTTTTGCCAAATTATTAAGTAACTAAATAAAAATTAAATGTTCGTAATTAAATTAAAACTCTTTGCTTTGTTTGATATCAAAAGAAAGAAAACCATAAGGGCCGGTTTTAAAATGACAAAAAAAATGTGTCATGTCGATTTGAATTTATTTTTCGTAAAAAGTTCTTAGAAGTAGGTCGTCCTTGGGTTTTAAGGAAACGACACAAAGTAGAAGGGTGTGCATGAATGACAAAAATGTTCTACGTAGATTAGAATTTGTTTTTTGCAAAATGTTGTCAGAAATATTTTGTGTTTGAAAAAAGTTGTGAGAAGTATGTGGTGTTTAGTATCAAATGAAAGGGCTCGATAAGGGCTGGCATGTATAATTAACAAAAATGATCAATGTTGATCGGCTTTTGTTTTTTGCAAAATTTTCTCAAAGGTACGTCGAGTTTGGTCTCAAATGAAACGTCTCGTTGAGGGCTAGCGTACAGAATTGACAAAAATGTGCTATGTCGATTGGTTTTTGTTTTTTGCAAAAAGTTGTCACAAGTGTGTGGTGTTTGGTATCAAATGAAAGGTTTCGTGGAGGGCTAGCGAGCAGAAATGAAAAAAAATGTACTACGTCGATCGGTTTTTGTTTTTTGCAAAAACTTGTCAGAAGAGTGTGTTGTTTGGTATCAAATGAAAGGTTTCGATAAGGGCTGGTGTACAGAACTAACAAAAATGGTTAATGTTGATCGGGTTTTGTTTTTTGTAAAAAGTTTTTAGAAGTATGTCGAGTTTGGTCTCAAATGAAAGGTCTCGTTGAGGGCTAGCGTGCAGAATTGACAAATATGATCCATTCCGATCGGCTTTTGTTTTCTGCAAGAAGTTCTTAAAAGTATGTCGAGTTTGGTATCAAACAAAACGTCTGGTTGAGGGCTAGCGTGCTGAATTGACAAAAATGTGCCATGTCAATCGGCTTTTGTTTTTTGCAAAAAGTTGTCAGAAGTGTGTGGTGTTTGGTATCAAATGAAAAGGCTCGATAAGGGCTGACGTGTAGAATTAACAAAAACGGTCAGTGTTGATCGGCTTTTGTTTTCTGCAAAAGTTTCTCAAAAGTATGTCGAGTTTGGTCTCAAATGAAAGGTCTCGTTGAAGGCCGGCGTGCAGAATTGACAAAAATGCTCCATGTCGATCGGCTTTTGTTTTATGCAAAAAGTTATTAGAAATATATCATGTTTGGAATCTAATAAAAGGTCTAATTGAGGGCTGACAAGCAGATATAATTTATTTTTAATGTCGATCGGCATTTGTTTTTTTACATTGACAGCGGAGCTCTAGGGAATGCTCGGCGCAGCCGAGAATTCGCTAGTCATATACTATTTTGATAGATTCACTATCTATATATCTATATATATATATATTTTAAATCATCTCGAGCATCGCAAAAATTTTGCTCACGGGTACAGGTCAAACCATTCATTGAATAATTTTAATATTATTTTATTAGATGTGGTTTAAAGTGGAATAGGGCCTTTTTGGGGTCTCAAATTTTTACTGTGAGTGGTTTTCGTGTGAAAAATCAAACACTGTGCATAATTGGTACCTTGAAACAATGGATCCCAGAGGCCATGTCTATTTTTAAGAAGAATCACGCAGTTATCCGTCACTTTTGACAATCTGTCTATGAACTTTAAATGATTGTATCTTTTAATAGAACATTGATATCAAAGATTTGAAAACAGTGTCATGAATAATAGTCCTGAGCAAAGGTTTTACCAATATTTTAAGTTTATTACACAACACATTTAATTATTTTAAATTTTGACGTTTCGAATTACATAAGTCAATGTTGCCAAATGTGTGATGAAATTACTAAACAAAAAACAAATTTTCCTAAATGAATGAATAAATGGTAATTTATAAATTTAAAAATTAACTACATTATTTTAATTCAAACAGTTTTGCCAAATTATTAAGTAACTAAATAAAAATTAAATGTTCGTAATTAAATTAAAACTCTTTGCTTTGTTTGATATCAAAAGAAAGAAAACCATAAGGGCCGGTTTTAAAATGACAAAAAAAATGTGTCATGTCGATTTGAATTTATTTTTCGTAAAAAGTTCTTAGAAGTAGGTCGTCCTTGGGTTTTAAGGAAACGACACAAAGTAGAAGGGTGTGCATGAATGACAAAAATGTTCTACGTAGATTAGAATTTGTTTTTTGCAAAATGTTGTCAGAAATATTTTGTGTTTGAAAAAAGTTGTGAGAAGTATGTGGTGTTTAGTATCAAATGAAAGGGCTCGATAAGGGCTGGCATGTATAATTAACAAAAATGATCAATGTTGATCGGCTTTTGTTTTTTGCAAAATTTTCTCAAAGGTACGTCGAGTTTGGTCTCAAATGAAACGTCTCGTTGAGGGCTAGCGTACAGAATTGACAAAAATGTGCTATGTCGATTGGTTTTTGTTTTTTGCAAAAAGTTGTCACAAGTGTGTGGTGTTTGGTATCAAATGAAAGGTTTCGATAAGGGCTGGTGTGCAGAATTAACAAAAATGGTTAATGTTGAACGGCTTTTGTTTTTTGCAAAAAGTTTTTAGAAGTATGTCGATTTTGGTCTCAAATGAAAGGTCTCGTGGAGGGCTAGCGAGCAGAAATGAAAAAAAATGTACTACGTCGATCGGTTTTTGTTTTTTGCAAAAACTTGTCAGAAGAGTGTGTTGTTTGGTATCAAATGAAAGGTTTCGATAAGGGCTGATGTACAGAACTAACAAAAATGGTTAATGTTGATCGGGTTTTGTTTTTTGTAAAAAGTTTTTAGAAGTATGTCGAGTTTGGTCTCAAATGAAAGGTCTCGTTGAGGGCTAGCGTGCAGAATTGACAAATATGATCCATTCCGATCGGCTTTTGTTTTCTGCAAGAAGTTCTTAAAAGTATGTCGAGTTTGGTATCAAACAAAACGTCTGGTTGAGGGCTAGCGTGCTGAATTGACAAAAATGTGCCATGTCAATCGGCTTTTGTTTTTTGCAAAAAGTTGTCAGAAGTGTGTGGTGTTTGGTATCAAATGAAAAGGCTCGATAAGGGCTGACGTGTAGAATTAACAAAAACGGTCAGTGTTGATCGGCTTTTGTTTTCTGCAAAAGTTTCTCAAAAGTATGTCGAGTTTGGTCTCAAATGAAAGGTCTCGTTGAAGGCCGGCGTGCAGAATTGACAAAAATGCTCCATGTCGATCGGCTTTTGTTTTATGCAAAAAGTTATTAGAAATATATCATGTTTGGAATCTAATAAAAGGTCTAATTGAGGGCTGACAAGCAGATATAATTTTTTTTTAATGTCGATCGGCATTTGTTTTTTTACATTGACAGCGGAGCTCTAGGGAATGCTCGGCGCAGCCGAGAATTCGCTAGTCATATACTATTTTGATTGATTCACTATCTATATATCTATATATATATATATATTTTAAATAATCATGCGCATCAAGTAAATTTTGCTCACGGGTACAGCTCAAACCACTCATGTAATAATTTTTAATTTTATTCCAATAGATGTGGTTCATAGGGGAATAGAGCCTTTTTGGGGTCTCATATTTTTACTGTGAGTGGTTTTCGTGTAAAAAATCAAAAACTAAGCCAAAAAGGCAAAGTAAAACAAAAGATCCCAGATGCCATGTCTAAATTTAAGAAGAATTCTGCTTATCCGTCACTTTTGACAATTCAATATGTACATTTGAATTGATTTTTTTTTAAAATGACAACTTATATCATGAATTGAATTATATTTTCATACATTATATAAGTGAGCGATATATATAAAATTAATATTTTATGTTAAATCATTTGTATTAAAAAATTATATTTTTTATGACATTTGTGACGTTTGTCAATCATTAGACTATAATTTAAATAATGATGTAGCAATTTTTGTATTTTATCGAAAAAATATACAAAAATATTAGTATGAAATAGGCTTAAAAGTAATAATATATGTAGCGCAATCAGTATTGTAAGTACATATATGTAATTTTATATTGTATTTGTTATTTTTAAAAATATTTTTAAATTTCAGCTATAATTATTGAATTGGTCAAGTTATACAAAGTCGAATATATTTATAGAAATAAATAATATGTAATTAATTATCATAATAGTGCATCTTCATAAATAAGAATATATTTATAAGAATAGAGATATTTATCTACATAAAAATGGAAATAAGATGATATAAAAAGGATATGAATACTGCATTAATGTTTAAAATTAAGTCGAATAAACAGTTCAGTGAGATGTTTTTTACATTTAAAAAAGAAAACTTTTAAATTCTGGGTCGATAACATGATTGACAATTCTTGTAAATTGGAATGTAATTCATTAAAATCTAAAAAAAATTTTGAAGATATAATATATTATATTTAAAGACCTAACCTTGAAATAATAAAGAATAACAATACAATATCTACGAAATATAAACCTTTAAATAATTTCCATATATAGACTTCATTTTATTACGATATGTAGCTACGGAAGTAGATATGAATATAATATTAGTGTAAAACTATTCAAGCAACAAAGTATGTGTTTGCATAAATATTTATGCTTATAAGTTATATAAAATTATCAATTACAGATGTGAAATTAAATGACAACTAAATCTTAATTATAAACATAACATTTACAGCAACGCAATGCATTGTAGATGAAAAAGTTTTCATTTTATATGAGTATAATAATTTTATTATAATACTGTGTATATTAATAATATTTATTGTAATTGGCAGCCAATAATGTTGTGAAATTGAAATTTGATGTTCAAATAAGGCGCCCTTTCGTACAGTTCTTCTTATTTTACTAACCTATAATGCACTCTTTATCATGATTAATATTTTGATGGTAAATCATCTCATAAATTTTATCAACACATGTTTTGTGTGGTGTGGAACAAGAAAATGGTAAATACGCAATTAAACTTTAAACTCAGTTATATTATATTCATTGTGTATTATTAGTTAAAACAACTTTCTAAATAAGCTACAAAATCATTTGAGAAAAGTAATTTAAAGAATAAAGAACTTCTGAAACGTTTCTATAATAATTATAAATTCGAAAAATACAGAAATATCGGCGGAGAAGATAGGAAAAAGAAAAAAGTATGTATTTGTATGTATATCAGTTATATGTTATAAACTTTTAAAATTTTAGATAGGATATAGGTTAGCAGATGTGACATTATTTAATCTAAAAATTATATATTCCTCCTTTCATTGAATAACTGTTCTTCATAAGGAATCTCTGGTTTATGAGAAATACACGGATTTCTACGTGAAATGATTTACATTTGAAGTTTGGAACAAAAAAGTATGAATCTATTTCAATATTTTTCCATTTATTTATATTTATTATCAATTACAGCTATAAATTTGATTGAAACAAGTTCTTCATTTTTAACAATTCTACATACAAAGAAGCAAAACTTATTGTTTATCGAATACAATGTACCGAAGATAGGAAACGTTTCATTTAAGGTGAGTATATATTTTAATTTATTTAATTTTATCGTTTTCTTTAAATATTGTTATATATTGTTATAATTACAGTCAGCCGGTACGTTTGTGTGAACAAGAGTAGTCTTAACCATATAATTAATAATTAATTTTTATTATATGGTCTTAACAGGATGATGGGTTTATCTCACAACCTCAGTGTGCGTTGACCCTTCAAAGGCTGTCTTTATGTAGGCTGTTTATTTGTATCATTGAAATCCAAGTACATTTTGTCATAAAACAAAGGCTGACAACCTACATATATTAGTAGAATATAAGAACATTTTGCTATAATACAAGCTTCTCTTCACCTGAAAATCTGTGCCAGTTAAATGCAAGTAAATTTTTAAATGAAACTAGCACTATTCCATTTAAGAACGC
Source organism: Stenolophus ochropezus (assembly GCA_035578165.1). Lineage (NCBI taxonomy): Eukaryota > Metazoa > Arthropoda > Insecta > Coleoptera > Carabidae > Stenolophus > Stenolophus ochropezus. Next base: position 17,468,503 of record JAQOWZ010000017.1, read on the forward strand.
TGTGTCAATTATTCAAGATATACAATCCGTAACCCCGTTGAAAAGATTTTGAAAAGAAGTAAAATTCCTTCAAAAATCAATCAGTTTCAAACTCCTGTTATGAAATCTAATCATACAGATGATCAGTAAGAAATGATAGGCACGTGACCTGCGTAATTCCCAAATTTTATTCCTTGTTATATTTATACCGTTCATTCATTATTTCATTTTATTGTCTTTATTATTTTCGTTTCCTTATTACATTTTAACAACGGTTAATTAATTTAATTAATTAAAAATGAATAACATGTTGTTACATTTAATATAAAATTACTAAAATAAAATTTCTAATTAATAAAAACTCGCAAGCCCGTGAACTTTAATTTAAAATTTTTTTCCTGGTTCCTGGAAGCATAATTATTATATTGCCCTTAAAGAAAATTTCTAGTCACGTGACAATATCACTTGCTTTTGATCATTCTATATAAATATTCCAAGTAATTTTATTATTGTATATACCTATAAATTATTAAATCTGATTTTACAATATACTGTTACTGAATTATCTAAAGAATATTGTTAAACTATCGGTAACTAATATTTCGTATTTACCACAACGTCCTGTCGTTATTACAGATCGTTTACTTTCCGGCTTTTATTAAATTATAATTTTATAATTAGGCATGCTAGGACAAACAATTTTTGTTTTGTTACTTGATTGTTCTTTCACTTTGTGTAAGGCAGTTATGTTTATTGTTCTTGCAATATATCGACTTTCTAATAAACTGATAATAATTAAAATTTCTGAACTGCAGAATAATTAAAAAAAAATAATCCCGTTTATTGTGTCGCCTAATTTGAATCTAAGGTGAGAATTCATATTTAATATCTATTATTCAACTATAGATGATTTCAGGATTAAATAGTCATTGTTTTTTGTATTATAATTATTAATAAAATGGAATAAATTACCACAATTTCTATATACCTACATACATTGTAATGCTGGACAAGTATTTTAATTTTTATTTTACTGTAGGTGTGAAAATAATCTGCAGTTGCGAGACGATAAGAGGGGAAGAATATATCGTCAAGATAGAAAAGAAAGTGTTCCTGTTCGAAGTTGAAGCCTGACGTATTGCTGATAATAGTAACACAAGCCTGACGTATTGCTGGTAAAAGTAAAACTGAAAATAACAACCCACTCAAAACCTGTAAGTTTTTATATTAATTCCTGTAATAAAACAAGTTAAGCAAAATGCCAACTAAAAGTATAAATAATCGCCTTAAGCGTAAACAAAGATACGAGAAAAATATAGATAACAAAAATTGCTGTAGTAATCCGGATAATGTAGTAGAAAATGTTTATATAAATCGTCAGGTTAAGTCAGGCAATGCGGGAAAATTATTATTACTAGAACACAGTAAAGATGGTGAAGTAGAATATAATATACAAACGGGTAATTTAAATACAGGTATTGAAACAGTTGGCAATCATATACAGCTAATAGAACGTGATTATAATACTTTAATAAATCCTGCTGGATATTTAGAAGACATTCATATAGACTTTTACTTTTCGTTAGTACGTTCAGTAACTGAGTTCGACCCTCAGCCCACAGTGTATGTAGATGCTCCAGACCGAATAGTTGCAATTGAGCAAGGAGCAAGACACCTACAAATTTTATTCGTGCCAGGTGCAAATACTGGGAGCGTTGGGCATTGGGTTACAGCATATTATGACGGATTAGAAATCACAATTTACGATAGCATGAATTCCCAAAATTTAACTGCAGGTGTTAAATTGTATTTAGAAAGATTATTCCCCTATAGTCCCACAATTAGATTTGCAAAAGTTCAACAACAGACTAATACTTATGATTGCGGGTTGTTTGCGATAGCTTTCTTTACAAGTTTAATACTTAACCGTAATCCAGAGAATGAAACTTATGATTGTAATAGACTTAGATCACATGTTTTACAAATGTTTCGAACAAGTAATATAACAGCATTTCCAGTAAGTCGTCAGCAGCAATTAAGAGAAAATTATTTAAAACGTAAGGCGAACGAAACGGGCGAAGAACGAGCTAAACGTCTAAGAGAGTCCGACAAATATAATTTAAAATATAAATCCAATGAAACTATAGAACATAAAAAAAATCGTATAGAAAAACAAAAAGAAATAAATTCAAATTCTTTCGCTCGCGAAACGTCACAGCAGAAAGCAAATAGATTGGAAACACTTAAAATAAATTTTAAAAATTATGTTCAAAATGAAACAGTAGAACAAAATATTGAAAGATTAAAATTTAATTTTAGAGAATATTTAAGTAAAGAAACGGTTGAACAAAAAAATAAACGGTTACAAATACTTAAAACAAATTTCAATAATTACATACAAAATGAAACAGCAGAACAAAAGGAGAATAGATTAGCAAGACTTAAAGGGAATTTTCAAAATTATTTACAAAATGAAACATTAGATAAAAAAACGGATAGGCTGCAAAAGTTAAAGTTTAATTTCAAAGAATATATTAAGAATGAAACTCCCGAGCAAAAACAAACACGTTTAGAAAAATATAGAGATAACTTTGATAATTTAGTTAAAACGGAAACTGTAGAACAAAAACAGAAACGATTAACGAAAAATAATATAATTAATAAAAATAAAATGAAAACGCGTAAAAACAAGGTTTCTGATGATACACAAATGTTAGCAAGGAGAGCATTAGGAGTTCAAATTGAGCCCCATTCCTTAGGAGCAATGAATGTTGTCTGTTCACATTGTTCCTCTGTTAATTTTTCATACGAAAAGCCCTCGGACGGCAAATTTACTTATTGCTGTCGGAAGGGAAAATTAAACGTAGATCATTTAAATGAGTTCCCTGAATATATTAAAAATCTAATGTTAGGTAAAGATTCAGATAGCAGAAACTTTAGAGAAAATATTAGGCAATACAATAGCGCGTTAGCATTCGCATCGTTTGGGGCTAAAATTGCTACGCCTCCAGGCAAAGGGCCCTACTGTTTCCGTATCCACGGCCAAATTTACCATGATTCTGCCAGCTCAATGTACCCTAAACCAAATGAAACAGAAAAATATGCCCAATTATACATAATTAATTCAAATGAAGCGTTAGAGAAACGAATGAACGTAGAGTATAATAAAAATTGTAAGCCAAATATCATGGGTCAATTAGATGTAATACTTAGGGAGGTTAATCCGTATTGTCAGGCGTATATGATGTTGAAAGAAGTAGAGCAGCGGGAATTAGCCAAAGCTAACCAAACAAATCAGTCGGTGCCAGAAATAAATTTGTGGATTGTAAATGACAGAAAAAAAGATAAACGTAGGTACAATATCCCCACATGTAATGAGGTGGCAGTTGTTTTTACGTCCAATGACGGTGAGCCACCAATAGATAGGGACATTTGTGTCCACCCAAAAGTTGGTGGTTTAGTTCGAATAAATCAGTTTAGTGAAAACTGCGATCCCATGTCCTATCCTTTACTATTTCCTCGCGGTGAATGTGGCTGGAACATGAATTCAAAACAAGCTGACGGTGTTAAAAAACAAAGTATGTTACAATTTTACATGAACAGATTAGCGGTTAGAAACACATTTAACCCATGTTTAGAAGCCGGTAAACTAACCCAACAATACATTGTAGATGCGTATGTTAAAGTCGAAGCCGAAAGATTAACGTACATTAGATTAAATCAGCCTACTCTCAGGGTAGAGCTATATAGTGGGTTGATGGACCACATTAATAATTTGGCAGACAATGAAGGTGGAAAAGCAGGCACCATGATTATTCTACCGTCTACATTTCAAGGTGGTAGTCGATTCATGCTAAAAATGTACCAAAATGCCATGTCTATTGTTAGAGAATTTGGCCGCCCTGATCTATTTATAACAGTGACATGTAACCCTAAATGGCCAGAAATTGTACAACAGTTGCGCGAGGGTCAAACCTGTGCAGACCGCCCAGACATAACCGCCAGAGTTTTTAACGGAAAAATAAAAAGTATGTTGCATGAATTTTTACATGACAATATTTTTGGGAAAGTTGTGGCATTCATATATGTAATTGAATTCCAAAAACGCGGTCTGCCTCACATGCATTTATTATTAACTTTAGATAGTGCAAGTAAAATCCGTAACAAAGATGACATTGACGAAATAGTCAGTGCAGAAATTCCCGACGAGGACGCAGAACCGGAATTGTACCAATTAGTTCGTTCACATATGATTCACGGTCCGTGCGGTACAAAATTCGCCGTGTATGAACGAAAATAAATGTTCAAAAATGTTCCCTAAAGATTTTAGAAATGAAACACATGAAACATTAACGGTTACCCCCTGTATAAACGGTCAAATAATAATGCAAAAATGTACATTCTTTGGAAAAATGGTTTAGTTAAATACACGGTAGACAATAGGTGGATAGTTCCGTACAATCCGTATTTGTTAAAAAAATATAGAACCCACATAAATGTTGAAATATGCGCATCAGTAAAAAGTATAAAATATATTTGTGATTATTTGTGCAAGGGGCATGATTGCGCGAGCGTCAAATTAGGACAACTTGATAAAAACAAAGTTATACAGTGGGATGAAATAAACGGTTATTTAGATGCTAGGTATGTATCTGCCCCAGAATGTTGTTGGAGGCTTTTAGAATATCCGTTGCATGACAAGTCTCATACAATAATGGAATTAGCAGTACATTTAAAAAATCAACAGGCGGTATTTTTCACTAACGGTCAGGAAAAAAAAGCAGTTGAACGAGCAGCGAAAAAAAATACAACATTAACAGCTTGGTTCCTACTCAATGAAATAGACGTTAATGCCCGGCAATATGTTTACATGGAAATTCCTAAATATTATGTATTTGCTAATAATGCATGGAAAGCTAGACAACGTGAAAAAAAGCCACCTATCGGCCGAATGATTTCTGTTAGCCCTAGAGATATTGAAAGATTTCATTTAAGATTAATTTTGGTACACGCAAAAGGTGCCACACGTTTCGAAGACTTGCGTACCGTCGACGGCAAGTTATATAATACATATCAGGAAGCTGCCCGTGCATTAGGTCTTTTAGCTAATGATAAAGAGTGCGAAAATTGTTTAGACGAGGCTGTGTTGAGTAAATTTCCCAGACAATTGCGTGAATTATTTGCTTATTTAATTTGCTTCCATACATCAACCAATGCCCTCAGCTTATGGGAAAAATTTAAGCATTATTTAATGGAAGATTATTTATTACATAATTCTGACAAAGTTGCACAAAGTAAATGTTTATTAAAAATACAGGAAATACTCGATATACATAAATTCACCTTAAGTGATTTCGGTTTGCCCCAACCAGAAAATATTGATGATTTAGAAAATGAAACTAATTCTTTTGATGTAGCAGCCGAAAAATTAGAGGGAGAACAAAATGTAGCTTTATTTAACAGAGACCAAACAGAAATTTTAAATAACATATTAAATGCCGTAAATGACATTAATTTCATAAGTAGATATTTCTTTGTTGACGGTCCCGGGGGAACAGGGAAAACATTTTTGTATAACACATTGATAAGTATTTTAAGGGGCCAAAATCAAAAAGTTATAGCTGTAGCTTGGACGGGAATAGCAGCTACTCTGTTAAAAGGTGGTCAAACAGTTCACTCAGTATTCAAGTTTCCAGTACCTGTAAATGACGGATGTGTATGTAGAGTGAAATCAAATAGCAAAGCGGGTAAATTAATAAAAGAGGCAAGTGTAATAATCTGTGATGAGGTAACAATGATACCTAAACACGCACTCGATGCAATAAATTTATTATTACAAGATTTGATGAATAATAAAATACCATTTGGGGGAAAAGTTATAGTTTTAGGTGGCGATTTCAGACAGTGCTTGCCAATAGTCAATTACACAAACCATCGAACTGTAATAATTGAAACATGTGTTGTAAAAAGTCATTTATGGCCACTATTTACAAAATTTTCATTAAAACAAAATATGCGCGTAAATAAAGACGAAAAAGAATTTTCAGAATATTTATTGAAAATAGGCAACGGTGAAAATGAAATTGTCAAAATTCCTGCACATTGCATTTCCGAAACATGTCTAGCAAATGAAATATTCGGTGAAGATGACATACAACCTGATGATATTTATAAATTTACAGATAGAGCCATTTTAGCACCAAAAAATGATGACACAATGATAATTAATGAACACGTATTAAATAAAGTTATAGGGTCATCTAGAGTATATTTAAGTGCTGATTCTTGTGAATGTGATGAGATAAACAAAATTAATTACCCCGCCGAATTATTGAATGGCCTAACACCAACCGGAATGACTCCTCACAAATTAACACTAAAAATTGGAGCAATAGTAATGTTATTAAGAAATATGAATCCCAAGCGTGGTCTGTGTAATGGAACAAGGTTCATAATAAAAGACATGAAAACTAATTATTTAGATGTAGAAGTTCTAACAGGACAGAGTGCAGGTAGCCGGCTCTATTTACCACGTTTTGATTTAACTACCGAAACAGATTTACCATTCACCTTGAAACGAAGGCAATTCCCAATAAGATTAGCTTTCTCAATGACAATAAATAAATCCCAAGGGCAAACATTTAATTATGTAGGAATAAATTTAGAAAATCCAGTCTTTTCACATGGCCAATTGTATGTTGCGATGTCGAGGGTAAGATCGGCCAGTAACTTGAAAATTAAATTGCCAGATTCAAATATTACTAAAAATTCAAAAGAAGCATTCACAACGAATGTAGTGTTTAAAGAAATTTTAAATTAAACACGTAGAAATCTTTGAAAAAAATTCACAAATTTTAAATATAATCATGAAGGAAATTTTTTTTATTATCTAAATTATATTATAATTAATTTAAAAACTATCAAGCAATATAATTAATGTTAAAGGTGAAAGATATTAAAATCATGTTAAAAAAAACACCCAATGTACAATTACATTTTAATCAGTAAATTAATTATATAACAAAAAAATGTCAGTAATTAAATGTTTATAAAAATTTAAACATGTTTTCAAAATCAAATATGAGAAAGCCATAAAGATCAATTTAAAGTATAAAAAAAAGTATGTGGAAATATTCACGTCAATTAAAAATATATAATGATTAAGAAGAATAATATGAATTAAATATATAAATAAAAAATTTTAAATTAAACAAGTAGAAATCATTGAAAACAATTGACAAATTTTAAATATGATTATGAACGAAATATTAATAATATCTAAATTGCATTATAATTAATTTAAAAACTATTAGGCAAAATATTTGATGATAAAAGTAAAAGATATTAAAATAATGTTAAAAAATAAAACTTATGTACAATTATATATTAATAAGTAAACTAATTATATTACTGAAAAATGTCATACCAATTACATGTTTATAAAAAATAAAACATATATTACAAATCGAATATGAGAAAGCAATAAAGATTTATTTAAAGTATAAAATAAAAGCATGTGGATACATTCATTATAAATTTGAAAGGTAAATTAAGAATTTGTAATAATATAAAAAGGAATAATATGAATTAAATATATAAATTAAAAAAATCCAATTAAACGAGAAGAAATCATTGTAACAATTGACAAATTTAAAATATGAATATGAATGAAATATTTATAATATCTAAATTGTATTATAATTCATTTAGAAACTATCAAGCAAAATATGTAATGTTAAAAGTAAAAGATATTAAAATCATTTTGAAAAATACAACAATGTACACTAAACCAATTATATAACAAAAAAAAATGTCATATTAAGTACATGTTTATAAAAATTAAATTAATGAAATTTAAAAATCTAATATGAAAAAGCTATAAAGATCAATTTAAAGTATAAAATAAAAGCATGATGAAACATTATTGATAAATTTAATACAAAATAATGTGAATGAAATAAGTAAATTAAAACATGTAATATAATAAAAAGTTATTATTATGACTATATTTGATTTGTTAAATATATTATATACAATATATATATATATATATATATATATATATATATATATATATATAATATATACAGGATGTGCAACGAAACGCGGAACATAAGATTTTATCATGGGATATGAAAAAATTGCGAATACTATGTCTTCTGATACATTTAAAACAAAACTACAACCGTAAGAAGTTGTTCAAAATTAAATTCTACATTATCTGAAATAGGCAATTTTTTTAAATCCCATGTTAAAGTCCTATGTTTCGCGCTTCGTTGCATACACTGCATGTAATTAATATAAAAATGAAAGATTATTTCAACATGAAAAATGGTTCGTAAAATATTGTAAAAGGTAATAAAAAAAACTTAAGTCTGATAAAACCATTGCCCCTTTTACAAATTTTACGGACCTTGCCAAAATGAAAGTATATTAAAAAGAATTATAAAAGGCAATAAAATAAAACTAATGATTAAAAGTATATAATAAATAAACTAAAAAAAAAATAAAGCAATGACAATCTTGACAAAATGAAAATGTAAAAAATATAACGATAAAAGATAATAAAATAATGCTTACAATGAAAAACATAAATAAAATAAAGTATAATGCAATGGTTTAGTATTAGAAACATTTTCCCTAACGTCTAAAATCCTGGTTTATAGTAAGTTACTAATATTTTCAGAAATATACATTTAAAATTTTATTTACTGATAAAAATGTCCCTACATCTAATGATAAAAAGGAAATCTATTTTATAGGTAGGTTTATAAAAAATATTTATATTTTTTTACATTAAAAGATCAAATTATATTTAATTTCATTTATTTACTCTCTATTTGATAAGACAATACAACAACATAAGATATTATAATACAACAGTCATTAGTTTGCATTAACATTTTTCTTCGATAATAAAAATTGTAATGGCATTTAAATTAAACCGCTGTCAATAATATTCAATTAATATCATCTAAAAATGAAGACGTTATACGAAAATTATCTAATACCAGGCTTAAGTTCAAACATGTTGCGTCTCTATATAAAATGTATTAAAAATGTGACGTTAAACAAAAGTATATAATAAATCGCAACATGTAAGCAAGCCAGTCTATCATCGTATCTCAAATCTCATGCAACAGAATACATATATTTTCGGCTTTAAATAATAATAAATAAACCCGCAAAGTATGGTAAAAATCTGAAATACCATTGGTGGGCGTTAAAATATTATATTTAAGCCATTGTCACTGTTGTATGAATTTGAGAAAAAAAGTTTTGATTTTTTATCAATTTTTTAAGTGTACATATATTACATAATCCATAACTACCTACTTTTACGATAGATTGGCAAGGCAATGGCTTGAATATAATATTTTAATACCCAATACCAGTGGTATTTGGGATTTTTGCTGTACTTTGCTATAAAATTATAGCCCGTGGTTAATAAAAAAAAAAATAATAAGCTTCATCATAATTAATCGTCACATACTGGCTGGTGGGTACGAAGCAAATGAAGCAAATTACAACATTATAATAAAAAAAAACCACAAAGCGATCTAATAAACGAAAAATAAAATCGCAAAAGTATGAATGTGTGTGTGTGTAAATGTTTCTAAGTAATCGAGTTGCCAGGTTAAAAAAATTTGATTTTAACTTTATCATGAAATATTACTTTTCTACAATTTTACCAACAAATACGTTTTGTAAACGAATCGTATAATTTTAATTGAATAAAATATTTGTGGAACTAAAATGTAAATAAAAATTTTATAAATATTGTTTTAGTTATATTTTTAATTATTTAACTTTTTAATTTTAGAATTATCTGGCAACTCAAATAATTTATAAACAAAAAATTTAAATACTTTTTCATAATTATATTTTTGTTAAAAAATATATTGAAAGATTTGTTAAACTAATGTAACTAATTAAAATTTAAATTCATAATATATAATAAAGATACACAAATATAAAAAATTCATGTTTCACAATGAAATATAATGGTATGTTATTATTAAGTTATAAAAAAATAACATTTATGGATTTCATAATTATAGATATTGGAAACTGAAATCTACACAGCCTTGTACCTGTAAAGTACGTCGAAGAAAATAAACATAGGATTCAAGTATATAATTATTTGGACTATTGCAAACACATATCTGAAATTGTAATATAGAAGTTCTTTCATCTGAGGCGAATTTTTTTTTTATAAAAAAGTGTTCAATGTTTACATATTTTTTATTAATTAATAATATTTCGTTCTGAATACAGAAAAATGGGTCAACTCCTGAGATGAAATCTACAAGTTAAATTTTCCTTCATTCAATATTACAAGAAAAGGATTAAATTTCAATCGAAGCATATGAACTATTTTAATCCAAATCAAATATATACTACGTTGATGTTAAACAATATTTGGAAAAATTTTAAAACGAAGGCATCATTTGAATAAAAATTATCTTCCTTTATTATATTAGTCTTCATTGTTTACAGGGTAGCAGTTTCACAAAAAATATATTTTTGGAATACTTGCTTTGAATAGCGAAATTGAATATTTTGGAACTTAAAATCGGAACTACTCTATTCGTTGACGATTCTACTACCATCAGAAAAACTATATTATTATTGACAAAGTTGAATAAGAATGGTAAATACATTTATATATGAAGAAAAAAACATATTTACTAATTACAATTTTTATTTAACAGAACGCATATCTGTTTGACCACTGCAGGAAAATTTCATCGCATTTTAAAAAATTAAACACATAAATTTCTACATGAAATGAAAGAAACATTCTTCAAATTTTGCGTCACAAATTCTACGAGAAAACTTGCAATGTCCAAATAAAGTGAGTCAAAATTCATATTAACATTCTCTGCGGCTTTTATATACAGTATGTCTTCGGATCGAGTTGTAAAGAAGGAAAAGAATTTTATTTTTTATTTTACGAGAAAAATGTATTCTTGATAAAAGTTTTTGCATGTTCCAAAACTCAATTTTAACCTTTTCAAATTTTCTTTTAGTTTTCTTTTTTAGAGAAAAGTCGAAAATTGTTCGACTTAGAATTTTTCTAATTGTAAGTCCCAAAAAACAAGTTTGCGTTGTCTTAAAAATTATTGTTAACATGACTTTAACTTTAGTTTCATAAATTTAACAGCAAAAATAATATAAACAATAACTATTCTACTCAATCGATTCACGGTTTGTTGAACGTACAATTCTAGTATTCGATGCAATTCTTTAACTTCTTTGAATTTCTTCCAAAGTTGAAGACATCGCAGCGTCTCTAATTATCTCCTTTAAATTCTCTAAATTCGGTGGAAGATAATTTGCATAAACTATTTGTTTCCAACGGCGCCAAATATAAAAATCAGCTGTAGTCAAATCAGGGCTCCTTGGTGGCCATAACTTGAGACCGATTGCTATAGCATTGAATTAGGTAAAATCGTTATTTTCTGTCATTTTCAACGATTACAACAGATTTTCCTAATGAAACGCGAACTTGTTTTCTGCGACTTAGAAAAATTTTCAAATAAGTCGACCTATTTTCGTTTTTTCTCTGAAACTAAAAGAAAATTTGAAAAGGTTAAATCTGAATTGGTCTTTTGCCCACTGCTTCTTCGGAAAACGATCTTTCTTTATGGCAATTCCAATATATTTTAATAATGTAAGTGTTAATACCGGTTCGTTTCATTCTTTCACATTATTCTTTTTGTTTAGTTATCGTCTTTTGCTAACGTTTTTTGGCGGTTTTCCGTTAGCATTTACAGGAAATCCTGAAGACTCATTCTTTCCGCCCAGAAGATTTTTACTACATAGTTTATTGTTATTATTATTTATTGTAATATTTTAATAATATATAACTTTCCTATTTTGTGTATCTAAGTTATAATTATACATCTGTTAAAGAAAACTGATTTTAAATGCTTCAAATTTCTTTCTTTTAATACAATTTTCTTAAAGTTTCACTACATGTTCATTAAAAATGTATATTCTGTAAGTCAGTGATTAATTTTTAACCAGTTGTTAATTTTTTCTCAAATGAAAACAGGTAGCACTGGAGAAAATATCAAAACATCACTTGTAATGTTTGTTTTTATTTGTTAATAATTTTAGCAACTGGTTAGAAATTAACCACTGAGTTACAGAATAGGCCCCATTGTCAGTTTCTTACTGGCTGAGCCATTAATCTCTAGAAATGTCAGATTTAAAAAAACGCTTAAATACAATATAATGCAATTTGGTTCCTGGCAATATTAAGGAATAAATTAACTGCAAAAAGTACGTATATTATAAAATTAATAGAATTTGTACGATTTTAAGTATTCTTGTAATTTAACAGGTATATTATTAACTTCATTTTTTGACATATGACATTGTGGTTAAAATTTTAATGCATTTTTGTTTGTGTTACATATATTAATTTTATTATAGACTGTTACGTGATTAATATAAAACAGAAAGTATTAAACAATATTCGAATAAAATATTAGAAAAATATTTCGTATTTATCCGTATTATCGATAAACAAAAAATTCATCTTAGGTCAGTACTGCATATTTTAATTTTCCCGCCAGAAGAAAATGGTGGCATATCGGCGAAACTCAAGTAAGTAAAAATAATGAAATGGTCATCTTCTTGAGGTAAATTTTAACTTTATTATCTAACAAACATAAAAGTAAAACCTAATTTTAAAATGCCATTATTTACACTTGCAATTTATCCGTTTCATTATAAAAATTTCTTTTGTAAGCACAGCAGTTCTGAAACATTTTTATAATGACTTAATAAATCTAACTGATCAAAACTATACTACAAAGAAATGTTTAGCAGCGATCAGTCGTTTTAAAAAGTCTTAATTGTTATTTGTAAATTTGTTTTTATAAATGTTGTGTGAAGTAGATTTTGAAGCAAATCGGTTCTCAAACAGTGGAGTTTCAAAAAACTATAAAATTACACACTTATTCAAGGAGATTTTATTACTACTATATTTATATATCATTTAAAATCAAACACGAAATAAAATTAATTATCGTTAATTAAAAGACTGCAATATTACAATGAAAAAAAAATTATCTTCCACGGAATAAAATTAGTACTCATTTTTTAATTGATACCTATGTTACCGACATTCCGAAAGTTAGTTGACAGTTTCATTTCATATAAATTTTGTTCATATTTTTTCTTTGGAATAAAAAAAGTAAGTAGAAAACTGGGCAAAACTCCAGTATAATGTATTGTAATTAAGAATTGGTTACTTTTAACTTTGAATGTGTGCTATTGTTTCCAAATAATATTTGAATTTTTAAAAGTTAAACTGGAAATTTCATCATAACCTATTTTTTAAAAATATTTTTGTATATAATAGACGCGAAATATAATATAATTTTTACAACACGCTGTGTCGCTGTTAGCATTAATTGGTTTTTATGCGACCTGTTGTGTCAATACTCGTTAAAAAATCGTTTAATAACGAAAGTGACCTTTAATTTACTTACATTGGTTTCTTAAACATGTTTTAGTTTGCTTCACACAATTTCAATAATGATATACATTACACACAACTTACATATTAATCTGTTAATTATAGACTGGGAGTAAATAAAAATTATTTTTATTATGACAATATGTCATATAACTTCTGTTAATAGTAATTAATTCATAAAGTCTTGTCTATGGAGCTTGAGTAGAATTTATTTTTAGTATATTCTTAATATCAATTATAAAAGCAAATAAAAAAATTTAAAGACGTTTTTTAATAGGAATAATAAAAATAATTTTCTTTTACCGATTCTATTCTAATCACCCTGAATACATTTATTTTTACTCCTTCCATAAGTTCACTATGCGCTAATGCGATCTTTCAATCGTAGTTCACTATCAGAAGGCGACAAACAAAAGATCAGAACGAGGCGGCACGGGCAATCATTCCCGATCACTCTGTCAAATCAACATTAGAAGAAAAGAATGAAGAATGAAAAATTTAGAACTCAAGAACAAAATTTATTATATCTAACCGAATCTAACTTACAAAATATTTATCTACAAACAAAAAAAAAATTAAAAAAAATCTGGTGTGTCCAACACAATACCTCCCGCCACTGTAGTAATATATTCTATATAAGTTATACAATATATTCAATTTGTAGTTTTAAAATTAGTTTGTTATTGCAGTTCAGAATATTTTTAATTTATTTCATACCTAAAATTTCCTTCATAAATTTTGTATGACCAATATGACAGCTATTTTTGACATTACTAAAACCGGAACTGAACTTACTTTGATTCACGCATGCAAATACATTCCTAATATATTTCTTCCATCTTTTTAAATTTTACAGTAAAATTACTTCATTTTTTACTTATTTTATCTTTTACACTTACTTACATCAAATTTGACATCATATGTCAAATTTTGTGGACATATGAATAACTCATCTGTTTTATCGAAACTTCTCAGCCTAAACGATATGTAAAATTATTATAATTTATATATTTTTTTTCTATCTAGCTAGAAGTCATATATAAACGTAATTATGCAGATCGGTAGAAAATTAAAAAATCTTTGAATTTATAATAACGAAATTTGCGAAAATATGGTATTTAGAGGTATTTTTTAGGAAAAACGGTTTAAAGCTTCAAGTAAAGTACTACTTCCGGTTAACCAATTGTAGTCAAAATCTAATCAGTTCATCATATTAGAATAGAACTCTTAAATACCAAATATTATATTTTTTACATGTATCGTATTGGAGTTATCGTGGACGAAAAATCGTCACAGACACACACACACACACACACACACACAGACACACACATACAGACATCACGCTAAAAATAGTAAAATCGTATTCTAGGGACCCTAATTCGTGCTCATATGTTGAAAACCCACACTCGAGAAATCTGACCAAAAACAATACCTCCCTTATCTATATATTTCTCGAGTATGAGTTTTCAACATATGAGCACGAATTAGGGTCCCTACAATACGAATTTACTATTTTTAACGTGATGTCTGTATGTCTGTGTGTGTGTGCGTGTGTGTGTGCGTGTGTGTGTCTGTGACGATTTTTCGTCCACGATAACTCCAACATGATACATGTTAAAAATATAATGTTTGGTATTTAAGACTTATATTTAAATATGATGAACTGATTAGATTTTGACTACAATTGGTTAACCGGAAGCAGTACTTTACTTCAAGCTTTAAACAGTTTTTCTTAAAAAAAACCTGTAAATACCATTTTTTTGCAAATTAAGTTATTATTCAATATAAAGATTTTTTAATTTTCTTCCGATCTGTATAATTACGTTTATATGTGTAACTTCTAGCTAAAGAGAATAAATATATAAATTATAACAATTTTGCATATCGTTTAGGCTGAGAAATTTCGATAAAACAGATGAGTTATTCATATGTTCACAAAATTTGACATATAATGTCAAATTTGATGTAAGTAAGTTTAAAAGATAAAATAAGTAAATATGAAGTAGTTTTATTGTAAAATTATAAATGGTGGAAGATATACAGGGTGAATACTGAAAACCTTGACATAGGGAAATAACATGGGAAAACAGTTTTTTGCTGTTTCCATCTGTCCCGCTAAATAAAATCGGGTGTATATGGTATCGTTAGTTAGATTATATAATTTTGTATCTAATAAAACCAAATGTTGTGTAATATGGCCTTTTCTAACTGAAATATTTGATAAGATAAATTGTATTTTGAAGGTTATCCTTCATATTTTCGAATAAGAAACGTCAAAAACAATATGCTCCATAGCCGAGTGGATACGAGGGCTGTTTCATAACATAAATAATCTACAAGACCTGGTTCGAGACCACCTCGACCCTATTTTTTTTTAAATTAAATTATACTTAAAATATCATGTTTCGAAACATGAAATAGAAAATTATACAACAAAAACTAAATTCAAATTAATTGTTAAGTTTGACAGACAGCAAATAATAATTCTATTAAATATTTGGATTTTTTTATTTATAAAAATAAGAATATTGCTATTTTATTAAAATAGTCTGATATAATAAAGATATTTTAAGCATAATTTAATTAAAAAAAAGTAGGGCTGATGTGGTCTCGAACCAAGTCTTGTAGATTATTTATGTTATGAAACAGCCCTCGTATCCACTCGGCTATGGAGCATATTGTTTTTGACGTTTCTTATTCGAAAATATGAAGGATAACCTTCAAAATACAATTTATTTTATCAAATATTTCAGTTAGAAAAGGCCTTATTACACAACATTTAGTTTTATTAGATGCAAAATTAAGTAATCTAACTAACGATACTATATACACCCGATTTTATTTAGCGGGACAGATGGAAACAGCAAAAAACTGTTTTCCCATGTTATTTCCCTATGTCAAGGTTTTCAGTATTCACCCTGTATATAAGGAATGTATTTGCATGCATGAATCAAAGTAAGTTCGGTTCCGGTTTTAGTAACGTCAAAAATAGCTGTCATATTGGTCACACAAATTTTATGAAGGAAATTTTAAGTATGAAATGAATTAAACGTATTCTCAACTGCAATAACAAACTAATTTTAAAACTACAAATTAAATGTATGTATGTTAAAAACGTATATTGAAAATATTATTACAGAAGCGGGAGGTATTGTGTTGGACTTTTTCTCTTCCGCCTGTATTGGTGTGAAGTAAGGCAATCGTGGAATGATATGAAATGAGACAATCATAGAATGGTGTGAAGTGAGATAAGATGGACAAGATCGACATTCGAAAACAAATTTTATTAGTAAGTTTTAAATGATTTATTAAACGTAAAATAGTATAACAATGTCGGTGACCATTAAATCTGTATAAATACAATTTGTTTTCGCTGGAAGAGTATATTTTGACTTTTATTTAAATTTCCGCCACTAGAATGCTGTGAAATTAGGTGAGAAGCTTGGGCAAAGTCGGCGGTGCTGCTCTCGTGCCCTATTAAATAAGTCTGAATGCATCTAATATAAAGTTATTAGGTTATGTTGTCATTGGTCATTTTGACAGCAGTAAACATAGTATGAGACTATTATATATTTAAAATCAATACAGCAATAATATATATATATATATATATATATATATATATATATATATATATATATATATATATATATATATATATAATAATTATTAACAACTGAACAAAACCTACAAATTATAAATCCTGAAACTAAGGAAAGATTACAGGATTAAGCAATAGAATTTTAATTGAATATGTCACTTTCAGCAGAAATGTTAAACGAGTAAGAATGCATATTGTAAGACTAGATATTCCATTTGCTGTACCAAAAATCGTTATCAAGAGACTTCATGTTAAGAAGTATAGGGAAGTTGTAAGATTAGTGTATATTACAACTTGTAAAAATGAAACTACTACAATCAACAAAGTATGTGTTTACATAGGGATATTTCTGTAATTTATATATTTATATTTTCCAATTATAGCTATGAAAATGAAATAATCACAATTAAAGAATTTTATACGACACATTTACAATAACAAAATGCATTTCAGATAAATAAGTTATTACTAAATGTGAATATATACTTAATTAAGTAAATCAGATTCGTTTTATTATATATGTATTATTTTATATAATTGTCAGCTGGTAAGGTTGTGCGGATAAATAAAATTTTATAAGCCAAGTAATTGTATGGGTTACTGCACAACAGCTCGGTGTAAGCTGAGGTTGCAGAAGCTCTAGGCTGACTAACTATACCAGTTAAATGCAAGTAAATTTTGTCACGAAACAGCATCCGAAGGCTTACAATCAACTCCAGTTATATGTAAGGAAATCAAGAACTCAAGGTCTCTATTCAAATGACATCACATTGCTGCCAGAATTTAGAATGTGAGAAACACACGTTTAGATGAGGGAACATTGAAGTAAGTAAAAAATAAATATGTTTTTACAGTGTGCTATAATTATAAACACTACATGACTTCCTTGTACGCTTAATTAAACAAATTTTGTCCTGCACGTCATTTAAACTTATTTCACTTGAAAGTGAGATCATTCTACGGCTAATCATTTTTAACTTCAATTCGTTTCATATCTTCGAACTTCCCTTCGAAATGGATCGTCTTTTGAAATAGTATATAGCATCATAAGAGAAGATACGGAAAATTATATTAAAATGTTTAGTACCTGTCTTCCCAGCATATCATTCTTATAACACAGGGATTTAACATGTAAAATCATATTTTCGTTATTTCCTGCTTGCCTAATTATTTTAGGTAAATAAGCTTCAAATAGAAATTGCGAAGCATAAAATTCTTTGAACACTCTGAATACATTCATTTTTGCTCCTTCTATAAGTTCACAGTGCGCTAATACGATCTGTCTATCGTAGGTCACTATCACGACGACAAGGCGACAAACAAAGAATTAGAACGAGGCGGCAGGGGCAATCATTCCTGATCACTCTGACAAAACAGCATTAGAAGAAAAGAATAAAGAATGAACTAGTACGAACGAAAGAACATTTATTACTCTAACTAAAAAAATATTTAACTTATACCTACGTAAGTAATAAAAATTAAACAACTTAAACTAATTTAGCATCTAAGAACAATTATATCTAACATTAATAACTACACTATTTACACTATTTATTAACGAAATTATTTATAAGTCTGTACACTGCCCACCATTGCTCTGAATTCTGTAAGAATTAAGTTATTAAAATAAATGAATATATTCATATTTCTTCCTTACTATGGCGTTGTGCTGGACGTTCTGGTTCCCGTCGTAGTGCCCGCTGCTCCCGCCGCGGTAATTTCCATATCTGCCACGGTAACTTCTATATCTGCCGCCACGGTAATTTCTGTATCTGCCGCGGTAATTACCGTTTTGTCCACGGCGGGAATTATTTTCGTTTTTTCCCTTATCCTTATTTTCTAAGGACTCTATTTTATTTTTCAAATCCCCCACATACTTCATAGCTTCCTTTAACTCCTGTTTTAAGTTGACGAGTGTTGCTACCGTAGAAAAATATGAATTAATTAATAAATATAATTTAAAGTGAAAAATTATTATTTAATATAGTTACTTAATGTTTTCTTCTTTCTGTCGCAAATCTTCTTCATTGCTTTTCTCCATCTTTCGTACTTCGTACACAATATTTTTTCAATTACTAATAAATTTTGTTTGTATCCAGGGTAATATATTTTGTGAAATTAGTTGATATTTTTATTGCTATTTTAATAAAAGATTTGTTTAATACATTTGTACACTAATAACCTATAAAATAAAAATGTACTATCCATTTTTTTAAATTTTGACATTTCTAAATTAAATAAATCTATTATTATTGGAACACTTCTCATATATAAAAACATAATTAAAAAAATTTCAAATGTTGAATAATTTCGCGTCATTGAAAAAATTTTTGGAATCACAGTCGCCGTTTGATCTCTCCGTACAGGTCAAACCATTCATGTCATAATTTTAAATCATGTGCCATTATATGTGGTTAAATGAGGAATAGGGCCTTTTTTAGGTTTCATATTTTTACCGTGCATACTTTTTGTGTAAAAAAATAAAAACTGAGCCAAAGTGGTAGGTACCTTGACACAGAAGATCCCAGAAACCATGTCTAAATTTAAAAAGAATTACGGTGTCATCCGTCAATTTTGACAATTCAATATGTAAAATGTAATTGAAATATTTATGAAAATGAAAATGAAAATTAGAAATTAAAGTATGTTTCCATGTTTTATAATAGTGAGCGAAATTTATACAACTACATTATGTTGTGTATTTAACATATTTTATTTTCTATGACAACTGACGTTTGTACTGTAACTTAAAAATTCTTGGATGCAAGTTTTGAATTTTGTTGGTGATATGTACAGAAATATTAAACTAAAATGTGTTTCAAACCATATATATATTATATTATTGGTTATGGAACACGAACCCTTCCTTAACTTTTTTATTGAAAGGAATAGAAATATTTTCTTTATATAAATATGATACTATTTGATGACAGAGAGAGAAAAAAAATTAAAGCATGATTCGCACGCAATGACTACTAATTTTTATTTTTAAATGGGAACTTAGAATTATATTGGTAAAACAAACACCGCATTTTTTGTGTTTTCAATTATGTAATTGTTGTCACAAATAACTCTAATAAAATTCGGGAAATAAAAAGATTATTAAGACACAAAAAAATATATTTTTTTCACTGCTAGCCTACGAAGATATCATTATTAACCTGTTACTGAGTTGTGAAATTGTTTTTCTCTACCGCTTCCTTAGCAACGCTTAACAACGGTCAATAATGGATTATTATTAACCATGGTCAATTATGCGAACTGTCACTTTTTAAAGAAATTCACGCTTCTGAATTTATTTAACTCACTGAACGCAAGGAAAATATTATATTTAAATTTGCCGCCTAATTTCAAGTTGGCAATAGTTAAATTTCAGATTAAAAATTAACTATCTTATTCTGTGATCTTATTTCTTGTCAAATTTTTCATGCGTTCACATTATATACACAATGCAAAATGTTAATTTATGTATTTATTTATTTATTGCAATATTTGAAAAGGTAAGTGTTAATTGTTATATCATTTTAATTATCTTACTTTGTACATTTTTTTTAGGGTTATAATTACATTTCTATGTAAAAACACAAAACGGGTAACATTTATTTGTTATTTATAGTTGAAATTGATAGTGCAATTGTGACAAGTCAAATTTATTGCTGCAGAACCCGTATTCAATGAGGTTTGAGTGTTTCCTATATTTATTGTCGCATTTTAAATTTCTGGCATCATTGACTGAGGTATGGGGCTTGTTGAAGGGTTCGTAGCTAGTAGTGAAAAAAATAGTATATAAACCACAGTTGAGAAGATCATTATTGACCAGGCGCCTTGTATCACTCGGGCTTCGCCCTCGTGTTACAATCCTGGCGCTGGGTCAATAATGATTATCTTCTCAACCTTGGCGTATAATATACTATTATTCAGCTATGTCAAAATTAACAAAACGTAACGATTTTAAAACAACTTTATAACGTGAAATAATAAACGTAATACAGTAAACCACTTAAAACAAATGCTCGAAATTACGACCCTGTTTTCTTATGCAGAATATTTGAATAAATTTTATCTGACATTTCTTATTAATCACATTTTTTTCTAATTTTTCTCACTTAAGACAACAAATACAACATTGAAAAGACAACTTGTATATAAATATCGTTAGAGAATTATATTTTTATTTAAACGTTGAAAATTCAAATCAAATAGATCACTCTTTTCATTGTTCACTTCAAATGAAACAAAATACTTTCATTTGATTGGTTGGTTTAAAAAAATCAGTACTTGATCTCGTCTGTGATTAGTCCAACCCATATTTTCTATATGTTCTTCTTATATTGCACCCTTTATTTTTTATGAATCCACATGTGTATTAGGAACTTACGTAATATGTTTCAGATTTGTCTCGTGTCTTACATTATTGTAAAATACATTTATACAAAACTAACTCCTATATTTATGTATTGGTGACACAAGGTCGTGTTGGGTGTTGCCTACATTCAGCACTATTAAAAAATGACTTATTTTCGCGAATTACTTGAGAACGGGGTAAAAATATCATTTCTTCTAAAATATGTAGTGTAATATTGTATGAAATTTGATTGAAATCATGTTTAATCCTGTATTATTTTTTCTAAACAAATTCAAACTTGAATATATATACTCCTACTATACAGTTTATTACTCATTTTTAATTAATTTATGATTTTAAATTTATAATATAATTTATATCATCATTTTAACAAAATTATGCGCACGCATATTTTCGTTCATATCGTGATTTGTAACATTGTGTTCTGTGTTTGAATTGTTACTTCTTCTGCAAATTGTATATTGTTTAAATGGATGCGATATTTGCTTTGAATTTTGAACTTGACTTTATAAATTCATGGGCTTTGATTTTGATATATTGGAAACAAGGTTGGTATTGATTATATTTTGTTTTTTGTGTAGATTTTTGTATTCTTTAGTGTACTTTTGATTCTTTATTTCGTACAATTTATATTTTAAAAATGGAATGTGACCCGTTATGGGTCTCATAATACTTTATATATGTAGTGCGCTCATATATGGAGAATATAATATGTGATCATATTTAATATTGAATGACAATACTTAATAAAATATTATAAATATAATTGCATATTGTTTAACTTATTTATATGAAAATGTAAAATAAATTCAATATTCATTTACTTTCACTTAATTATATTTATTAAAAATGAAACATATTACAAATATAATAAAATGAAACAAGTCTGAAGGAAAGATTGTTGGAATGAAATTCCGTTGAATGGAAAAAAGTAGTGGGGGAAAAATTAGACGACATGGGAAACTGTGCAATTCGACGTGGTGGGAATGCCAAAATATTCTCTGACATGGGAATTCGACCAGGAGGGATTTGATCACATGGGATTTGACCACGTGGAATGACCCGTGTCTAAAACAAAGATCGAATTCTGATTAAAATAATAAAAATATTATGTAGTTAACATTACCAAGATTTAACTTTTATTTACAACAGCTAGAAAACATGGAATCAAATTTGGTTGACATTGAAATGTCTGTACTCATTTGCCAACGTTGTCACTGTCGTATGATTGAATTCAAATCCTCAAAGTGTCCTACGTGACGTCACATATCCCCTCTCCAAAAATTTATTATTGTTTTTCTCCGGAATTATCAATAATAAAGCGATTAAAAAATAGGGATATTTTAATTTTTTGAACAGAACCATAAAATGGAAGAAAAGAAATTAGGTCATATATCCCATTAAGGTTTACAAACAACACATTTGATTATATCAACTAAAAAATTTGTATTAACTTGCTCAAATATAACCAAAAGTGATTTTAAAGTGACGCAAGTAATGTATTTTGTTGAATAAAAACTGTTTTATTAACAAGGTATGTCGGTAAATTTTACAAATTCTTCATCAAATCAAGGGCGGATTAAAACATGGGCTTTAAGGACAGACATTAGCATCCCCTGCAGCGATGCTTTAATAAATTTGCATGTGGACGTTGTTTTCGATAATTTTTAATTGAACAGGAATAGGGATAACTTGTGTCGTAGATAGAGAAGAAGATGTGAGAAATAAGAAACAGTATGTATTAACGAATTCAACTCTAATTTTTCCAATTTATTTCTTAAAATGTAATTTAATCTAATCATTGTATTTACCTTTTCATAAAACAATAAATATTTAATTTTAAATACCGGAATATGAGGATTAGCTTAATCATGTTTACAAATATGCGTATATATGTCTATAAATTAATATTATTTATAAAAATAAGTGTTATTTTCTGTTTTTGTTAATAATAATTTGGAATATAAAATAAAAAAGTTCTTTCTTCCCGTTCCCTTGTATTTTTTTTTATTAAAGAAAAACAGTAACAGTTTTTTGATAAACTACCGGTTAAAAGATTCTTAAGGTAGGGTCCCCAAACAATATTAGCCCAGGGCCCCTAAAATTATCCATTCAAAATGTGTGTTCGTTAAATGCAATAGTCTAAAACGAAGTTAAAATTTCGATTAAGAAAAAAATATAATCAAATTTTATAAAATTTTAACTTTGATTAAATCAACCACAAGGCATATTTTAATTAATCCTTTTTTAACACAAATAAAGAGACTTACAACTAAGGTTTACAGACTAAAAATTTGATTATAGCAATGAAAAATTAGTCTAAGGTATACCGTGCTTGGTATTAATTGAAAGCACTTGACAAGGGCTTAGCTTGCAAAAAAGATAAAATAGTCCCATGTCGATCGGCTATTGTTTTCAGCGAAAAGTTGTCAGAAGTATGTTGTGTTTGGTATCAAATGAAAGCACTCGAGTAGGGCAGCAATACTGAAATAACAAAAATTTGCCAGGTCGATCGGCTTTTGTTTTTTTTTTGCAAAATTTGTCACAAGTATGTCGTGTTTGGTATCATGTGAAAGGTCTCGTCGAGAGCTGGTGTACAGAAATAAAATTAGACGTCAACTGTAAATACTTTATTGATGCCGGAGGCCTAGTGAAGCTCAGCGTAGCTGAGCCTTCGCTAGTCCTATATACTAAAAGGCTTAGACAATTTTTCCAATATATATTTTCATCAGACGATCGCCAAAATTTTGCAACGGGCTACAGCATAAACTGATTATCCGATTTTAATGATTTTTGTTCCATATTATAGAGCTTGATTCAAATTAATTTCCTTTATAGTTTTTATAATTTTACTGTGTGTGGTTTTTGTGTAAAAAAATTTAAACTTTGTGAAATTGGTACTTTGAAACAATAGCTCAAGCAAGCATTGGAAAATTTCAAGTGAATGCCAACTACTAGCTGTCATGTTTGACAAGTCAGAAGTAAACTTTAATCATTTATTACTTCGTAATGAATGAAGATATCAAAAATATGAAAGCATTGTTATACATTGTATACATGAGCAATTATTTCACTAAAAATTTTAGTGTCTTTCGTGGCGAATTTAAAATTTCTAATTTTTGACGTTTAAATGTCAGTACAGACAGTGTTGCCAAATGTGTCATGAAGTAACTACATAAAAAGCAAATATTCCTAAAGGAACTAAACTGAAGATAAAATCTGTTATTTTAGAATTGCCGATGGTAATTTATAAATTTAAAAATTAACTACAAACAGTGTTGCCAAATTATGAAGTAACTAAATAAAAATCAAATATTCCTAAATAAAATAAATTAAACACTTCGCTGTATTTGATATCAAAAGAAAGAAAACAATAAGGGCCGGTTTTGAAATGACAAAAAATATGTGTCATGTCGATCTGCATTTGTTTTTCGCAAAAAATTGTTAGAAGTAGGTCGTCTTTGGGTTTTAATGAAATGACACAATATAGACTGGTGTGCACGAATGACAAAATTTTTTTACGTCGATTAAAAATTATTTTTTGAAAAATGTCAGAAATATGGCGTGTTTGGTATCGAATGAAAAGTCTCGGGAAGGACTGGTGTGCAGAAATAAAAATTTTCCATTTTATGCAATAAGTAAATAGAAGTATGTCGTTTTTGGTATCTAATGAAAGGTCTCGTTGAGGGCTGAAATGCAAAATTGACAAAAATGTTCCATGTCGATCGGCTTTTGTTTTTTGCAAAAAGTTGTCAGAAGTATGTCGTGTTTGGTATCAAATGAAAGGTCTCGGAGAGGGCTAGCGTGCAGAATTGACAAAAAATGTGCTATGTCGATCGGCTTTTGTTTTTTGCAAAAGGTTGTCACAAGTATATAGTGTTTGTATCAAATGAAAAGTCTGGGTGTGGGCTAGAGTGTAGATATGATAAAAATGTTTCATGTCGATCGACTTTTGTTTAATGCAGAAAGTTGTCAGAAGTATGTCGTGTATGGTATCAAATGAAAGGTCTCGGTGAGAGTTGGGGGTACATAAATGACAAAAATGTTTCATGTCGACCGGCTTTTGTTTTTTGCAAAATATTATTAGAAGTCTATCGTGTTTGCAATCTAATGAAAGGTCTCGGTGAGGCCTGACGTGCAAATATGAAATAATTGTTTCATGTCGATCGGCATGTGTTTTTTGCACTGACAGCGGAGCTCTAGGGAATGCTCGGCGTAGCCGAGAATTCGCTAGTCATATACTATTTTGGTAGATTCACTATCTATATATCTATCTATATTTGGATTCATCACGACGATCAGGCATCGTTTGTCCAGCTCAAACTCCTAGACCATTCGAGTAATTGCTGTAATTTTTTTTCCAAGTTGTAGTGTCTATTGTGTCGGAGTGCCTTTTGGGGGTCTCATATTTTTACTGTGAGTGGTTTTTGTTTAAAAAAATAAAAACTGAGTAAAATTGGTACATTGAAACAATGGATCCCAGAGGCCATGTCTACATTTAAGAAGAATCACGGTTCTCATCCGTCAAATTTGACAATTCAATATGAAATTTTAATTTGATTTTTTTGGAAAATGTGAAGAGATATTATGAATTGAATTATGTTTTCATATATTATAATAGTGAGCGAAATATATACAAATATACTGAATGTTAAATGTGGTGTATTTAAAATATTTCTTTTTTGACATTTCACGTTTATCATATGTTAGAGCCGTCAAAAATTCGTGGTACAAGTTTTATATTTTCAAAGACAAATATACAGAAGTATATCATTTTAAATTTGTTTCACTGTATTTAAATATGTATTTTCATTTCAGTTACAATTTTTAATTGGTTACCCAAACAAGAGTACATTTATAGAAGAGAAATAACATAAAATTACTGATAATAACACTAATGAAATGTAACAGATTATCATAAAAGTGCATTGTACATAATAATTTACAGCAAACCTTATTTACAATATTTAAATTTTCATGACTTATGACGTTTGTCAAAACGTCAGTTCTAACCAAGCAATCATAATGCAAGTCTTGTATTTGCTTGGAGAAATATATAGTACATTTAGTTTAAAAGTAAAATTACACTACATTTTGTAATGTAAGTGTGTAATTTTATATTTTCTTGGCTGTATTTAGATGTGTTTTTATTTCAGTTATAGTTTTTAATTGGTAAGTTATCCAAACAAGATTATATTTATAGAAAAGAAATATCATAAAAATACGGATAATAACACTATTCACATAAAACTAAATTCTGGAAATCAAACAAGGTGCGTCGCATTCAGTCATAAACTCATTTATTTAAAAATACTGACAAACCTTTCCTTCATACCCTTGTGAAAGAAATGTTTAACAATTTATTGTACAATAATTATTTTGAATTTTGTATCTGGATTATATTAAACTGTAAGTAACTGCATTTTATACATTATTTATGCATTTCATCAAATTGAAATGATGAAATTGATTACAACAAAGATTAGATTTTTAAAAATTCTATTATATTTTGTTATGGAGTGAGATGATTTTTTAAATGAAAACGTTTAAAAAAATAAAGTATCTATCCAATTATTCATTTTAATTGATATTTCAAACAATAAACACTTTCTGAAACCAATATTAATCGAGAAATAAGTTTGATGACATATGCTCTCAGTCGAATGTGACTGTGAATCATATACCTATTAGTAATATACCGCTGATCCTCAGCGATCCACACGGTCAACAAAGCGTAATAGAGATATATCTTGCATTGCACACAGCCGTTACAGTGCACTTTGTGCGCAGGCTCATCACGCAAGAAAATAGTGTTTCAAAGTCACATTTATTATTTAAAATAAAATAAATAAATATAGAAATTTGAAGAAAGTAATAAATTATCGTACATAATACTGTAATTATCATTTAATATTGTTTATTGATAATAAAATTACTACATCGCGAAATTTAATAGTATATTATTTAACAAGCATAATATGTAGGCTATATTACACGAGGATGTAATTAAAAATACGAGCGGTAGCGAGTATTTTTAATCATCCGCGTGTAATGTAGCCATATTATGCGAGTCAAATACTATACTTTATCTACAACTATCAGGCATATAAAAAATCTGATATTATTTCTTAAATATTCAGTTAGGTGTGAGTAGTTCATATATAGCTTAACAGATGGCGCTACAGTAGCACTTAAATGTCAAAATACCTTTTCAAATTGTATTTATTATACTTTTATAAGCATATATATTGATATTTATAATAAAAAATATGTTATTAATAAATTAACAGTTTAATACAATATTATGTGTTAAATTATATGCCCTATTTATTACAGAAAAGTGTAGCGTGTATCATGACATTTCATATTACACTTGTGAAATATGAGTAGTATATTATATGTAGTATCACACGTATAATGTACCCATATTTCAATAGTTGTAGATAAAATATTTTAAGCTATGTCCTTCGGTGACACACCTAGCGGCCAGCGCACTCCCTATACAAAACAGCTTAAAATATTATCAATAAACAATATTAAATGATTATTACAGTATTATGTACAATAATTCATTATTTTCTTCAAATTTCTATATTTATTTATTTTATTTAAATATTAAATGTGACTTTGAAACACTATCTTCTTGGGTGATGAGCATGCGCAGCAAGTGCACTGTAACAGCTGTGTGCGATGCAAGATATATCTCTATTACGCTTTCTTGAACGTATGGCAATTACATTGGGAAGATAGGGGATCAGCGGTATATTACTAATAGGTATATGCTGTGAATGAATTGCATGAAAATTAGTTTAAGGTTAATTTTGGATGATGAAAGTTGCGAGCAGGATTTGCAAGTTCTCACAGTTAGTTTTAATTATTATTCTGTAGTTATAAACATATATCATTTTAAAATATATTATTATTCTTTTATATTCATTGGATAGTAAATGAAAATTACTTTATGAACATTATTATTTCATATATTTTATTCAATTAAAATTTGTCGAACGAAGTGTCCCTATTTAAATTATAAGATATATTTTAAAGAGATTTATTTAGAAACAAAAAATATTTAAAATTTAACAATGAGCCTTTAGGTTACCGAAAATTTAAAAGAAAATGGACGGCTTTGATAGCTGCTAATTTGTAAATTTTTGGGATCCTAAAAGCCCATTGTTAATTGTTAAGATATATTTATAATATTTTTATTAAAAAAATATTGTGTTCTAATTAAATTTATCTACAACTATTGAAATATGGGTACATTATACGTGTGATACTACATATAATATACTACTCATATTACACAAGTGTAATATGAAATGTCATGATACACGCTACACTTTTCTGTAATAAATAGGGCATATAATTTAACACATAATATTTTATTAAACTGTTAATTTATTAATAACATATTTTTTATTATAAATATCAATATATATGCTTGTAAAAGTATAATAAATACAATTTGAAAAGTGATTTTGACATTTAAGTGCTACTGTGGCGCCATCTGTTAAGCTATATATGAACTACCCACACCTAACTGAATATTTAACAAATAATATCAGATTTGTTATATGCCTGATAGTTGTAGATAAAGTATAGTATTTGACTCGCATAATATGGCTACATTACACTCAGATGATTAAAAATACTCGCTACCGCTCGTATTTTTAATTACATCATCGTGTAATATAGCCTACATATTATGCTTGTTAAATAATATACTATTATTAGTGTCTTTAAATTTTAATATTCACCCTTAATGGTTACATTCAGTAATCCGACTGTGTAACACATATTTGAACGCATCCAAAATATAGTTGTCAAATTATCTTGTCATTTTGACATTGCTGAAAATATAAGTATTAGACTTTATTATGCGTTTAAAATCAATAAGACTAGATATTCATTTTGCTGTATTATCATAAAGAGACTTCATGTTATTAAGAAATGTAAAGAAGTTAGCAATGTATGTGTATCACAACTTGTACAAATGAAACTACTGGAAGAAACAAAGTTGTTGTTTATCATAGGTGTTATTTCTATAATTTTATCTTTAACTATAACTGTGTAGTGAAGTCACATTTAAATAAAAATTCTAAAATACAGTCCAAAACTAATCAGTCTATGATTTGGAACAAGCCTTTACAAGTGCAGTTTAGAAAAATTGAAATTGAAAGCACATTAAATAGGGCTGGAAGTGCAAAAATAAAATCAGTAGAAAGAAGAAATTAAAAAATAAAAACCGTCATAAATATTTCATACGATAGACAAATTCGCAATAATACTATATATTCTGTAATGAACTCTTTCATTGTAGATGTACATATGTACCAATAGAATTAGATTGGTACAGAGAAAATATGACAATGATTATTATAATGAAAATGTTGTTGATAAGAATTAATGGCTACAATTTTTATTGTAATCAAGCTATGCGTTATGGCTTGGAAACCGAAAGTAAAGCGAAATCAGTATTTCAAGCTTCAACTAATTATATTATACATGAAATTGGAATTGTTGTGTTGTAATATTATCTAACCAACCATACTTAGAGCATGTAGTGATGATATTTTTATCAAAACCGAAAACGGATTTAAACTTTTGGAAATAAAATGTCCTTATTCCTGTCAAAAAAAAAATCATTTTAGATTTACAAAATAAGAAGTCAGCTGTAAATAATTTGCTTCTTTTCACATCATACTGGTGATTTGTAAATAAATAAAACAACACTAGCGCCACCAGTTAGTTTGATATGTCACAAAGTATTCAAAATATTATTATGTTCTTGTTTTTGCTTAGAATAATAAATTTCATTTATGCCTAAAAATAATATTTTTATTCATATACATATAAAATTAAATATAAACATATTTAATTGTTGAATAATTATATCGATTCCTTCTTTAGCAGATGCAATGAAATTCATAAATAGTGACATCTATGTGATTTTTGTTAACTATTAAAATATTGATTTTTTCTGATATACACAGAAACAAATTTTACAAAGACTGGTTTAAACGGTATTGTTAAACCTATAAAAATTATGTGTATATATTATTGAAAAATATAGATTTATTAATTCAAAAATATTATTGTATAGTAATTAAATTTATAAACAAAGTTATAGTTATTTTTAATATAAGAATGCAATAATTTTAAATAAAATAATAAATTATCAATGAGCGGAAAGTGTAAACAGAAAATTTATTCAAAAATTTGTTTCATTTATCAAGGCAATCTTAATTCATGTTCTAAAAAACCTTAAATTTTATTTCATTAATATATCATTAAATATGAATAACTACAAAAGTAAGTTGACTTTATAGGATGCCTTTTTAATTTTTGAACAACTTATATTCCTAGGCTTTTAGCGCTAAAATGAATAGGTAAAGAGATACAGAAGTATGAAAAAAGTAACATTAAAATCTACACTCAGTATACAGCTGTGCAATAAAATAAAGAACATAGGACTTAAAAATGCGATTTCAAAAAATTTTGAATACTTTCTCTCCTGATATATTTAGAGCAAAACTATAAAAGTACAAAGTTGTTCAAATTTCAATTGTCCAACAGATAAAATCATAATCGATTTTACCGCACGTCTATTGTATGAAATATATTAAATATAAAATGTAACTTTTTCGCTAAAAATCAGACAGTTATCTGAGAGTTTATTATTGTTATTATATCATTCTAGTAAATGTTATAATTGATATTAATTATTAATTTTTGTTGAAGTCTAAAATTATCTTAAAATTGATTGTTTTCTATGTAAATGTTTTCTGTCTTGAATAAATGACAAATATATTTTACGTCGACCGGCTTTTGTTCTTTTCAAAAAATTGTTAGAAATGTGTCATGTTTGGTATCAAATGAAAAATCTCGTTGTGGGCTAGCGTGCAGAAATGAAAAAATGATACATGTCGATCGACTTTTGTTTTGTGCAAAAAGTTGTCAGAAGTATGTTGTGTTTGATATCAAATGAAAGGTCTCGGTTAAGGCTGGTGTGCATAAATGACAAAAATGTTTCATGTCGATCGGCTTTTGTTTTTTGCAAAAAGTTATTGAAGATATATCGTGTTTGGAATCTAATGAAAGGTCTCAGTAAGAGCTAACGAGCAGATATGAAAAAAAATTTTCATGTCGATTGGCATATGTTTTTTGTACTGACAGCGGAGCTCTAGGGAATGCTCGGCGTAGCCGAGAATTCGCTAGTCATATACTATTTTGATAGATTCACTATATATATATATATCTATATTTGGATTCATCTCGAGCATCGCAAAAACTTTGCTCACGGGTACAGGTCAAACTATTCATGTAATAATTTTAATATTATTTTATTAGATGCGGTTTAATGAGGACCAATCGCTTTTGGGTATCCCATATTTTTACCGTGCATAGTTTTTGTGTAAAAAATGGAAAACTAAGCCAAAAAGGAAAACTGGAACAAAACTGAAAAAAATATCCTAGATGCCAGGTTTAAATTTAAAAAGAATTACTGTGTCATCCGTCATTTTTGACAATTCAATATGAAACTTTTAATTGATTTATTTTGAAAATGAAAAGAGGTATTGTAAAGGTAATTATATTTTTACACATTATAATAGTGAGCGAAATATATACAAACACACTGAATATTAAGTGTGGTGTATTTAAAATATTTAATTTTATGACGTTTGACGTTTATCATCTGTTGGGTCAGTCAATCAAAAAATTCGTGGTACAAGTTTTATATTTTCAAAGAGAAATATACAGAAATATAAAGTAAACTATGTACAATACACTTTGTGATGTAAGTATATTATTTTAAATTTGTTTCGTTGTATTTAAAGATGTATTTTCATTTCAGTTACAATTTTTAATTGGTTATCCAAAAAAGAGTATATTTATAGAAGAGAAATAACATAAAATTACTAAAAATAACACTACTGAAGTGTAACTGGTTATCATAAAAGTGCATTGTACATAATAATTTACGGCAAACCTTATTTACAATATTTAAATCTTCATGACATATGACGTGTCCAAACGTCAGCTCTAATCAAAAAATCATCTTGCAAGTCTTGTATTTTCTTGGAGAAATATATAGTAAAATTAGTTTAAAAGTAAAATTACACTACATTTTATAATGTAAGTATGTAATTTTATATTTTCTTGAATGTATTTAAATATGTGTTTTCATTTCAGTTATACTCGTAGTTATCCAAACAAGAATATATTCATAGAAAAGAATAACATAAAATTATGGATAATAACACTATTGACAAAAATTTAATTATGGAAATCAAACAAGGCGCGTCGTATTCAGTCATAAACACATTTATTTAAAAATACTGACAAACCTTTCCTTCATACCCCCTTGGAAGAAATGTTTAATAATTTATTGTACAATAATTATTTTCAATTATGTATCTGGATTATATTAAACTGTAAGTAACTGCATTTTATACATTCTTTATGTATTCTTTCATCAAATTTCAGATGAAAGTATTTGATTACAACAACAATTAGATTTTTAAAATTTCTATTGTATTTTGTTATGGAATGAGATGATTTTTTAAATGAAAACGTATACAAAAACAAAGTATCTATCCAATTATTCAATTATCATTGATATTTCAAAAAATAAACATTTTCTGAAACCAAATATTAATTGAGAAATGCTTTTGATGACATGTGCTCCCAGGTGAATGGATTGCATGAAAAGGTAGCTGTTCTTTTTGTAAATTTTCAAAACCCTAAAATCCCATTGTTAATTGTTAAGGTATATTTATAATATTTTTATTAAAAAAAATATTGTGTTCTAATTAAATTTATTAACAAGTTTCCTTGAATTAAAAAATTTACACTTAACGGCCACATTCAGTAATCCGACTCTATAACACATGTTTGAAAGCATCCAAAATAAAGTTGTCAAATTATCTTGTCATTTTGACATTGCTGAAAATATAAGTATGAGAATGTGTTATGTATTTAAAATCAATAAGACTAGATATTCATTTTGCTGTATTATCATAAAGAGAATGAGTAGAAAGTAGAAATCAAAAAATAAAACCGTATTTAAAATTTCATACGATAGACAAATTCGCAATAATTCTATATATTCTGCAATCAACTCTTTCATTGTAGATGTACATATGTACCAATAGAATTAGATTGGTACAGAGAAAATATGACAATGATTATTATAATGAAAATGTTGTTGATAAGAATCAATGGCTACAATTTTTATTGTAATCAAGCTATGCGTTATGGCTTGAAAACTGAAAGTGAAGCGAGATCAGTATTTCAAGTTTCAACTAATATTTTATACATGAAAATGGACTTGTTATGTTATAATATTATCTAACCAACAATACTTAACATGAAAATAGTAACGTTAAAGTCAAGAAGTCCGACAAATATTACACAAAAGTCCACTTTTTAAAGCACATGCTTTATATTACGGTTTGACATTTCATTATTCGTAGAGAGACATAAGAAGTTTCTATCTACATTTATTCCAATGATTCACGACTTTTTTTAAATATTTCATGCAGATTGTTCTAAATAAGATTTAATTATACATTTATGTTACCAACGCATATTTATATATATTATTATATTTATTTCATAACATAATTTTTAATAATAAATAAATAAATATAACAACACTATCACTATTAGTTAATATAATAATAATATTTTAATTCATATACATATGAAATATGTATATAATATAAAAATATTAAATTAATTTAATAATTATATCGATTCCTTCCTTAGCAGATGCAATAAAATTCTTAATTAGTGCCATCTATGTGATTTTTTAAACTATTAAAATTATTGATTTTCTCAGATGTATACAGAAACAAATTTTACAAATACTAGTTTAAACGGTATTGTTAAACCTATAAAAATTATGTGTATAAAGGTGTTCATTTTATTTTGTCCACTATTGCTATCTCGAGAACTATAAGAGCTACAAGGTCAGTTAAATTAGCAAACAATTTCTAATTTTCAACACTATTAACATGAGACAAACTAATTTTTTTTAAAACAAGTGGTTCTCAATATACCTGTCCTAACTTTTTTATTTTAAATGTGAACCTATTTTTGCATTTGCTTATTCAATAGAGAATATTATTCTGAATTCAATGATATAATATTATCATACCCTAACATAACGATTTTTTTTTGAGAAAAATGCATCTGAAGTTTTATATTAATTTGATTAAAATATGACAATAATAACAGTGCCATGACGGAAAAAACCAAATACAAGTCATTGTTTAACCTGGAATTAGAGTGCCTTGAATTAAATATGTGAAGAAAAGTATAATGAATGAAATAAAACAGTTTATAATTTTTATTTTAATATTTCATTATTTTTACCTCCCGCCTATCAATATATAGATAAGGGAGGTATTGTTTTTGGTCAGATTTCTCGAGTATGAGTTTTCAACATATGAGCACGAATTAGGGTTCCTACAATACGAATTTACTATTTTTAACGTGATGTCTGTATGTCTGTGTGTGTGTGTGCGTGTGTGTGTCTGTGACGATTTTTCGTCCACGATAACTCCAACATGATACATGTTAAAAATATAATATTTGGTATTTAAGACTTATATTTAAATATGATGAACTGATTAGATTTTGACTACAATTGGTTAACCGGAAGCAGTACTTTACTTGAAGTTTTAAACAGTTTTTCTTAAAAAAAACCTGTAAATACCATTTTTTCGCAAATTAAGTTATTATTCAATATAAAGATTTTTTAATTTTCTACCGATCTATATAATTACGTTTATATGTGTAACTTCTAGCTAAAGAGAATAAATATATAAATTATAACAATTTTGCATATCGTTTAGGCTGAGAAATTTCGATAAAACAGATGAGTTATTCATATGTTCACAAAATTTGACATATAATGTCAAATTTGATGTAAGTAAGTTTAAAAGATAAAATAAGAAAATATGAAGTAGTTTTATTGTAAAATTATAAATGGTGGAAGAAATATATAAGGAATGTATTTGCATGCATGAATCAAAGTAAGTTCGGTTCCGGTTTTAGTAACGTCAAAAATAGCTGTCATATTGGTCACACAAATTTTATGAAGGAAATTTTAGGTATGAAATGAATTAAACGTATTCTCAACTGCAATAACAAACTAATTTTAAAACTACAAATTAAATGTATGTATGTATGTTAAAAACTTATATTGAAAATATTATTACAGTAGCGGGAGGTATTGTGTTGGACACATCAGATTTTTTTAATTTTATTTTAATTTCATTTGACAGTTATGATCACTTAACAAAACCAAGTATTCAAAATATTGCGAATACTCTCTCTCCTGATATATTTAGAGCAAATATACAAAAGTACAAAGTTGTTCATATTTCAACTCTACATCAGATAAAATCATAACCGATGGAACCGCACGTCTATTGTATGAAATATATTAAATTATAATATGTACCTTTTTTCGGCAAAAATTAGACAGTTACGGAAATAAAATAAAAATCTATCTGAGAGTTTATTATTGTTATTATGTCATTCTAATTAATGTTATATTTGATATTAATTATTAATTTTGTAAAATTCTGAAATTATTTTAAAAATGTATGTTTTCTATATAAATGTTTTCTGGCTTGCATAAATGACAAATATATTTTACATCGACCGGTTTTTGTTTTTCAAATAATTGTTAGAAATATGTCATGTTTGGTATCAAATGAAAGGTCTCGTTTAAGGCTGGTGTGCATAAATGACAAAAATGTTCCATGTCGAACGGCTTTTGTTTTATGCAAAAAGTTGTCAGAAGTATGTCGTGTTTGGTATCAAATGAAAGGTCTCGTTTAAGGCTGGTGTGCATAAATGACAAAAATGTTCCATGTCGAACGGCTTTTGTTTTATGCAAAAAGTTGTCAGAAGTATGTCGTGTTTGGTATCAAATGAAAGATCTCGGAGAGGGCTAGCGTGCAGAATTGACAAAAATGTGCTATGTCGATCAGTATTTGTTTTTTTGCAAAAAGTTGTCAGAAGTGTGTGGTGTTTGGTATCAAATGAAAGGTTTCAATGAAGGCTGGTGTGCAGAATTAACGAAAATGGTCAATGTCGATCAGCTTTTGTTTTTTGCAAAAGGTTGTCACAAGTATATAGTGTTTGGTATCAAATGAAAACTCTGGGTGTGGGCTAGCGTGTAGATATGATAAAAATGTTTCATGTCGATCGACTTTTGTTTAATGCAGAAAGTTGTCAGAAGTATGTCGTGTATGGTATCAAATGAAAGATCTCGGTGAGAGTAGGGGTACATAAATGACAAAAATTTTTCATGTCGACCAGCTTTTGTTTTTTGCAAAATATTATTAGAAGTATATCGTGTTTGTAATCTAATGAAAGGTCTCGGTGAGGTCTGACGTGCAAATATGAAATAATTGTTTCATGTCGATCGGTATTTGTTTTTTGCACTGACAGCGGAGCTCTAGGGAATGCTCGGCGTAGCCGAGAATTCGCTAGTCATATACTATTTTGATAGATTCACTATATATATATATCTATATTTGGATTCATCTCGAGCATCGCAAAAACTTTGCTCACGGGTACAGGTCAAACTATTCATGTAATAATTTTAATATTATTTTATTAGATGCGGTTTAATGAGGACCAATCGCTTTTGGGTATCCCATATTTTTACCGTGCATAGTTTTTGTGTAAAAAATGGAAAACTAAGCCAAAAAGGAAAACTGGAACAAAACTGAAAAAAATATCCTAGATGCCAGGTTTAAATTTAAAAAGAATTACTGTGTCATCCGTCATTTTTGACAATTCAATATGAAACTTTTAATTGATTTATTTTGAAAATGAAAAGAGGTATTGTAAAGGTAATTATATTTTTACACATTATAATAGTGAGCGAAATATATACAAACACACTGAATATTAAGTGTGGTGTATTTAAAATATTTAATTTTATGACGTTTGACGTTTATCATCTGTTGGGTCAGTCAATCAAAAAATTCGTGGTACAAGTTTTATATTTTCAAAGAGAAATATACAGAAATATAAAGTAAACTATGTACAATACACTTTGTGATGTAAGTATATTATTTTAAATTTGTTTCGTTGTATTTAAAGATGTATTTTCATTTCAGTTACAATTTTTAATTGGTTATCCAAAAAAGAGTATATTTATAGAAGAGAAATAACATAAAATTACTAAAAATAACACTACTGAAGTGTAACTGGTTATCATAAAAGTGCATTGTACATAATAATTTACGGCAAACCTTATTTACAATATTTAAATCTTCATGACATATGACGTGTCCAAACGTCAGCTCTAATCAAAAAATCATCTTGCAAGTCTTGTATTTTCTTGGAGAAATATATAGTAAAATTAGTTTAAAAGTAAAATTACACTACATTTTATAATGTAAGTATGTAATTTTATATTTTCTTGAATGTATTTAAATATGTGTTTTCATTTCAGTTATACTCGTAGTTATCCAAACAAGAATATATTCATAGAAAAGAATAACATAAAATTATGGATAATAACACTATTGACAAAAATTTAATTATGGAAATCAAACAAGGCGCGTCGTATTCAGTCATAAACACATTTATTTAAAAATACTGACAAACCTTTCCTTCATACCCCCTTGGAAGAAATGTTTAATAATTTATTGTACAATAATTATTTTCAATTATGTATCTGGATTATATTAAACTGTAAGTAACTGCATTTTATACATTCTTTATGTATTCTTTCATCAAATTTCAGATGAAAGTATTTGATTACAACAACAATTAGATTTTTAAAATTTCTATTGTATTTTGTTATGGAATGAGATGATTTTTTAAATGAAAACGTATACAAAAACAAAGTATCTATCCAATTATTCAATTATCATTGATATTTCAAAAAATAAACATTTTCTGAAACCAAATATTAATTGAGAAATGCTTTTGATGACATGTGCTCCCAGGTGAATGGATTGCATGAAAAGGTAGCTGTTCTTTTTGTAAATTTTCAAAACCCTAAAATCCCATTGTTAATTGTTAAGGTATATTTATAATATTTTTATTAAAAAAAATATTGTGTTCTAATTAAATTTATTAACAAGTTTCCTTGAATTAAAAAATTTACACTTAACGGCCACATTCAGTAATCCGACTCTATAACACATGTTTGAAAGCATCCAAAATAAAGTTGTCAAATTATCTTGTCATTTTGACATTGCTGAAAATATAAGTATGAGAATGTGTTATGTATTTAAAATCAATAAGACTAGATATTCATTTTGCTGTATTATCATAAAGAGAATGAGTAGAAAGTAGAAATCAAAAAATAAAACCGTATTTAAAATTTCATACGATAGACAAATTCGCAATAATTCTATATATTCTGCAATCAACTCTTTCATTGTAGATGTACATATGTACCAATAGAATTAGATTGGTACAGAGAAAATATGACAATGATTATTATAATGAAAATGTTGTTGATAAGAATCAATGGCTACAATTTTTATTGTAATCAAGCTATGCGTTATGGCTTGAAAACTGAAAGTGAAGCGAGATCAGTATTTCAAGTTTCAACTAATATTTTATACATGAAAATGGACTTGTTATGTTATAATATTATCTAACCAACAATACTTAACATGAAAATAGTAACGTTAAAGTCAAGAAGTCCGACAAATATTACACAAAAGTCCACTTTTTAAAGCACATGCTTTATATTACGGTTTGACATTTCATTATTCGTAGAGAGACATAAGAAGTTTCTATCTACATTTATTCCAATGATTCACGACTTTTTTTAAATATTTCATGCAGATTGTTCTAAATAAGATTTAATTATACATTTATGTTACCAACGCATATTTATATATATTATTATATTTATTTCATAACATAATTTTTAATAATAAATAAATAAATATAACAACACTATCACTATTAGTTAATATAATAATAATATTTTAATTCATATACATATGAAATATGTATATAATATAAAAATATTAAATTAATTTAATAATTATATCGATTCCTTCCTTAGCAGATGCAATAAAATTCTTAATTAGTGCCATCTATGTGATTTTTTAAACTATTAAAATTATTGATTTTCTCAGATGTATACAGAAACAAATTTTACAAATACTAGTTTAAACGGTATTGTTAAACCTATAAAAATTATGTGTATAAAGGTGTTCATTTTATTTTGTCCACTATTGCTATCTCGAGAACTATAAGAGCTACAAGGTCAGTTAAATTAGCAAACAATTTCTAATTTTCAACACTATTAACATGAGACAAACTAATTTTTTTTAAAACAAGTGGTTCTCAATATACCTGTCCTAACTTTTTTATTTTAAATGTGAACCTATTTTTGCATTTGCTTATTCAATAGAGAATATTATTCTGAATTCAATGATATAATATTATCATACCCTAACATAACGATTTTTTTTTGAGAAAAATGCATCTGAAGTTTTATATTAATTTGATTAAAATATGACAATAATAACAGTGCCATGACGGAAAAAACCAAATACAAGTCATTGTTTAACCTGGAATTAGAGTGCCTTGAATTAAATATGTGAAGAAAAGTATAATGAATGAAATAAAACAGTTTATAATTTTTATTTTAATATTTCATTATTTTTACCTCCCGCCTATCAATATATAGATAAGGGAGGTATTGTTTTTGGTCAGATTTCTCGAGTATGAGTTTTCAACATATGAGCACGAATTAGGGTTCCTACAATACGAATTTACTATTTTTAACGTGATGTCTGT
Organism: Stenolophus ochropezus; assembly: GCA_035578165.1. NCBI lineage: Eukaryota > Metazoa > Arthropoda > Insecta > Coleoptera > Carabidae > Stenolophus > Stenolophus ochropezus. Next base: position 17,508,754 of record JAQOWZ010000017.1, read on the forward strand.
ATGTCTGTGTGTGTATGTGCGTGTGTGTGTCTGTGACGATTTTTCGTCCACGATAACTCCAACATGATACATGTTAAAAATATAATATTTGGTATTTAAGACTTATATTTAAATATGATGAACTGATTAGATTTTGACTACAATTGGTTAACCGGAAGCAGTACTTTACTTGAAGTTTTAAACAGTTTTTCTTAAAAAAAACCTGTAAATACCATTTTTTCGCAAATTAAGTTATTATTCAATATAAAGATTTTTTAATTTTCTACCGATCTATATAATTACGTTTATATGTGTAACTTCTAGCTAAAGAGAATAAATATATAAATTATAACAATTTTGCATATCGTTTAGGCTGAGAAATTTCGATAAAACAGATGAGTTATTCATATGTTCACAAAATTTGACATATAATGTCAAATTTGATGTAAGTAAGTTTAAAAGATAAAATAAGAAAATATGAAGTAGTTTTATTGTAAAATTATAAATGGTGGAAGAAATATATAAGGAATGTATTTGCATGCATGAATCAAAGTAAGTTCGGTTCCGGTTTTAGTAACGTCAAAAATAGCTGTCATATTGGTCACACAAATTTTATGAAGGAAATTTTAGGTATGAAATGAATTAAACGTATTCTCAACTGCAATAACAAACTAATTTTAAAACTACAAATTAAATGTATGTATGTATGTTAAAAACTTATATTGAAAATATTATTACAGTAGCGGGAGGTATTGTGTTGGACACATCAGATTTTTTTAATTTTATTTTAATTTCATTTGACAGTTATGATCACTTAACAAAACCAAGTATTCAAAATATTGCGAATACTCTCTCTCCTGATATATTTAGAGCAAATATACAAAAGTACAAAGTTGTTCATATTTCAACTCTACATCAGATAAAATCATAACCGATGGAACCGCACGTCTATTGTATGAAATATATTAAATTATAATATGTACCTTTTTTCGGCAAAAATTAGACAGTTACGGAAATAAAATAAAAATCTATCTGAGAGTTTATTATTGTTATTATGTCATTCTAATTAATGTTATATTTGATATTAATTATTAATTTTGTAAAATTCTGAAATTATTTTAAAAATGTATGTTTTCTATATAAATGTTTTCTGGCTTGCATAAATGACAAATATATTTTACATCGACCGGTTTTTGTTTTTCAAATAATTGTTAGAAATATGTCATGTTTGGTATCAAATGAAAGGTCTCGTTTAAGGCTGGTGTGCATAAATGACAAAAATGTTCCATGTCGAACGGCTTTTGTTTTATGCAAAAAGTTGTCAGAAGTATGTCGTGTTTGGTATCAAATGAAAGGTCTCGTTTAAGGCTGGTGTGCATAAATGACAAAAATGTTCCATGTCGAACGGCTTTTGTTTTATGCAAAAAGTTGTCAGAAGTATGTCGTGTTTGGTATCAAATGAAAGATCTCGGAGAGGGCTAGCGTGCAGAATTGACAAAAATGTGCTATGTCGATCAGTATTTGTTTTTTTGCAAAAAGTTGTCAGAAGTGTGTGGTGTTTGGTATCAAATGAAAGGTTTCAATGAAGGCTGGTGTGCAGAATTAACGAAAATGGTCAATGTCGATCAGCTTTTGTTTTTTGCAAAAGGTTGTCACAAGTATATAGTGTTTGGTATCAAATGAAAACTCTGGGTGTGGGCTAGCGTGTAGATATGATAAAAATGTTTCATGTCGATCGACTTTTGTTTAATGCAGAAAGTTGTCAGAAGTATGTCGTGTATGGTATCAAATGAAAGATCTCGGTGAGAGTAGGGGTACATAAATGACAAAAATTTTTCATGTCGACCAGCTTTTGTTTTTTGCAAAATATTATTAGAAGTATATCGTGTTTGTAATCTAATGAAAGGTCTCGGTGAGGTCTGACGTGCAAATATGAAATAATTGTTTCATGTCGATCGGTATTTGTTTTTTGCACTGACAGCGGAGCTCTAGGGAATGCTCGGCGTAGCCGAGAATTCGCTAGTCATATACTATTTTGATAGATTCACTATATATCTATATTTGGATTCATCTCGAGCATCGCAAAAACTTTGCTCACGGGTACAGGTCAAACCATTCATGTAATAATTTTAATATTATTTTATTAGATGTGCTTTATTGAGGACCAATCGCTTTTGGGTGTCTCATATTTTTACCGTGCATAGTTTTTGTGTAAAAAATCGAAAACTAAGCCAAAAAGGAAAACTGGAACAAAACTGAAAAAAATATCCTAGATGCCAGGTTTAAATTTAAAAAGAATTACTGTGCCATCCGTCATTTTTGACAATTCAATATGAAACTTTTAATTGATTTATTTTGAAAATGAAAAGAGATATTGTGAAGGTAATTACATTTTTATACATTATAATAGTGAGCGAAATATATAAAAATACACTGAATATTAAGTGTGGTGTATTTAAAATATTTAATTTTATGACGTTTGACGTTTATCATCTGTTGGGTCAGTCAATCAAAAAATTCGTGGCACAAGTTTTATATTTTCAAAGAGAAATATACAGAAATATAAAGTAAACTATGTACAATACACTTTGTGATGTAAGTATATTATTTTAAATTTGTTTCGTTGTATTTAGAGATGTATTTTCATTTCAGTTACAATTTTTAATTGGATATCCAAACAAGAGTATATTTATAGAAGAGAAATAACATAAAATTACTAAAAATAACACTACTGAAGTGTAACTGGTTATCATAAAAGTGCATTGTACATAATAATTTACGGCAAACCTTATTTACAATATTTAAATTTTCATGACATATGACGTGTCCAAACGTCAGGTCTAATCAAAAAATCATCTTGCAAGTCTTATATTTGCTTGGAGAAATATATAGTAAAATTAGTTTAAAAGTAAAATTACACTACATTTTATAATGTAAGTATGTAATTTTATATTTTCTTGAATGTATTTAAATATGTGTTTTCATTTCAGTTATACTCGTAGTTATCCAAACAAGAATATATTCATAGAAAAGAATAACATAAAATTATGGATAATAACACTATTGACAAAAATTTAATTATGGAAATCAAACAAGGCGCGTCGTATTCAGTCATAAACACATTTATTTAAAAATACTGACAAACCTTTCCTTCATACCCCCTTGGAAGAAATGTTTAATAATTTATTGTACAATAATTATTTTCAATTATGTATCTGGTTTATAGTAAACTGTAAGTAACTGCATTTTATACATTCTTTATGTATTCTTTCATCAAATTTCAGATGAAAGTATTTGATTACAACAACAATTAAATTTTTAAAATTTCTATTGTGTTTTGTTATGGAATGAGATGATTTTTTAAATGAAAACGTATACAAAAACAAAGTATCTATCCAATTATTCAATTATCATTGATATTTCAAACAATAAACACTTTCTGAAACCAAATATTTAACGATAAATGCTTTTGATGACATGTGCTCCCAGGTGAATGGATTACATGAAAATTCATATTTTTACTACGAAATAATGCAAAAAAAATGTTTGAAAATTGTTGGATATTAGTTTAAGGTACGATACAAATATTATTAGGTAATTTTTTTATTTTATCACTTATCACTTACAGATGTCATATTAGGTTACTGGTTCAAAGTGTAATCAAATTAAATTAAAAGAAGCTATTTTTATCATAAATAATGCTATAAAAAGAGTAAATATAATATATTCTTTCATATACAACCATAAAGTTTTTAAATAATGGATTATTTATGTCAAAATTTGTGATGATGACAGTTGCGAGCAAGGTTTGCAATTCCTATAGTTAGTTTTAGTTATTATTCTCTAATTATAAAAATATTTCATTTTACTATATAATATTATTATTCTTTTATATTCATTGGAGAGTAAATAAAAATTACTTTATGAACATTATTATTTCATATATTTTACTTATTTTATTCAATTCAAATTTGACAATCTGACATCTAAAATTCATTTTCATAAACGAAGTGTATCTATTAAAATGATAAGATATATTTTAAAATGATTTACTTAGATATCAAAAATATTTACCGTTTAACAATAAGCCTTTAGATACCCGAAAACTTAAAAGTAAACGGCAGCCTTTGATTGTTAGCTGCTCTTTTTGTAAATTTTCGGGACCCTAAAGGCTCATTGTTATTTGTTAAGGTATATTTACAATATTTTTATTAAAAAAAATTTTGTGTTCTTATTAAATTTATTAACAAGTTTCTTTGAATTTTAAAATTTAAACTGGTCACATTCAGTAATCCGACTGTATAACACATGTTTGAACGTATCCAAAATACAGTTGTCAAAATATCTTGTCATTTTGACATTGCTGAAAATATAAGTATTATACTTATAGCGAAATTGAAAGCACATTAAATAGGGTTGGAAGTGCAAAGAAAAAATCTGTAGAAAGAAGAAGTCAAAATATAGAAACCGTAATAAAAATGTCATACGATAGATAAATTCGCAATAATACTACATATTCTGCAATGAACTCTTTCATTGTAGATGTACGTATGTACCAATAGAATTTGATTGGTACCGAGAAAATATGACAATGATTATTATAATGAAAATATTGTTGATAAGAATCAGCTACAATTTTTATTGTAATCAAGCTATGTGTTATGGCTTGGAAACCGAAAGTGAAGCGAGATCAGTATTTCAAGTTTCAACTAATATTTTATACACGAAAATGGACTTGTTATGTTGTAATATTATCTAACAAACCATACTTAACATGAAAATAGTAACGTTAAATTCAAGAAGTACGACAAATATTACACACAAGTCCTCTTTTCAAAGCACATGCTTTATATTACCGTTTGCCATTTCATTATTCGTAGAGAGAGATAAGAAGTTTCTATCTACATTTCTTCCAAAGATTCACAACTTTTTTTTTAAATATTTCATACAGTTTGTTCTAAATAAGATGTATTTGTACATTTATGTTTTCAACTCATATATATATATATATATATATATATATATATATATATATATATATATATATATATATATATATATTATTATATTTATTTCGGAACATAATTTTCAATAATAAATATTATAAGAGCCCTCTGTATTTACTCTGGAGATTCAGGTTTTTTCTTTTCACATCATACTTGTGATTTGGAAATAAATATAACAACACTATCACTACCAGTTAATATAATAATAATATTTTAATTCATATACATATGAATTAAATATAAAAATATTAAATTAATTTAATAATTATATCGATTCCTTCCTTAGCAGATGCAATAAAATTCTTAATTAGTGCCATCTATGTGATTTTTTTAAACTATTAAAATTATTGATTTTCTCAGATGAATACAGAAACAAATTTTACAAATACTGGTTTAAACAGTATTGGTAAACCTATAAAAATTATGTGTATAAAGGTGTTCATTTTATTTTGTCCACTATTGCTATCTCAAGAACTATAAGAGCTACAAGGTCAGTTAAATTAGCAAAAAAATTCTATTTTACAACACTATTATCATGAGACAAACTAATTTTTTTTTAAACCAGTGGTTCTCAAAATACGTGTCCCAACTTTTTTATTTTAAATGTGAACCTATTTTTTCATTTGCTTATTCAATAGAGAATATTATTCTAAATTCAATGATATAATATTATCATACCCTAACATAACGATTTTTTTGAGAAAAATGCTTCTGAAGTTTTATATTAATTTGATTAAAATATGACAATAATAATACAAGTAATTGTTTTACCTGGAATTAGAGTGCCTTGAATTAAATATGTGAATAAAAGTATAATGAATGAAATAAAACAGTTTATAATTTTTATTTTCATATTTCATTATTTTTTAAATTTTATTTTAATTTCATTTGACAGTTATGATCACTTAACAAAACCAAGTATTAAAAAAATTGCGAATACTCTCTCTCCTGATATATTTAGAGCAAAACTACAAAAGTACAAAGTTGTTCATATTTCAACTCTACATCAGATAAAATCATAACCGATGGAACCGCACGTCTATTGTATGAAATATATTAAATATAATATTTACCTTTTTCTGCAAAAATTAGACAGTTAGGGAAATAAAAAAAAATTCTATCTGAGAGTTTATTATTGTTATTATGTCATTCTAATTAATGTTATATTTGATATTAATTATTAATTTTGTAAAATTCTAAAATTATTTTAAAAATGTATGTTTTCTATATAAATGTTTTCTGGCTTGCATAAATGACAAATATATTTTACATCGACAGGTTTTTGTTTTTCAAATAATTGTTAGAAATATGTCATGTTTGGTATCAAATGAAAGGTCTTGTTGTGGGCTAGCGTACAGAAATGACAAAAATGTTCCATGTTAATCGACTTTTGTTTTATGCAAAAAGTTGTCAGAAGTATGTCGTGTTTGGTATCAAATGAAAGGTCTCGGTTAAGGCTGGTGTGTATAAATGACAAAAATGTTTCATGTCGAACGGCTTTTGTTTTATGCAAAAAGTTGTCAGAAGTATGACGTGTTTGGTATCAAATGAAAGGTCTCGGAGAGGGCTAGCGTGCAGAATTGACAAAAATGTGCTATGTCGATCGGTATTTGTTTTACGCGAAAAGTTGTCAGAAGTATGTCGTATTTGATATCAAATAAAAGGTCTCAGAGAGGGCTAGCGTGCAGAATTGGCAAAAATGTCCTATGTCGATCGGTATTTGTTTTTTGCAAAAAGTTGTCAGAAGTGTGTGGTGTTTGGTATCAAATGAAAGGTTTCAATGAAGGCTGGTGTGCAGAGTTAACGAAAATGATCAATGTCGATCGGCTTTTTTTTTTGCAAAAGGTTGTCGCAAGTATATAGTGTTTGGTATCAAATAAAAAGTCTCGGTGTGGGCTAGCGTGTAGATATGATAAAAATGTTTCATGTCGATCGACTTTTGTTTTATGCAGAAAGTTGTCAGAAGTATGTCGTGTATGGTATCAAATGAAAGGTCTCGGTGAGAGTTGGGGTACATAAATGACAAAAATGTTTCATGTCGACCGGCTTTTGTTTTTTGCAAAAAATTATTAGAAGCATAACGTGTTTGCAATCTAATGAAAGGTCTCGGTGAGGCCTGACGTGGAAATATTAAATAATTGTTTTATGTCGATCGGCATTTGTTTTTTACACTGACAGCGGAGCTCTAGGGAATGCTCGGCGTAGCCGAGAATTCGCTAGTCATATACTATTTTGATAGATTCACTATCTATATATCTATCTATCTATCTATATTTGGATTCATCTCGAGCATCGCAAAAATTTTGCTCACGGGTACAGGTCAAACCATTCATGGAATAATTTTAATATTATTTTATTAGATGTGGTTTAAGATGGAATAGGGCCTTTTTGGGGTCTCATATTTTTACTGTGAGTGGTTTTCGTGTAATAAATCAAAAACTGTGCATAATTGGTACCTTGAAACAATGGATCCCAGAGGCCATGTCTATCTTTAAGAAGAATCACGCAGTTATCCGTCACTTTTGACAATCTGTCTATGAACTTTAAATGATTGTATCTTTTAATAGAACATTGATATCAAAGTTTTGAAAACAGTGTCATGAATAATAGTCCTGAGCAAAGGTTTTACCATTATTTTAAGTTTATTACACAACATATTTAATTATTTTAAATTTTGACGTTTCGAATTACATAAGTCAATGTTGCCAAATGTGTGATGAAATTACTAAACAAAAAACATATATTCCTAAATGAACTTCACTGAAGACAGTGGCTATTATATATTAGGATTGCCGATGGTAATTTATAAATTTAAAAATTAACTATAATATTTTAATACAAACAGTGTTGCCAAATTATTAAGTAACTAAATAAAAATCAAATGTTCGTAATTAAATTAAAACACTTTGCTTTGTTTGATATCAAAAGAAAGAAAACCATAAGGGCCGGTTTTGAAATGACAAAAAAAATGTGTCATGTCGATCTGCATTTGTTTTTCGTAAAAAGTTCTTAGAAGTAGGTCGTCCTTGGGTTTTAAGGAAACGAAACAATGTGGACGGGTGTGCATGAATGACAAAAATGTTCTACATAGATTAGAATTTGTTTTTTGCAAAATGTTGTCAGAAAAGTATCGTGTTTGGAAAAAGTTGTGAGAACTATGTGGCGTTTGGTATCAAATGAAAGGGCTCGATAAGGGCTGGCGTGTAAAATTAACAAAAATGATCAATGTTGATCGGCTTTTGTTTTTTAGAAAAATTTCTCAAAGGTACGTCGAGTTTGGTCTAAAATGAAAGGTCTCGTTGAGGGCTACCGAACAGAATTGACAAAAACGTTCCATTCCGATCGGCTTTTGTTTTCTGCGAAAAGTTCTCAAAGGTATATCGAGTTTGGGCTCAAATGAAACGTCTCGTTGAGGGCTAACGTGCAGAATTGACAAAAATGCGCTATGTCAATTGGTTTTTGTTTTTTGCAAAAAGTTGTTACAAGCGTGTGGTGTTTGGTATCAAATAAAAGGTTTCGATGAGGCCTGGTGTGCAGAATTAACAAAAATGGTTAATGGTGATCGGCTTTTGTTTTTTGCAAAAAATTTTTAGAAGTATGTCGAGTTTGGTCTCAAATTAAAGGTCTCGTTGAGGGCTAGCGTGCAAAATTGACAAAAATATTCCATTCCGATCGGCTTTTGTTTTCTGCAAGAAGTACTCAAAAGTATGTCGAGTTTTATCTCAAACAAAACGTCTGGTTGACGGCTAGCGTGCAGAATTGACAAAAATGTGCCATGTCAATCGGCTTTTGTTTTTTTGCAAAAAGTTGTCAGAAGTATATGGTGTCTGGTATCAAATGAAAGGTTTCGTTTAGGGCTAGCGTGCAGAATTGACAAAAATGTTCTTTGCCGATCGGATTTTGTTTTTCGCAAATAATTGTCAGAAGAATGTGGTGTTTGGTATCAAAATAAAGGTCTCGATGAGGGTTTGCGTGAAAAATTAACAAAATTGTGCAATGTTGATCGGCTTTTGTTTTTTGCGAAAAGTTCTCAGAAATATGTCGATTATGGTCTCAAATGAAAGGTCTCGTTGAGGGCTGGCGTGCATAATTAAGAAAAATGTTTCATATCGACCGGCTTTTGTTTTTTGCAAAAAGTTGTCAGAAATACGTCGTGTTTGGTATCGAATGAAAGGTCTTGTCGTGGGCTCGCGTAGAGAATTGACAAAAATGATTTATGTCGATCGGCTTTTGTTTTATGCAACAAGTTGTCAGAAATATGTCGTGTTTGGTATCGAATGAAAGGTCTCGTTGAGGGCTAGCGTGCAGAATTGACAGAAATGTTCCATTCCGATTGGCTTTTGTTTTCTGCAAAAAGTTCTCAAAAGTATGTCGAGTTTGGTCTCAAATAAAACGTCTTGTTGAGAGCTATCGTGCAGAATTGACAAAAATATGCTATGTCGATCGGTTTTTGTTTTTTGCAAAAAGTTTTTAGAAGTGTATGGTGTTTGGTATCAGATGTAAGGTTTCAATGAGGGCTGGTGTGCAGAATTAACAAAAATTGTCAATTTCGATCGGCTTTTGTTTTTTTGCAAAAGGTTGTCACAAGTATATAGTGTTTGGTATCAAATGGAAAGTCTCGATGTTGGCTAGCGTGTAAATATGATAAAAATGTATCATGTCGATCGACTTTTGTTTTATGCAGAAAGTTGTAAGAAGTATGTCGTGTTTGGTATCAAATGAAAGGTCTCGGTGAGGGCTGGGATACATAAATCATAAAAATGTTTCATGTCGACCGGCTTTTGTTTTTTGCAAAAAATTATTAGAAGTATATCGTGTTTGCAATCTAATGAAAGGTCTCGGTGAAGCCTGACGTGGAAATATGAAATAATTGTTTCATGTCGATCGGCATTTGTTTTTTGCACTGACAGCGGAGCTCTAGGGAATGCTCGGCGTAGCCGAGAATTCGCTAGTCATATACTATTTTGATAGATTCACTATCTATATATCTATCTATCTATCTATATTTGGATTCATCTCGAGCATCGCAAAAATTTTGCTCACGGGTACAGGTCAAACCATTCATGGAATAATTTTAATATTATTTTATTAGATGTGGTTTAAGATGGAATAGGGCCTTTTTGGGGTCTCATATTTTTACTGTGAGTGGTTTTCGTGTAATAAATCAAAAACTGTGCATAATTGGTACCTTGAAACAATGGATCCCAGAGGCCATGTCTATCTTTAAGAAGAATCACGCAGTTATCCGTCACTTTTGACAATCTGTCTATGAACTTTAAATGATTGTATCTTTTAATAGAACATTGATATCAAAGATTTGAAAACAGTGTCATGAATAATAGTCCTGAGCAAAGGTTTTACCATTATTTTAAGTTTATTACACAACATATTTAATTATTTTAAATTTTGACGTTTCGAATTCCATAAGTCAATGTTGCCAAATGTGTGATGAAATTACTAAACAAAAAACATATATTCCTAAATGAACTTCACTGAAGACAGTGGCTATTATATATTAGGATTGCCGATGGTAATTTATAAATTTAAAAATTAACTATAATATTTTAATACAAACAGTGTTGCCAAATTATTAAGTAACTAAATAAAAATCAAATGTTCGTAATTAAATTAAAACACTTTGCTTTGTTTGATATCAAAAGAAAGAAAACCATAAGGGCCGGTTTTGAAATGACAAAAAAAATGTGTCATGTCGATCTGCATTTATTTTTCGTAAAAAGTTCTTAGAAGTAGGTCGTCCTTGGGTTTTAAGGAAACGAAACAATGTGGACGGGTGTGCATGAATGACAAAAATGTTCTACATAGATTAGAATTTGTTTTTTGCAAAATGTTGTCAGAAAAGTATCGTGTTTGGAAAAAGTTGTGAGAACTATGTGGCGTTTGGTATCAAATGAAAGGGCTCGATAAGGGCTGGCGTGTAAAATTAACAAAAATGATCAATGTTGATCGGCTTTTGTTTTTTAGAAAAATTTCTCAAAGGTACGTCGAGTTTGGTCTAAAATGAAAGGTCTCGTTGAGGGCTACCGAACAGAATTGACAAAAACGTTCCATTCCGATCGGCTTTTGTTTTCTGCGAAAAGTTCTCAAAGGTATATCGAGTTTGGGCTCAAATGAAACGTCTCGTTGAGGGCTAACGTGCAGAATTGACAAAAATGCGCTATGTCAATTGGTTTTTGTTTTTTGCAAAAAGTTGTTACAAGCGTGTGGTGTTTGGTATCAAATAAAAGGTTTCGATGAGGCCTGGTGTGCAGAATTAACAAAAATGGTTAATGGTGATCGGCTTTTGTTTTTTGCAAAAAATTTTTAGAAGTATGTCGAGTTTGGTCTCAAATTAAAGGTCTCGTTGAGGGCTAGCGTGCAAAATTGACAAAAATATTCCATTCCGATCGGCTTTTGTTTTCTGCAAGAAGTACTCAAAAGTATGTCGAGTTTTATCTCAAACAAAACGTCTGGTTGACGGCTAGCGTGCAGAATTGACAAAAATGTGCCATGTCAATCGGCTTTTGTTTTTTTGCAAAAAGTTGTCAGAAGTATATGGTGTCTGGTATCAAATGAAAGGTTTCGTTTAGGGCTAGCGTGCAGAATTGACAAAAATGTTCTTTGCCGATCGGATTTTGTTTTTCGCAAATAATTGTCAGAAGAATGTGGTGTTTGGTATCAAAATAAAGGTCTCGATGAGGGTTTGCGTGAAAAATTAACAAAATTGTGCAATGTTGATCGGCTTTTGTTTTTTGCGAAAAGTTCTCAGAAATATGTCGATTATGGTCTCAAATGAAAGGTCTCGTTGAGGGCTGGCGTGCATAATTAAGAAAAATGTTTCATATCGACCGGCTTTTGTTTTTTGCAAAAAGTTGTCAGAAATACGTCGTGTTTGGTATCGAATGAAAGGTCTTGTCGTGGGCTCGCGTAGAGAATTGACAAAAATGATTTATGTCGATCGGCTTTTGTTTTATGCAACAAGTTGTCAGAAATATGTCGTGTTTGGTATCGAATGAAAGGTCTCGTTGAGGGCTAGCGTGCAGAATTGACAGAAATGTTCCATTCCGATTGGCTTTTGTTTTCTGCAAAAAGTTCTCAAAAGTATGTCGAGTTTGGTCTCAAATAAAACGTCTTGTTGAGAGCTATCGTGCAGAATTGACAAAAATATGCTATGTCGATCGGTTTTTGTTTTTTGCAAAAAGTTTTTAGAAGTGTATGGTGTTTGGTATCAGATGTAAGGTTTCAATGAGGGCTGGTGTGCAGAATTAACAAAAATTGTCAATTTCGATCGGCTTTTGTTTTTTTGCAAAAGGTTGTCACAAGTATATAGTGTTTGGTATCAAATGGAAAGTCTCGATGTTGGCTAGCGTGTAAATATGATAAAAATGTATCATGTCGATCGACTTTTGTTTTATGCAGAAAGTTGTAAGAAGTATGTCGTGTTTGGTATCAAATGAAAGGTCTCGGTGAGGGCTGGGATACATAAATCATAAAAATGTTTCATGTCGACCGGCTTTTGTTTTTTGCAAAAAATTATTAGAAGTATATCGTGTTTGCAATCTAATGAAAGGTCTCGGTGAAGCCTGACGTGGAAATATGAAATAATTGTTTCATGTCGATCGGCATTTGTTTTTTGCACTGACAGCGGAGCTCTAGGGAATGCTCGGCGTAGCCGAGAATTCGCTAGTCATATACTATTTTGATAGATTCACTATCATATACTATTTTGATAGATTCACTATATATCTATATTTGGATTCATCTCGAGCATCGCAAAAATTTTGCTCACGGGTACAGGTCAAACCATTCATTGAATAATTTTAATATTATTTTATTAGATGCGGTTTAATGAGGACCAATCGCTTTTGGGTATCCCATATTTTTGCCGTGCATAGTTTTTGTGTAAAAAATCGAAAACTAAGCGAAAAAGGAAAACTGGAACAAAACTGAAAAAAATATCCTAGATGCCAGGTTTAAATTTAAAAAGAATTACTGTGCCATCCGTCATTTTTGACAATTCAATATGAAACTTTTACTTGATTTATTTTGAAAATGAAAAGAGATATTGTAAAGGTAATTATGTTTTTACACATTATAATAGTGAGCGAAACATATACAAATACACTGAATGTTAAATGTGGTGTATTTGAAATATTTAATTTTATGACATTGACGTTTATTATACGTAAGGGTACCAAAAATATAAATAGGCTATTATAAATTGTAAATATAATATATTTTGTTATAAATCAGTATATTTTAATGATTCGTACATATACATTCCAATAAAAACGTATTTTAAATAAAAAAAACTAATTCCATTTTCACTTTTGTTTGAGAACTGCTTTCAGCCATTACAGGTATATTTTAGAACGAGAAATCTTGAGAAATACGGCGAATTAAAAGGTAATATTTGTATTATTAGGTGTATTACTATAAAACTTAATTTATCTATATGTTTTCTTTTCAATTAAAACACTTTAAATTACAAAGTTTTTTATAACCGGCAATTTTGACAGTTGCTTCCGGGGCTCATCAAGTGACGGATAGCTCGGTGAAAAAGGCTATTTTTTCTAATATTACAGCGAGATATTGTATGAGAATTATCACAAATCATCAGTAATACAATGTATTTTAAGGTATGATATAAATTTTTGCATATTAATACTAATTTTTTCTCATTTTTATTTAGTTTTCCTAACCTGTATGAACTCTGGCATATCGAGATGAAATTTATATGAAATAAGGCTATTCGTTGGATGAAAATCATTATTAAATGTGGAAATATAACGTATCCTTTAAAATGAAACCAGAAATTTTGCACGATATTATAAAATTTAACAAAAATGCCGTATTTGACACTTGAGTTGGAGACACGACCGAGTTATCTGCTTGAAATATGACATTTTTACTAAAATGTATAATGAAATATTGTACGAAATCATCTCTGTTACAAGGTACTTCCATATGGAATATAAATATTTATATATTAATAGTTAAATATTTCATTTTTTAGATGAGACTATAACCTACACGTACTCAGATACACAATGGTGAATTTTTAAATTAATTAAAACAATTCGTTGGGCAAATATTGTTAAAATGAATGAGAATATAATATATTCTTTAAAATAAATTCACAAGACTATTCCAGAAAGTATTATTTAATCAAGAAAACTCCATTTCAAAGTCGATTTAGAATCTCACTTTTAAAAATTGATTTTTGATTACTATTCAAACACTAGCAAAGGTAAATACATACTGTACAGTATTCTACCCTTATTATAAATACTTTTTTATCTAATTTATACATATTTTAGAGAGCTAGACAATGGATTTTGTCTGATTACGTGGAAAACCTGAATACCCTTTGCTTCATACCGTTTTGGAGGGAATTGTTCAACAGTTTAATGTACAATAATTAGTATATAAATAAATGATGTATCTGGACCTTATTAAACTTTAATTAATTGCATTTTACACTTTCTTTACGCATTTCTTGACATTTCTGATAAAAACATCTGATTACAACAGAGATTACATTTTTCAAAATTCTGTAGTATTTTATAATGAAATGAGATGATTTCTCAGATGTAAATGTTTACATAAACAAATTATCTATCCATTTATTCATTTGTAACTGATGTATGAAACAATAAACATCTTTTCAAACCAAATATTCATATTCTCTTAGTCGAACTTGACTGTGATTGTACTGCACAAAAATTCATGTTTTCATTAAGAAATAATGCAAAAGAACGTATAAAAATTGGTTACTTTATCTACAACTAACAGGCATATAAATTTTCAGTTATGTGTGAGTAGTTCATATATACCTCAACAGATGGCGCAACAGGATCACTTAAATTCCAAAATAACTATTCAAATTGTATTTATTATACTTTTATAATCATTTATATTGATATTTATAATAAAAAATAAATTATTAATAACAATAACAATAGTTGTAGATAAATACATATATAATTCAGCTTCATAAATATATAAATGAACATAGCAACAGAAAAACATGAATATAATCATGTTTTTTTTGGCAATATAAAAATGTATCAGTTTATAATTTTTGGTATGTTATTTCACATTATTTATATTTATAAAATAGATAATTATTTTCAAAATAATACATTTTTATATATTCTTTAACTAACTTCATACTTATTGTGTCAAGTTATGACATTTAAGTTCTGTCAAACTGAATGTATTGTATGAAAATACAAATATTGTTAACATATAATAAAAATACATAAAATTGGGTTAAACGTATTATTTAAATTTTTTCTTCTTATGTATTTTGATGATTAAACCGTTGTATCTCAAAATACCTAAGCGCGGGAAATTTAAAATCTCTATAATTTCATTTATTTATCAACATGTATTTTTATTTATTTCCTAAACGGTCTCGCGTACCACTTTGAACGTGTTATAAATAAATAATATACATTACAACAAATGTTTCTAGGTCTAACACATAGTAGCACCCCCCGTAGAAGGGTGTGAAAAAAATTCATCAATTTCCAAAGTTGGAATATTAAATATATCATATTATTTGATAAGTTATGTGTGAGTAGTTCATATACAGGGTGTTCCATTTAAGCGTGCCACCATTTCTATCTCGAGAACTATAAGAGCTACGAGGTTGGTTAAATTAGCAAAGAACCACCATTTTACAAGACTAATACAAAGAGCAAAAAAAAACTTTTTTTTGACCTGTGGTTCTCAACATACGGGACACAACTTTCTCTTTTTAGATGGGAACATATGTTTATTTTTAGGTTATTCGATAGAGCATTTTTTTTCTGAATTCAGCGATATAAACATCATATACTATTTTGATTGATTCACTATCTATATATCTATCTATCTATCTATCTATCTATCTATCTATATTTGGATTCATCACGACGATCAGGCATCGTTTGTCCAGCGCAAACTCCTAGACCATTCGAATAATTGCTGTAATTTTTTTTCCAAGTTGTAGTGTCTATTGTGCCGGAGTGCCTTTTGGGGGTCTCATATTTTTACTGTGAGTGGTTTTTGTTTAAAAAAATAAAAACTGCGTAAAATTGGTACACTGAAACAATGGATCCCAGAGGCCATGTCTACATTTAAGAAGAATCACGGTTCTCATCCGTCAAATTTGACAATTCAATATGAAACTTTTATTTGATTTTTTTGGAAAATGTGAAGAGATATTATGAATTGAATTATGTTTTCATATATTATAATAGTGAGCGAAATATATACAAATATACTGAATGTTAAATGTGGTGTATTTAAAATATTTCTTTTTTGACATTTCACGTTTATCATACGTTAGAGCCGTCAAAAATTCGTGGTACAAGTTTTATATTTTCAAAGACAAATATACAGAAATAAAAGTAATCTATGTTTAAAAGAATATGTATAATACACTTTGTGATGTAAGTATATCATTTTAAATTTGTTTCACTGTATTTAAATATGTATTTTCATTTGAGTTACAATTTTTAATTGGTTACCCAAACAAGAGTACATTTATATAAAAGAAATAACATAAAATTACTGATAATAACACTACTGAAATGTAACTGATTATCATAAAAGTGCATTGTACATAATAATTTACGGCAAACCTTATTTACAATATTTAAATTTTCATGACTTATGACGTTTGTCAAAACGTCAGTTCTAATCAAGCAATCATAATGCAAGTCTTGTATTTGCTTGGAGGAATATGTAGTTAAATTAGTTTAAAAGTAAAATTACACTACATTTTGTAATGTAAGTGTGTAATTTTATATTTTCTTGGCTGTATTTAGATGTGTTTTCATTTCAGTTATAGTTTTTAATTGGTAAGTTATCCAAACAAGATTATATTTATAGAAAAGAAATATCATAAAATTTCGGATAATAACACTATTCACTAAATTCTGGAAATCAAACAAGGTGCGTCGCATTCAGTCATAAACTCATTTATTTAAAAATACTGACAAACCTTTCCTTCATACCCTTTTGAGAGAAATGTTTAACAATTTATTGTACAATAATTATTTTGAATTTTGTATCTGGATTATATTAAACTGTAAGTAACTGCATTTTATACATTCTTTATGCATTTCATCAAATTGAAATGATGAAATTGATTACAACAAAGATTAGATTTTTAAAAATTCTATTATATTTTGTTATGGAGTGAGATGATTTTTTAAATGAAAACGTTTAAAAAAATAAAGTATCTATCCAATTATTTATTTTAATTGATATTTCAAACAATAAACACTTTGTGAAACCAAATATTAATCGAGAAATAAGTTTGATGACATACGCTCTCAGTTGAATGTGACTGTGAATGAATTGCATGAAAATTAGTTTAAGGTTAATTTTGGATGATGAAAGTTGCGAGCAGGGTTTGCAAGTTCTCACAGTTAGTTTTAATTATTATTCTGTAGTTATAAACATATATCATTTTAAAATATATTATTATTCTTTTATAATCATTGGATAGTAAATGAAAATTACTTTATGAACATTATTATTTCATATATTTTATTCAATTAAAATTTGTCGAACGCAGTGTCCCTATTTAAATTATAAGATATATTTTAAAGAGATTTATTACCGAAAATTTAAAAGAAAACGGACGGCTTTGATTGTTAGCTGCTAATTTGTAAATTTTCAGGATCCTAAAAGCCCATTGTTAATTGTTAAGATATATTTATAATATTTTTATTAAAAAAATATTGTGTTCTAATTAAATTTATTAGTGTCTTTAAATTTTAAAATTCACCCTTAATGGTTACATTCAGTAATCCGACTGTGTAACACATGTTTGAACGCATCCAAAATAGAGTTGTCAAATTATCTTGTCATTTTGACATTGCTGAAAATATAAGTATTAGACTTTATTATGCATTTAAAATCAATAAGACTAGATATTTATTTTGCTGTATTATCATAAAGAGACTTCATGTTATTAAGAAATGTAAAGAAGTTAGCAATTTATGTGTATCACAACTTGTACAAATGAAACTACTGCAAGAAACAAAGTTGTTGTTTATCATAGGTGTTATTTATATAATTTTATCTTTAACTATAACTGTGTAGTGAAGTCAGATTTAAATAAAAATTCTAAAATATAGTCCAAAACTAATCAGTCTATGATTTCGAACAAGCCTTTACAAGTGCAGTTTAGAAAAATATCACAAAGATTCAATAAAACCATTCTACATAAACACTTCTGGAAATTGTCTTGATATTCTTTTTACATTTTCAGAACATAAGCAAACAAATTTTGTCTGAAACGAGTGCATAAAGTATTATACTTATAGCGAAATTGAAAGCACATTAAATAGGGCTGGAAGTGCAAAAATAAAATCAGTAGAAAGAAGAAATCAAAAAATAAAAACCGTCATAAATATTTCATACGATAGACAAATTCGCAATAATACTACATATTCTGTAATGAACTCTTTCATTGTAGATGTACATATGTACCAATAGAATTAGATTGGTACAGAGAAAATATGACAATGATTATTATAATGAAAATGTTGTTTTAAGAATCAATGGCTACAATTTTTATTGTAATCGAGCTAGGCTTGGAAACCTTGGAAACCGAAAGTAAAGCGAAATCAGTATTTCAAGCTTCAACTAATTATATTATAGATGAAATTGTACTTGTTGTGTTGTAGTATTATCTAACCAACCATACTTAGCATGTAGTGATGATATTTTTGTCAAAACAGAAAACGGATTTGAACTTCTGGAAATAAAATGTCCTTAATCCTGTCAAAAAAAAAATTCATTGTAGATTTACAAAATAAGAAGTCAGCTGTGAATAATTTGCTTCTTTTCACATCATACTGGTGATTTTTAAATAAATAAAACAATCCTAGCGCTACCAGTTAGTTTGATATGTCACAAAGTATTCAAAATATTATTATGTTCTTGTTTTTGCTTAGAATAATAAATTTCATTTATGCCAAAAAATAATATTTTTATTCATATACATATAAAATTAAATATAAACATATTTAATTGTTAAATAATTATATCGATTCCTTCTTTAGCAGATGCAATGAAATTCATAAATAGTGACATCTATGTGATTTTTTTTAACTAATAAAATATTGATTTTTTCTGATATACACAGAAACAAATTTTACAAAGACTGGTTTAAACGGTATTGTTAAACCTATAAAAATTATGTGTATATATTATTTAAAAATATAGATTTATTAATTCAAAAATATTATTGTATAGTAATTAAATTTATAAACAAAGTTATAGTTATTTTTAATATAAGAATGCAATAATTTTAAATAAAATAATAAATTATCAATGAGCGGAAAGTGTAAATAGAAAATTTATTCAAAAATTTGTTTCATTTATCAAGGCAATCTTAATTCATTTTCTAAAAAACCTTAAATTTTATTTCATTAATATATCATTAAATATAAATAACTATAAAAGTAAGTTGACTTTATAGGATGCCTTTTTAATTTTTGAACAACTTATATTCCTAGGCTTTTAGCGCTAAAATGAATAGGTAAAAAGATACAGAAGTATGAAAAAAGTAACATTAAAATCTACACTCGGTATACAGCTGTGCAATAAAACAAAGAACATAGGAATTAAAAATGAGATTTCAAAAAATTTTTAATACTTTCTCTCCTGATATATTTAGAGCAAAACTATAAAAGTACAGAGTTGTTCAAATTTCAATTGTACATTAGATAAAATCATAATCGATTGTACCGCACGTCTATTGTATGAAATATATTAAATATAAAATGTAACTTTTTCGCTAGAAATCAGACAGTTATCTGAGAGTTTATTATTCTTATTATATCATTCTAGTAAATGTTATAATTGATATTAATTATTAATTTTTGTTAATGTCTAAAATTATCTTAAAAATGATTGTTTTCTATGTAAATGTTTTCTGTCTTGAATAAATGACAAATATATTTTACGACGACCGGCTTTTGTTTTTTTCAAAAAATTGTTAGAAATATGTCATGTTTGGTATCAAATGAAAAATCTCGTTGTGGGCTAGCGTGCAGAAATGAAAAAATGATACATGTCGATCGACTTTTGTTTTGTGCAAAAAGTTGTCAGAAGTATGTCGTGTTTGATATCAAATGATAGGTCTCGGTTAAGGCTGGTGTGCATAAATGACAAAAATATTTCATGTCGATCGACTTTTGTTTTGTGCAAAAAGTTGTCAGAAGTATGTCGTGTTTGATATCAAATGATAGGTCTCGGTTAAGGCTGGTGTGCATAAATGACAAAAATATTTCATGTCGATCGGCTTTTGTTTTTTGCAAAAAGTTGTCAGAAGTATGTCGTGTTTGATATCAAATGATAGGTCTCGGTTAAGGCTGGTGTGCATAAATGACAAAAATATTTCATGTCGATCGGCTTTTGTTTTTTGCAAAAAGTTATTGAAAATATATCGTGTTTGGAATCTAATGAAAGGTCTCAGTAAGGGCTAACGAGCAGATATGAAAAAATTTTTTCATGTCGATTGGCATTTGTTTTTTGTACTGACAGCGGAGCTCTAGGGAATGCTCGGCGTAGCCGAGAATTCGCTAGTCATATACTATTTTGATAGATTCACTATCTATATATATATATTTGGATTCATCTCGACGATCACCGATCCTGTGTCCAGCTTAAACTCCTGGTCCATTTAAGTAATTGCTGTAATTTTTTTCTCAAGTTGTAGTGTCTATTGTGCCGGAGTGCCTTTTGGGGGTCTCATATTTTTACTGTGAGTAATTTTTGTTTAAAAAAATAAAAACTGCGTAAAATTGGTACACTGAAACAATAGATCCCAGAGGCCATGTCTACATTTAAGAAGAATCACGCCGTCATCCGTCACTTTTGACAATCTGTCTATGAACTTTAAATGATTATATCTTTTAATAGAACATTGATATCAAAGATTTAAAAACAATTTCATGAATAATAGACTTGAGCAAAGGTGTTACAACTAATTGAAGTTTAAAACAACGTATTTAATTAATATAAATTTTGACGTTTCCAATGTCAAAAGTCAATGTTGCCAAATGTGTGATGAAGTAACTAAATTAAAACCAAATATTCCTAAACTAACTTCAATGAAGACGGTGACAGTTTTAGTAGGGTTGACAATATTAATTTATAAATTAAAAAATGAACTACTATTTTTTAATACAAACAGTGTTGCCAAATTATAAAGTAACTAAATAAAAATCAAATATTATTAAATAAAATAAATTGATTACTTTGCTGTGTTTGTTATCAAAAGAAAGGAAACCGTAAGGGCCAGTTTTAAAATGACAAAAAAAATGTGTCATGTCGATCTGCTTTTGTTTTTCGTAAATAGTTGTTAGAAGTAGGTCGTAATTGGGTTTGAAGAAAACGACACAATACGGACTGGTGTGCACGAATGACAAAAATGTTCTACGTAGATTAGAATTTGTTTTTTGCAAAATGTTGTCAGAAAAATGTCGTGTTTGGGTATTTTCGAATTACATGTCAATATTGCCAAATGTTTAATAAAGTAACTAAACAAAGAACAAATATTCCCAAATGAACGTTACTGAAGTCAGTGAATGTTATATTAGGCTAGGTCACGATGAGGGCTAGGGTGCAAAATGAACAAAAATGTTCTGTATCAAACGGCTTTTGTTTTTTGGAAAAAGTTGTGAGACGTATGTGGTGTTTGGTATCAAATGAAAAGGCTCGATAAGGGCTAGCGTGTAGAATTAACAAAAAAGTTCAATGTTGATCGGCTTTTGTTTTTTGCAAAAATTTTACTAAGGTATGTCGAGTTTGGTCTCAAATGAAAGGTCTCGTTGAGGGCTAGCGTGCAGAATTGACAAAAATGTTCCATGTCGATCGGCTTTTGTTTTATGCAAAAAGTTGTCAGAAGTATGTCGTGATTGGTATCAAATAAAAGGTCTAGGAGAGGGCTAGCGTGCAGAATTGACAAAAATGTGCTATGTCTATCGGTATTTGTTTTTTGCAAAAAGTTGTCAGAAGTGTGTTGTGTTTGGTATCAAATCAAAGGTTTCAATGAAGGCTGGTGTGCAGAATTAACGAAAATGGTCAATGTCCATCGGCTTTTGTTTTTTGCAAAAGGTTGTCGCAAATATATAGTGTTTGGTATCAAATGAAAAGTCTAGGTGTGGGCTAGCGTGTAGATATGATAAAAATGTTTCATGTTGATCGACTTTTGTTTTATGCAGAAAGTTGTCAGAAGTATGTCGTGTTTGGAATCAAATGAAAGGTCTCGGTGAGAGTTGGGGTACATAAATGACAAAAAAGTTTCATGTCGACCGGCTTTTGTTTTTTGCAAAAATTTCTCAAATGTATGTCGAGTTTGGTCTCTAATGAAAGGTCTCGTTGAGGGCTAGCGTGCAGAATTGACAAAAATGTTCCATTCCGATCGGCTTTTGTTTTCTGCAAAAAGTTCTCAAAGGTATGTCGAGTTTGGTCTCAAATGAAACGTCTTGTTGAGGGCTAGCGTGCAGAATTGACAAAAATGTGGTATGTCGATCGGTTTTTGTTTTTTGCAAAAAGTTGTGAGAAGTATATGGTGTTTAGTATCAAATGAAAAGGCTCGATAAGGGCTGGCGTGTAGAATTAACAAAAAAGTTCAATGTTGATCGGCTTTTGTTTTATGCTAAAAGTTGTCAGAAGTATGTCGTGTTTGGTATCAAATGAAAGGTCTCGTTGAGAGCTAGCGTGCAGAATTAACAAAAATGTTCCATGTCGATCGGATTTTGTTTTATGCAAAAAGTTGTCAGAAGTATGTCGTGTTTAGTATCAAATAAAAGGTCTCGGAGAGGGCTAGCTTGCAGAATTGACAAAAATGTGCTATGTCGATCGGTTTTTGTTTTTTGCAAAAAGTTGTCAGAAGTGTATGGTGTATGGTATCAAATGAAAGGTTTCAATGAGGGCTGGTCTGCAGAATTAACAAAAAATGTCAATGTCGATCGGCTTTTGTTTTTTGCAAAAGGTTGACACAAGTATATAGTGTTTGGTATCAAATGAAAAGTCTTGGTGTGGGCCAGCGTACAAATATGATAAAAATGTTTCACGTCGATCGACTTTTGTTTTATGTAGAAAGTTGTCAGAAGTATATCGTGTTTAGTATCAAATGAAAGGTCTCTGTGAGGGCTGGGGTACATAAAAGACAAAAATGATTCATGCCGACCGGCTTTTGTTTTTTGCAAAAAAATATTGGAAGTATATCGTGTTTGCAATCTAATGAAAGGTCTCGGTGAGGCCTGACGTGCAAATATGAAATAATTGTTTCATGTCGATCGGCATTTGTTTTTTGCACTGATAGCGGAGCTCTAGGGAATGCTCGGCGTAGCCGAGAATTCGCTAGTCATATACTATTTTGATAGATTCACTATCTATATATCTATCTATCTATCTATCTATCTATATTTGGATTCATCACGACGATCAGGCATCGTTTGTCCAGCTCAAACTCCTAGACCATTCGAGTAATTGCTGTAATTTTTTTTCCAAGTTGTAGTGTCTATTGTGCCGGAGTGCCTTTTGGGGGTCTCATATTTTTACTGTGAGTGGTTTTTGTTTAAAAAAATAAAAACTGTGCAAAATTGGTACACTGAAACAATGGATCCCAGAAGCCATGTCAAATGTGAGAAGAATCACGGTTCTCATCCGTCAAATTTGACAATTCAATATGAAACTTTAATTTGATTTTTTTGGAAAATGTGAAGAGATATTATGAATTGAATTATGTTTTCATATACTATAATAGTGAGCGAAATATATACAAATATACTGAATGTTAAATGTGGTGTATTTAAAATATTTCTTTTTTGACATTTCACGTTTATCATATGTTAGAGCCGTCAAAAATTCGTGGTACAAGTTTTATATTTTCAAAGACAAATATACAGATATAAAAGTAATCTATGTTTAAAAGAATATGTACAATACACTTTGTGATGTAAGTATATCATTTTAAATTTGTTTCACTGTATTTAAATATGTATTTTCATTTCAGTTACAATTTTTAATTGGTTACCCAAACAAGAGTACCTTTATAGAAGAGAAATAACATAAAATTACTGACAATAACACTACTGAAATGTAACTGATTATCATAAAAGTGCATTGTACATAATAATTTACGGCAAACCTTATTTACAATATAATCAAACAATCATAATGCAAGTCTTGTATTTGCTTGGAGAAATATATAGTAAAATTAGTTTAAAAGTAAATTGTATTGTACGAAATTTAATAAGAAATCATCTCCAATACAGGTACTTATATAGAATATAAATATTTATATATTAATAGTTAAATATTTTATTTTTTAGATGAGACTATAACCTACACGTACTCAAATACACTAACATGGATTTTTTAATAAACTAAAACAATCTATTGGGCAATAATTATAAAAATAAGTAATAGTAAAACATATTCTTTATTAAATGCAAACTAAAGAATATTCCAGAATGGATTATTTAATCAAGAAAACTGCATTTCAAAATTGATTTACACTCTGACGTTTAAAAAACTATATTTGATTACTATTCAAACACTTCCAAAGGTAAATTCATACTGTACAGTATTCTTCCCTTATATATAAATACTTTTTAAATCTAATTTATAAATATTTTAGATAGTTAGACTATAGATTTTGTCTGATTACGTGGACAAAATTGACAAGCCTTTATTTCATACAGTTTTGGAGGGAATTGTTTAACAATTTATTGTAAAATAATTAGTATATAAATAAATGATGTATCTGGACTTTATTAAACTTTTATTAATTGCAATTTACTCTTTCTTTATACGCATTTCTTAACATTTCTGATGAAAACATTTGATTACAATAGAGATTACATTTTTCAAAATTCTGTAGTATTTTATAATGAAATGAGATGATTTCTCAGATGTAAACGTTTACATAAACAAATTATCTATCCATTTATCCATTTGTAACTGATGTATGAAACAATAAACATCTTTTCAAACCAAATATTTATATTCTCTTAGTCGAACTTGACTGTGATTGTACTGCACGAAAATTCATGTTTTCATTAAGAAATAATGCAAAAGAACGTATAAAAATTGGTTACTTTATCTACAACTAACAGGCATATAAATTTTCAGCTATGTGCGAGTAGTTCATATATACCTCAACAGATGGCGCCACAGGATCACTTAAATTCCAAAATAACTATTCAAATTGTATTTATTATACTTTTATAATCATTTATATTGATATTTATAATAAAAAATAAATTATTAATAACAATAACAATAGTTGTAGATAAATACATATATAATTCAGCTTCATAAATATATAAATGAACATAGCAACACAAAAACATGAATATAATCATGTTTTTTTTGGCAATATAAAAATGTATCAGTTTATAAATTTTGGTATGTTATTTCACATTATTTATATTTATAAAATAGATAATTATTTTCAAAATAATACATTTTTATATATTCTTTAACTAACTTTATACTTATTGTGTCAAGTTATGACATTTAAGTACTGTCAAACTGAATGTATTGTATGAAAATACAAATATTGTTAAGATATAATAAAAATACATAAAATTGGGTTAAACGTATTATTTAAATCTTTTCTTCTTATGTATTTTGATGATTAAACCGTTGTATCTCAAAATCCCTAAGCGCGGGAAATTTAAAATCTCTATAATTTCATTTATTTATCAACATGTATTTTTATTTATTTCCTAAACGGTCTCGCGTGCCGCTTTGAACGTGTTATAAATAAATAATATACATTACAACAAATGTTTCTAGGTCTAACACATAGTAGCACCCCCCGTAGAAGGGTGTGAAAAAATTCATCAATTTCCAAAGTTGGAATATTAAATATATGATATTATTTGATAAGTTATGTGTGAGTAGTTCATATACAGGCTGTTCCATTTAATCGTGCCACCATTTCTATCTCGAGAACTATAAGAGCTACGAGGTTGGTTAAATTAGCAAAGAACCACCATTTTACAAGACTAATACAAAGAGCAAAAAAAAACTTTTTTTTGAGCTGTGGTTCTCAAAATACGGGACACAACATTCTCTTTTTAGATGGGAACATATGTTTATTTTTAGGTTATTCGACAGAGCATTTTTTTCTGAATTCAGCGATATAAACATCATATACTATTTTGATATATTCATTATCTACTAGCGTGCAGAATTGAGAAAAATGTTACATTCCGATCGGCTTTTGTTTTCTGCAAAAATTTCTCAAAAGTATGTCGAGTTTGGTCTCAAATGAAAGGTCTCATTTAGGGTTAGCGTGCAGAATTGACAAAAATGTCCCATTCCGATCGGCTTTTGTTTTCTGCAAAAAGTTCTCAAAGTTATGTCGAGTTTGGACTCAAATGAAACGTCTTGTTGAGGGCTAGCGTGTAGAATTGACAAAAATGTTCCATGTCGACCGGCTTTTGTTTTTTGCAAAAAAATATTAGAAGTATATCGTGTTTGCAATCTAATGAAAGGTCTTAGTGAGGCCTGACGTGAAAATATGAAATAATTGTTTCATGTCGATCGGCATTTGTTTTTTGCACTGACAGCGGAGCTCTAGGGAATGCTCGGCGTAGCCGAGAATTCGCTAGTATCTTATATACTAAAACGATAGATTCACTATATATATTTGGATTCATCTCGAGCATCGCAAAAACTTTGCTCACGGGTACAGGTCAAACCATTCATTTAATAATTGTAATATTATTTTATTAGATGTGGTTTAATGAGGACCAAGTGCTTTTGGGTGTCTCATATTTTTACCGTGCATAGTTTTTGTGTATAAAATCGAAAACTAAGCTAAAAAGTATAACTGGAACAAAACTGAAAAAAATATCCTAGATGCCATGTATAAATTTAAGAAGAATCACGCAGTCATCCGTCACTTTTGACAATCTGTCTATGAACGTTAATCGATTGTATCTTTTAATAGAACATTGATATCAAAGATCTGAAAACAGTGTCATGAATAATAGTCCTGAGCAAAGGTTTTACCAATATTTTAAGTTTATAACACTACATAATTATTTATTTTAAATTTTGACGTTTCGAATTACATAAGTCAATGTTGCCAAATGTGTGATGAAATAACTAAACAAATAACAAATATTCCTAAATGAACTTCACTGAAGGCAGTGGCTGTTATATTAGGATTGCCGATGGTAACTAATAAATTTAAAAATTAACTACAATATTTTAATACAAACATTGTTGCCAAATTATGAAGTAACTAAATAAAAAACAAATGTTCCTAATTAAATTAAACACTTTGCTGTGTTTGATATCAAAAGAAAGAAAACCATCATGGCCGATTTTGAAATGACAAAAAAAATGTGTCATGTCGATCTGCATTTGTTTTTCGTAAAAAGTTGTTAGAAGATGGTCGTCCTTGGGTTTTAAGAAAATGACACAATGTGGACTGGTGTGCACGAAAGACAAAAATGTTCTAGGTACATTAAAACTTGTTTTTTGCAAAATGTTGTCAGAAAAATGTCGTGTTTGGGTATTTTCGAATTACATAAGTCAATGTTGGCAAATGTGTAATGAAGTAACTAAACAAAGAACAAATATGCCCAAATGAACTTTACTGGAGACAGTGTACATTGTATTAGGCTAGGTCTTGATGAGAGTTAGCGTGCAGAATGAACAAAAATGTTCCATATCGAACGGCTTTTGTTTTTTGGAAAAAGTTGTTAGAAGTATGTGGTGTTTGGTATCAAATGAAAGAGCTCGATAAGAGCTGGCGTGTAGAATTAACAAAAATGTTCAATGTTGATCGGCTTTTGTTTTTTGCAAAACTTTTTCAAAGGTATGTCGAGTTTGGTCTCAAATAAAAGGTCTCGTTGAGGGCTCGCGTGCAGAATTGACAAAAATATGCTATGTCGATCGGTTTTTGTTTTTTGCAAAAAGTTCTCGAAGGTATGTCGAGTTTGGTCTTAAATTAAACGTCTTGTTGAGGGCTAGCGTGCAGAATTAACAAAAATGTGTCATGTCGATCGGTTTTTCTTTTTTGCAAAAAGTTGTCAGAAGTGTGTGGTGTTTGGTATCAATCGAAAGATTTCGATAAGGGCTGATGTGCAGAATTAACAAAAATGGTTAATGTAGATCGGTTTTTGTTTTTTGCAAAAATTTTTTAGAAGTATGTCGAGTTTAGTCTCGTATGAAAGTTCTCGTTGAGGCCTAGAGTGCAGAATTGACAAAAATGTTCCATTCCGATCGGCTTTTGTTTTCTGCAAGAAGTTCTCAAAAGTATGTCGAGTTTGGTCTCAAACAAAACGTCTGGTTGAGGGCTAGCGTGCAGAATTGACAAAAATGTGCCATGTCAATCGGCTTTTGTTTTTTGCAAAAAGTTGTCAGAAATGTGTAGTGTTTGGTCTCAAATGAAAGGTGTCGTTGAGAGCTAGCGTGCAGAATTGACAAAAATATTCCATGCCGATCGGCTTTTGCTTTTCGCAAATAGTTGTCAGAAGTATGTGGTGTTTGGTATCAAAATAAAGGTCTCGATGAGGGTTTGCGTGAAAAATTAACAAAATTGCGCAATGTTGATCGACTTTTGATTTTTGCGAAATGTTTTTAGAATAATGTCGAGTTTGGTCTCAAATGAAAGGTCTCGTTGAGGGCTAGCATGCAGAATTGACAAAAATGTTCCATGTCGATCTGCTTTTCTTTTTACAAAAAGTTGTCAGAAATTCATAGTATTTGGTATCCAATGAAAGATCTCGGTTAGCCTGTAGAAATTGCAAAAAGGTTCCACGTCGATTGACTTTTGTTTTATGGAAAAAAAATGTCAGAAGTATGTTGTGTTTGATATCGAATGAAAGATCTCGTTGTGGGCTAGCGTGCAGAAATGACAAAAATGTTCCATTTCGATCGACTTTTGTTTTATGCAAAAAGTTATTAGAAGTATATTGTGTTTGGAATGTGCAAATATGAAAAAATTGTTTCATGTCGATCGGCATTTGTTTTTTACACTGACAGCGGAGCTCTAGGGAATGCTCGGCGTAGCCGAGAATTCGCTAGTATATATCTATATTTGGATTCATCTCGAGCATCGCAAAAACTTTGCTCACGGGTACAGGTCAAACCAATCATTGAATAATTTTAATATTATTTTATTAGATGCGGTTTAATGAGGACCAATCGCTTTTGGGTATCCCATATTTTTACCGTGCATAGTTTTTGTGTAAAAAATCGAAAACTAAGCCAAAAAGGAAAACTGGAACAAAACTGAAAAAAATATCCTAGATGCCAGGTTTAAATTTAAAAAGAATTACTGTGCCATCCGTCATTTTTGACAATTCAGTATGAAACTTTTAATTGATTTATTTTGAAAATGAAAAAAGATATTGTAAAGATAATTATATTTTTACACATTATAATAGTGAGCGAAATATATACAAATACATTGAATGTTAAGTGTGATGTATTTAAAATATTTAATTTTATGACATTTGACGTTTGGTCAGTCAATCAAAAAAATCGTGGCACAAGTTTTATATATTCAAAGAGAAATATAAAGAAATATAAAATAAACTTTGTTTAAAAGAATATGTACAATACACTTTGTGATGTAAGTATATCATTTTAAATTTGTTTCACTGTATTTAAATATGTATTTTCATTTCAGTTATATTTTTTAATTGGTTACCCAAACAAGAGTACATTTATAGAAGAGAAATAACATAAAATTACTGACAATAACACTACTGAAGTGTAACTGATTATCATAAAAGTGCATTGTACATAATAATTTACGGCAAACCTTATTTACAATATAATCAAACAATCATAATGCAAGTCTTGTATTTGCTTGGAGAAATATGTAGTAAAATTAGTTTAAAAGTAAAATTACACTACTTTCTGTAATGTAAGTATGTAATTTTGTATATTCTTGGCCGTATTTAGATATGTGTTTTCATTTCAGTTATAGTTTTTAATTGGTTAAAATATCCAAACAAGAATATATTTATAGAAAAGAAATAAGATAATATTACGGATAATAATACTATTGACAAAAAAATAAATTCTGGAAATCAATCAAGCCGCGTCGTATTCAGTCATAAATACATTTATTTAAAAATACTGACAAACCTTTCCTTCATACCCACTTGGAAGAAATGTTTAATAATTTATTGTACAATAATTATTTTAAATTATGTATCTGGATTATAATAAACTGTAAGTAACTGCATTTTATACATTCTTTATGTATTCTTTCATTAAATTTCAGATGAAAGTATTTGATTACAACAAAGATTTGATTTTTAAAATTCTATTGAATTTTGTTATGGAATGAAATGATTTGTTAGATAAAAACGTTTATAAAAACAACGTATCTATCCAATTATTCATTTATCATTGATATTTCAAACAATAAACACTTTCTGCAACCAAATATTAATCGAGAAATGCGGTTTCTATAATAAGGCAATTCGTTGGATGAAAATCATTATTATAATGTATCCTTGAAAATGAAACCAGAAAAATTGCACGATATTATAAAATTTAACAAAAATGGTTCATTTGACACTTGAGTTGGAGACAACTAAGTGAAAAATGTCATATTTACTAAAATGTATAATGAAATATTGTACGAAATTTAATAAGAAATCATCTCCAATACAGGTACTTTTATATAGAATATAAATATTTATATATTAATAGTTAAATATTTTATTTTTTAGATGAGACTATAACCTACACGTACTCAGATACACTAACATGGATTTTTTAATAAACTAAAACAATCTATTGGGCAATAATTATAAAAATAAGTAATAGTAAAACATTTTCTTTATTAAATGCAAACTAAAGAATATTCCAGAATGGATTATTTAATCAAGAAAACTGCATTTCAAAATTGATTTACACTCTGACGTTTAAAAAACTATATTTGATTACTATTCAAACACTTCCAAAGGTAAATTCATACTGTACAGTATTCTTCCCTTATATATAAATACTTTTTAAATCTAATTTATAAATATTTTAGATAGTTAGACTATAGATTTTGTCTGATTACGTGGACAAAATTGACAAGCCTTTATTTCATACAGTTTTGGAGGGAATTGTTTAACAACTTATTGTAAAATAATTAGTATATAAATAAATGATGTATCTGGACTTTATTAAACTTTTGTTAATTGCAATTTACTCTTTCTTTATACGCATTTCTTAACATTTCTGATGAAAACATTTGATTACAATAGAGATTACATTTTTCAAAATTCTGTAGTATTTTATAATGAAATGAGATGATTTCTCAGATGTAAACGTTTACATAAACAAATTATCTATCCATTTATCCATTTGTAACTGATGTATGAAACAATAAACATCTTTTCAAACCAAATATTCATATTCTCTTAGTCGAACTTGACTGTGATTGTACTGCACGAAAATTCATGTTTTCATTAAGAAGTAATGCAAAAGAACGTATAAAAATTGGTTACTTTATCTACAACTAACAGGCATATAAATTTTCAGTTATGTGTGAGTAGTTCATATATACCTCAACAGATGGCGCCACAGGATCACTTAAATTCCAAAATAACTATTCAAATTGTATTTATTATACTTTTATAATCATTTATATTGATATTTATAATAAAAAATAAATTATTAATAACAATAGCAATAGTTGAATATAAATACATATATAATTCAGCTTCATAAATATATAAATGAACATAGCAACAAAAAAACATGAATTTAATCATATTTTTTGGCAATATAAAAATGTATCAGTTTATAAATTTCAGTATGTTATTTCACATTATTTATATTTATAAAGTAGATAATTATTTTCAAAATAATACATTTTTATATATTCTTTAACTAACTTCATACTTGTCAAGTCATGACAGTTACGCTGTCAAACTTAATGTATTGTATGAAAATACAAATTTTGCTAAGATATAATAAAAAAGAATGTATGAAAATTAGTTAAATTTATCTGTGACATATCGAGATGTAATTATAAATAAAATGAAGCAATTAGTTTGATAAAAATCATTATTATAAGTGAGAATATATTGTATATTAATAGTAAATTTGATACATTTCTAGTTAGTTCCCGTAACCTACATGTACTCAGGTATACCGAGATGAAATTTTAAATAAATTAAAACAATTCATTGGGCAAATATTGTTAAAATAAGTGACAATATAACATATTCTTTAAAATACAACCCAAGGATTATTCCAGAATTTTTACCACAAAAATATATTTTAATTCCATAAACCATTGTTTTACTATCACTGGTTTATATTGTTTTACCGACATCAAATTGAGCGAACTTCATGTTAAATTAATTTTTAGAATAGATAAAATCTGACTTTATTTTTGTACAAAATCATATAAATATTTGCTTCCGTTCCCTAATTTTTTGTGTTTTTTATGTTTTTTTGTCATTGTTTAGCTAAAAGAAGACATTGCAACAAAAAAAATTGCAATTTTAAAGATGGCAGGCATTCTAGAATCCAGCCTAATAAAAAATACTCGCATCAATGTAAAATTATTTATTTTTGCAGTTTAGAACGGAAATATATATAAGCGGATTTACTGCGGGCAACAAAGTATGAGTTTATTTCAATGTTTTTCTATTTATTTATATTTATTATCAATTACAGCTTTTAATTTGTGTGACAAATACATTTGAAGCCTAAACAAGTTCTGCATTTCTTATAATTCTACAAAGAAAGCAGAAGAACTTTTTGTTTACGGAATACAATTCATGCAAGATAGGAGACGTTTCATTTTATGTGAGTACATATTTTAATTTTTTATTTTCATCATCGTCATTACATATATTATTAAAAATAGTCTTAATAGTATGATTGGTTATTGCAAAACTGCGTAGTTCTTAAATTTTATTTCCTGGAAATAAATATTAACATTTGCTTCCACAGGCGTTTATTGTTATTATTTTTTTGTACAATCAATTTGATGTCAATACTTCAAATATACCTTACATTTATTATTTATTACTATCTTCTTCATTATCTGCATGGTTTTGAATTTAATCAAATTACTAAAATAAAAATACGGTATAATAAAAATTCTCACGTCCATGAACATAAATTTAAAATTTTCTTCCTAGACATATAGTTTAGTTGCTTTTAAAGAAAATTGGTGGTCCCGTGATTATCACTTGCTTTTGATCAGGCTTTTATTATTATTTCAAATAAAATTTTTATTTGTATACACCTACAAATTTTAAAATTTTGCAATATACAATCATTGAATTATCAAAAAATTAGTGTTAAACTGTTGATAACTTATATTCCGTATTTACCATAATGTCCTGTCGTTATTACAGGTTGTTTATTTATTGGCATTTATTAAATTATAATTAGGCATGCTTAGGAAAACAAAATTTGTTTAATTACTTAATTGTTCTTTCACTTCTGTGTAAGGCAGTTATATTTATTGTGTATTCAATAAATCGAATTGCGAATCAAACTGATAGTTTTGAAAATTTGTTCTCTACTGTAGAATAATATATTTAAAAAATCCCGTTTGTTGTGCTGCCAAATTTGAATTTAAGGTAAGAATTTATTT
Organism: Stenolophus ochropezus; assembly: GCA_035578165.1. Taxonomy (NCBI): domain Eukaryota; kingdom Metazoa; phylum Arthropoda; class Insecta; order Coleoptera; family Carabidae; genus Stenolophus; species Stenolophus ochropezus. The sequence goes on from JAQOWZ010000017.1 coordinate 17,542,354, forward strand.
TTCATATCTTTTATTAACTATAGGTAATTTCATGGTTAAATATGTATTGTTTTCTCTCTTCTAATTGTTAATAAAATGAAATGAATTGCCCTCGGAATTACCATAATTTTATATACATATATTGATAATGTTGAACAAGTATTTTTATTTTTATTTTACTGTAGGTGTGAAAATAATCTGCAGTTTCGAAGCAGTAAGAGTGCAAGCATATATATTCAAAATAGAAAAAAAAGTATTCCTGTTTGAAGCTGCAGCCTGACGTATTGCTGATAATATTAGCACAGAACCCTGACTTATTGCTGGTAAAGGTAACACTGAAAATAACAACGCACTCAAAACCAGTAAGTGTTTATTTTAATTTTTGTAATAACACAAAAGTAACAAAATGCCAACTAAAAGTGAAAAAAATCGCCTTAAGCGTAAACAACGACTCGCAAAAAATATAGTTAATAGTAATAGCTGCATAAATTCGGATAATAGTGTTGTAGAAAATGAATGTATAAATCGTCAGGTTATGTCAGGCAATTCAGGAGAATTATTTATAAAACGAAGTAAAGATTGTGAAGTACAATATAATAATCAAACGGGTAATTTAAATACAGGTATTGAAACTGTTGACAATCAAATACAGCTAATAGAACGTGATTATAATACTTTAATAAATCCTGCTGGATATTTAGAAGACATTCATATAGACTTTTACTTTTCGTTAGTACGTTCAGTAACTGAGTTCGACCCTCAGCCTACAGTGTATGTAGATGCTCCAGACCGAATAGTTGCAATCGAGCAGGGAACTAGACACCTACAAATTTTATTCGTGCCAGGTGCAAATATTGGGAGCGTAGGTCATTGGATTACAGTGTATTATGACGGATTAGAAATTACAATTTACGATAGCATGAATTCCCAGAATTTAAATGCAGGTGTTAAATTATATTTAGAAAGATTATTCCCCTATAGTCCCTCAATTAGGTTTGTACGAGTTCAACAACAGACTAACACCTATGATTGTGGGTTGTTTGCAATAGCTTTCTTTACAAGTTTAATACTTAACCGGAATCCTGAGCATGAAACTTACGATAGTAATAGACTTAGATCACACGTTTTACAAATGTTTCGAACACGTAATATAACAGCATTTCCAGTAAGTCGTCAACAGCAATTGAAAGAAAATTATTTAAAACGTAAGGCGAACGAAACAGACGAAGAACGCGTTAAACGTCTAAGAGAGAACGACAACTATAAATTAAAATATATAGCTAATGAAAAAATTGATGATAAAATAAGGCGTATAGAGAAACAAAAAGAACTAAATTCTAATTCTATTGCTCGCGAAACATCACAAGAAAAAACAAATAGATTGGAAAACTTAAATCAAATTTTAATAATTACGTGCAAAATGAAACAGCAGAACAAAAGGAGAATAGATTAGCAAGACTTAAAGAGAATTTTCAAAATTATTTACAAAATGAAACATTAGATAAAAAAACGGATAGGCTGCAAAAGTTAAAATTTAATTTAAAAGAATATATTAAGAATGAAACTCCCGAGCAAAAACAAACACGTTTAGAAAAATATAGAGATAACTTTAATAATTTAGTTGAAATGGAAACTGTAGAACAAAAACAGAAACGATTAACGAAAAATAACATAATTAATAAAAATAAAAATAAGGCACGTAAAACCATTGTTCAAAATGATAAATATATGTTAGCTAGAAAAGGATTAGGAGTTCAAATTGAGCCCCACTCCTTGGGACCAATGAATGTTTTATGTTCATATTGTTCATCTGTAAATTTTTCATACGAAAAGCCCTCGGACGGCAAATTTACTTATTGCTGTCGAAAGGGAAAATTAAACATAGATCAATTAAATGAGTTCCCTGAATATATTAAAAATCTAATGTTAGGTAAAGATTCAGATAGCAGAAATTTTAGAGAAAATATTAGGCAATACAATAGTGCTTTAGCATTCGCATCGTTTGGGGCAAAAATTTCCGCCCCTCCAGGCAAAAGGCTCTACTGTTTCCGTATCCACGGCCAAATTTACCATGATTCTGCCAGCTCAATGTACCCTAAACCAAATGAAACAGAAAAATATGCCCAATTATATATAATTAATTCAAATGAAGCGTTAGAGAAACGAATGAACGTAGAGTATAATAAAAATTGTAAGCCAAATATCATGGGTCAATTAGATGTAATACTTAGGGAGGTTAATCCGTATTGTCAGGCGTATATGATGTTGAAAGAAGTAGAGCAGCGGGAATTAGCCAAAGCTAACCAAACAAATCAGTCGGTGCCAGAAATAAATTTGTGGATTGTAAATGACAGAAAAAAAGATAAACGTAGGTACAATATCCCCACATGTAATGAGGTGGCAGTTGTTTTTACATCCAATGACGGTGAGCCACCAATAGATAGGGACATTTGTGTCCACCCAAAAGTTGGCGGTTTAGTTCGAATAAATCAGTTTAGTGAAAACTGCGACCCCATGTCCTATCCTTTACTATTTCCTCGCGGTGAATGTGGCTGGAACATGAATTCAAAACAAGCTGACGGTGTTAAAAAACAAAGTATGTTACAATTTTACATGAACAGATTAGCGGTTAGAAACACATTTAACCCATGTTTAGAAGCCGGTAAACTAACCCAACAATACATTGTAGATGCGTATGTTAAAGTCGAAGCCGAAAGATTAACGTACATTAGACTAAATCAGCCTACTCTCAGGGTAGAGCTATATAGTGGGTTGATGGACCACATTAATAATTTGGCAGAGAATGAAGGCGGAAAAGCAGGCACCATGATTATTTTACCGTCAACATTTCAAGGGGGCAGTAGATTCATGCTAAAAATGTATCAAAATGCCATGTCCATTGTTAGAGAATTTGGCCGCCCTGATCTATTTATAACAGTGACATGTAACCCGAAATGGCCAGAAATTGTACAACAGTTGCGCGAGGGTCAAACCTCTGCAGACCGCCCAGACATAACCGCCAGAGTTTTTAACGGAAAAATAAAAAGTATGTTGCATGAATTTTTACATGACAATATTTTTGGGAAAGTTGTAGCATTCATATTTGTAATTGAATTTCAAAAACGCGGTCTGCCTCACATGCATTTATTATTAACTTTAGATAGTGCAAGTAAAATCCGTAACAAAGATGACATTGACGAAATAGTCAGTGCAGAAATTCCCGACGAGGACGCAGAACCGGAATTGTACCAATTAGTTCGTTCACATATGATTCACGGTCCGTGCGGTATTCTAAACAAAAATTCGCCGTGTATGAACGAACATAAATGTTCAAAAATGTTCCCTAAAGATTTTAGAAATGAAACACATGAAAACATTAACGGTTACCCCCTGTATAAACGGTCAAATAATAATGCAAAAATGTACATTCTTTGGAAAAATGGTTTAGTTAAATACACGGTAGACAATAGGTGGATAGTTCCGTACAATCCGTATTTGTTAAAAAAATATAGAACCCACATAAATGTTGAAATATGCGCATCAGTAAAAAGTATAAAATATATTTGTGATTATTTGTGCAAGGGGCATGATTGCGCGAGCGTCAAATTAGGACAACTTGATAAAAATAAAGTTATACAGTGGGATGAAATAAACGGTTATTTAGATGCTAGGTATGTATCTGCCCCAGAATGTTGTTGGAGGCTTTTAGAATATCCGTTGCATGACAAGTCTCATACAATAATGGAATTAGCAGTACATTTAAAAAATCAACAGGCAGTATTTTTCACTAACGGTCAAGAAAAAAAAGCTGTTGAACGAGCAGCGAAAAAAAATACAACATTAACAGCTTGGTTCCTACTCAATGAAATAGACGTTAATGCCCGGCAATATGTTTACATGGAAATTCCTAAATATTATGTATTTGTTAATAATGCATGGAAAGCTAGACAACGTGAGACAAAGCCATCTATCGGCCGAATGATTTCCGTTAGCCCTAGAGATATTGAAAGATTTCATTTAAGATTAATTTTAGTGCATGCAAAAGGTGTCACAAGCTTCGAAGACTTGCGTACCGTCGACGGAAAATTATATAATACATATCAGGAAGCTGCCCGTGCATTAGGTCTTTTAGCTAATGATAAAGAGTGCGAAAATTGTTTAGACGAGGCTGTGTTGAGTAAATTTCCCAGACAATTACGTGAATTATTTGCTTATTTAATTTGCTTCCATACGTCAACCAATGCCTTAAGCTTATGGGAAAAATTTAAACATTATTTAATGGAAGACTATTTATTACATAATTCTGAAAAAGTTGCACAAAGTAAATGTTTATTAAAAATACAGGAAATACTCGATATGCATAAATTCACCTTAAGTGATTTCGGTTTGCCCCAACCCGAAAATATTGATGATTTACAAAATGAAACTAATTCTTTTGATGTAGCAGCCGAAAAATTAGAGGGAGAACAAAATGTAGCTTTATTTAACAGAGACCAAACAGAAATTTTAAATAACATATTAAATGCCGTAAATGACATTAATTTCATAAGTAGATATTTCTTTGTTGACGGTCCCGGGGGAACAGGGAAAACATTTTTGTATAACACATTGATAAGTATTTTAAGGGGCCAAAATCAAAAAGTTATAGCTGTAGCTTGGACGGGAATAGCAGCTACTCTGTTAAAAGGTGGTCAAACAGTTCACTCAGTATTCAAGTTTCCAGTACCTGTAAATGACGGATGTGTATGTAGAGTGAAATCAAATAGCAAAGCGGGTAAATTAATAAAAGAGGCAAGTGTAATAATCTGTGATGAGGTAACAATGATACCTAAACACGCACTCGATGCAATAAATTTATTATTACAAGATTTGATGAATAATAAAATACCATTTGGGGGAAAAGTTATAGTTTTAGGTGGCGATTTCAGACAGTGCTTGCCAATAGTCAATTACACAAACCATCGAACTGTAATAATTGAAACATGTGTTGTAAAAAGTCATTTATGGCCACTATTTACAAAATTTTCATTAAAACAAAATATGCGCGTAAATAAAGACGAAAAAGAATTTTCAGAATATTTATTGAAAATAGGCAACGGTGAAAATGAAATTGTCAAAATTCCTGCACATTGCATTTCCGAAACATGTCTAGCAAATGAAATATTCGGTGAAGATGACATACAACCTGATGATATTTATAAATTTACAGATAGAGCCATTTTAGCACCAAAAAATGATGACACAATGATAATTAATGAACACGTATTAAATAAAGTTGTAGGGTCATCTAGAGTATATTTAAGTGCTGATTCTTGTGAATGTGATGAGATAAACAAAATTAATTACCCCGCCGAATTATTGAATGGCCTAACACCAACCGGAATGCCTCCTCACAAATTAACACTAAAAATTGGAGCAATAGTAATGTTATTAAGAAATATGAATTCAAAGCGTGGTCTGTGTAATGGAACAAGGTTCATAATAAAAGACATGAAAACTAATTATTTAGATGTAGAAGTTCTAACAGGACAGAGTGCAGGTAGCCGGCTCTATTTACCACGTTTTGATTTAACTACCGAAACAGATTCAACGGTATACGGAATCTCATTTGCCTTCGTCTTACTTTGTTCGTTTTTACTAAAAAATTATTATATAGTAAATGGATTTAGTAGTCCTAGTAATAGAAGTTAAGCCACCCAGTACTTCAAATAGAAGACAAACGTGAAACTAAAAAATTGGTACTTCTAAGTCTAACAACTGCACCCCATTTTAAAAGTCAAATTGATAACCAACAAATATTTTTAAATGTTTTTTAATACAATTTATATTATTTCTGAGAATGAAAACCTAATAAACAAAACTAATTTAAAAGGATATTTATAAATATTTTCATAATTATTACATGCATATTGACAGATAAATGTGCCCAACTTCATTCAAAAGAGTTACTATATTTCACATTTATATATCCCTAGATTACAATCTGTTATTTTTCTAATTGAATATTTTAAAATTTTTATTAAATAAGTGAAGTAAAGTATAAAATATAGTATACTCGTTTTATACGACGTATTGTTCCGTTCGTGTGTTTGGAGCACTCCTCGCTCCGTTCGTCGAGTCCCAAACAACTCATGGACCAATATGCCGTCTTTTAAAATTATTATTGTACAGTAAAGGACAACTTCCGCAAGATTGTGTATTGTAGCGGATAATATTTCCCGTGTTCGTTAGAGCGCACCACCGCATGGTGTGGACTACCGCGCAACAACAACTGCGCATCAACTCGCGCTACGCTATGGGAGAAGGACGGCTAGTCGAGGAACACGGACTTAGCATTCAGCGACGCACACGAAGCGACCACATCAAACGTGGCAGCCATTTTTGTACTTCTTATGTTAATATTCACATGTTTCTCTCTAAATAAATAGTGTTTAAATGCAATCACTTTTCTCTCCCATAAACCGTAAAGCCTCCTACAGCATCAGAAGTGGGATAAGTGACATAAAAACATTGTGATAGAATAACGTGTTAAGCAGTGTAACAAAGGACAGCGTGTGTTGTAACAAAACGTACACAAACTGGAAGTACTAAATTGTTAATCTTGCGCGCGAACGAAATGGAAGGTACTGCACCGTGTCTCGCTCAGATAGTCAGACCTCGGTAACCGAATTTAACCCGGTCACTTTCACGACGTCGGTAAGTAGCCAAATTTTCCAGCAACAAATACTGTCTACACACATATGCATTTACCAACACCTAACATTGTTTATACTCCACATATGTACCAATCTCCTACGCAATCTTCCAATATTTTCACACCTAAAAATACCAATCCTTCTGTAACACCAAATCGTACATTTGAAACTACTGTAGATCCATATGCAGTATTATTAGAGGATAAAATTAAGCAATTACAAGACCAAATAGATTTATTGCAATTTAGTGCAACTTAAGCCAATACTCCATCTCGCGTTTCGTCGAGTATGCAGAGTCGTAACCGTTTTGCCCCAGAAGCTCAAAACGAAATTATGGAATACGACCCTGATATGTTGGGCGTAACGGCTGAGCGTTTTATAGAGTCAGTCGAAACTGCACGCGTATTTTATGATTTAGATGATCGCAATTGTATCATTCATATAAAACTTAAACTACGAGGAGCTGCAAAATTATGGAACGAGTCAGAGACAAATTTCAAATTTTGGCTAGACTTTAAAATGCGTTTCTTGGAAACATTTGCCGCTCACATTTATTCGATTGACATACACCGGAAGCTGAGAGAACGAAAACAAAGCCCGGGTGAATCTGTAAAAACTTATGTATTTACAATGCGTCAAATTGCTAGTAATTACGTGGACCAACATAGTCTTATATCATACATAATACAAGGGCTATAAGATATTCATTTAGCGCGATAGTTTTATACGAATTTACCTGCGAATACGACTGAACTGATAAATCGTGCCGATGCGTACTTGTCTTTTGAACGAAATCGAAAAGATTTAGCTTTTAACCGAGATACTAAAAACGTAGACACCGGTACTCACAAAAATAAAGCAACTTATGACGTTAGAGCTAAACAGGATAAGAACAATACTAAATCGACCGAACAAACGAAACCGAATTACAGAACTCGTGATTCAAACCAAAAAACGGAACAAAATGATTACTTAACTTGTCCATTTTGTATGGAAAGCGCACATCGCGTCAAAGACTGCCCAAAAGTAGATTGTTGCAAATGTAACGCGAAGGGTCACCTCGCACGCGATTGTAAGACAGCTATTAACAAAACTCTTATAATTAATTAGCGCACGAAAAATAAAATAATTCCCATAAAAGTTAATAACAAAGACGCCGAAGCTTTTATTGATACGAAATCTAATCTCAATTTAATAACAAAAAGCAAAATTGACGAATTAAATGTTTGCTATCTTGAGACTGACAACTGCGAAGTAAAACCTATATGCTTAACCAGATTAAACAATGCCAAGTGTCACAATATCGGTATTGCAAAATTCCCGATATCTATGAAAGAAAAAATCATAAATACAAAGTTTTATGTTGTCAACGATGACGTCTTACCGGTACAAATTATATTGGGCGAACTCCTAATGTTGTACTAAAACTAGAACGTGGAATCATCGATATTACTATACACTCGGAAGATGATAACGATAAACCCGACCAAAGCGTAACACTAGAAATAAATCCGAATATTTCCACGGCACAACAAGACAAAGTCGTGTCACTGATATCGGATGTCATGACTGAGAAGTCTAAACCAAAACTATTGCCAAAAGTTCCCAGAAATATGCGTCAGAATATTTTACGTGCGTCACATGACGACAATGGACATGTCGGACGCAAAAAAACAATCCAGAAGATCATGGAGAGTTATTGGTTTCCCAAATTACGGAGATACACTGCAAAGTACATCAAACATTGTAACACGTGCCTCATGTACAAGCCAGACCATTGCAAACCAAGTGGAAGACTTAAAAGTATTCCTAAAGATTCCTTTCTTTCGTAACTTTACATTGCGACCATATTGGACCTTTTGATCCTCCCTCTGCTGGCTATAAACATATTTTCATAATATATGCGTATAGCAAATTTGTATTTTTACACGCGACGAAAACCACTAATTCACGCGAAATAATCAAAGCATTTGAACAAATATTTAAAATATTCGGGCCGCCCCAAACTATAATATGCGACCGTGGAAGTGCGTTCACGTCAGACGAATTCACGAACTTTATTACCGACTTGAAGATTACGCGAGTGCTAACGGCAACAGCCACCCCGCGCGCGAATGCACAATGCGAGCGCTATAATCGAACTATAGTAAACATTCTCGCGAAAACCACAGAAAACTCTAAATGGCATGAAAAATTAAGTATCGTCCAACAAACCCTGAACAACACTCATCAAAGAAGCGTTGATGACACCCCCGCAAAAATCCTGTTTAGGTTTAACCTAAGAACCAACTCGGATCAAGAGCTCCGTGACGTCATCCAGATGGCACTGCAAGACAGCACGATAACGCACGTCGACCAGAGACAGGCTGTTAGAGAACATACTGAAATCGAACAAGCCAAGGTCCAAACGGACAACGAGCATCATTACAACCTACGGCGACGTCCTCCGAATAGGTATGTAGTCGGCGACCATGTGTTTATTAAATCTGTTCGTCCTGCAGGCAAACTGCACCCCAAATACCAGGGCCTTTACCAGGTCACGAAAATCCTCGTGACAGATACATCGTCGAAGATATCCCTGGGTCGCAAATAACACAACGGTTTTACGCTGGAATCCTACCAAGCGACCGTTTACGACTCTACATTCGCAAGGAAGACGAGACATCGTCTATCGAAGACGATTTCCCGGACCTGACCGAAGACGGTCAGAACGTCAGGCTGGCCGACTGTAGCGGATAATATTTCCCGCGTTCGCTAGAGCGCACCACCGCACGGTGTGGACTACCGCGCAACAACAACTGCGCATTAACTCGCGCTACGCTGTGGGAGAAGGACGGCTAGTCGAGGAACACGGACTTAGCATTCAGCGACGCACACGAAACGACCACATCAAACGTGGCAGCCATTTTTGTACTTCTTATGTTAATATTCACATGTTTCTTTCTAAATAAATAGTGTTTAAATACAATTACTTTTCTCTCCCACAAACCGTAAAGCCTCCTATAGTATGAAATAACACATGCTGTTATTATACAGATGTTGCAAAATCAATAAAACTTCAAAAAGTAGATACCAATTTATCAACTACTGTAAACATATAGAATTCTTTAATAGGTTACTTTCAGTCTATAGTAAGAGCTTCAATATGACGGAAGTGGTGAGCTGGTGAAAGGATTAAAGAGGACGAAGACTGTGACGAAGTGTCAAGATGCAATTTTATTTTGACAGTATTTTTGAACGTAAATTTGTATCAAATTTACCGAAGCTCTACCTTCCAAATATTTTAAAACTATTGCCTAGATTTTTGTATTTGAATCAAGCAACCGCGCAAGGCCAGCGCGCGCATGTCTAGTAATGGAAGAACAGCATGAAGTTTTATTTGTTTACATTGTGTTTTTGTGAAGTGTTCTGCAAACCATTACTCCGATTTTCTTGATTCAAACACCATGAGATGCAAGATAATGTTCTACGTAGTGTAGTGCCAAACACATCGTAGTGGTTTTTGTGAAAGTGGAGTTTTGAAAAACATAACCACCGAACATGTGTTTGGGTTGAAGTCAAATTACTCGATTCAGTTAATTTCATGCGGCGAAATTAACTCGTTTAGTGATTTAAGGCAATAGTAAATGTATTGTTTTTATTTCTGTTTGTAGTGTATTTAAATGTTATTTATTTATATTTTTTTTATATAAATTGTATGAATTGTGACTATGTACGGAGGGGAAGGGGTGAACATTTATAAAAGCGCGGTCGTTGACCGCTTTTTTGAGTAAGTTTTTGGCCAAATAAAGACGTAACAAATAAAAGTTGTGAAGCAAAGATTTTTATTTGAATTATTTTCATTTGTTTTCCTATCCTTCCACTGGTGAACGTATGGTAAGTGGAAGTGAAGTATTTATGGGAAAATTGGAATAGTGTTTTGCCGTTTTTCACACCTTTATGTGAGCAAAACGTGTGTGTGAGAAAATCGTTCATTTTCATCCCGTGCAAGAGTTGTGCGAAAGTTGCGATAGTTTGTGAATTCCGATTACTAGGGGCAGAGAAGAACTAGTGATTGCGCTACCACTATCGAGATAATTTTGGATGAATTTCGGCGTAGAAAAAATCCTCGAAACCGTCATTTTGCTTCGTGAGCCGCGGAACAGGATTCGGCTTGTCTATCGGTCACCGCTAGGAATCAAGGATAATTCTGCTGAATTTGGTTTTGCGTTCGTTTTTACCTTACCCTCGCATCGCGTGCACGTGGGTGAGCGAGCAACGCAGGTTGTAAGAATAACCGATTTTTATCCGAAATTTATTTATACTTTTATTTACGTCTTTTACTGTCTTTTTTTGGAAAGTCGCTCCGTGATATTGTGTTCAAGCGAGCGACCACAACCAATGTTGGAATCCGTACCTTGGACATTTTTCTCCATTGCGATATCCGTGGCCGTCGTCACAGGAAGCCTGCGAGTTAGACGTGTCTACCGTTACGTGGAGTGGCGCCCGAGATTTGGCAACGAATAGTGCGACACCGTTTGTATATTTTATTATACCGTGCCTGTCGTCTAATTATTGTGCTTTTGCACGAGTTATTGTTTTGTAGGCTGTGACGACGTATTTTACATTGTGTGACGCGAAGGTAACGCCGTAGTCCGTCACACGTTTTCGAGAACGATAGGGACTGGCGACGTAACGACGTCACAAGACATATTTACGCAATTCTACTGGTCAGGAAGAATTTACAAATTTGGAATTTCTGTCTATAAACACTAAACAGTGATATAACGAACGCTCATCAGGATTTCAATAAGTTTTCAAATTCGAAAGCGAAAAATCATGAAAAAGAATTTAACACGAAAATTATGTTTTTTAAATTTATAAATTATGTATTTTTACAGTAAATTATTTTTCTTGAATCGTCAAGAAAAATAGCATTTTTTGTAACTTGATTGAAGTAGCTATCTGTATTAATGCCACTTTTATGACGTTTAAAGAAAATTTAATTACGGTAAGATCAGTTACTAAATAATTTTGTAAAATTTTTACGTTTGAAGAAAAATTGAATTTGTTATTCGGAAAGAAAAACTTCGACCCTCGCCACAGTACAGTACCACTTTTATTGCTATTACCACAATAAATTATTGTTTGAATGTCATTTATTATTTTGCTGATTAACAGAACGGTGAGGGGGCAAAAGAAATTTTTTGCAAAGCGCGCGTTCAAAGTTGATCGGTCACAGAATGCAACATTAATAAAATAACATTAACGTAATTTTTAACAATTTTTAATTTGATAAAACGACGTTCATACGAGGCTTTAGTAACTGAAAAAATTATTGCAGCTATCTGTACATAATTATTTGTTAAAATTAAAAATATATCTAAAACTATATAAATGATTACAAGTTTGCGCCCCTAAGACTCTTGCTCCTGTGGCATGTGCCACCTTTGCCACGCCCTAGTTACGGGCACTGGATGCCACCTCTCCGGTTTGGACCCGGAGACTTCAGTGCTGCGTCAAGCAAAAAACTTAGATATTTGAATATGAAGTGAAGAAAGAAACTTAAATGTTTTGTTGTTTTTAAATCTAGTCTAGCAACTTTGTCGTATACCCATGGCACATATGAGACTTTATTTCTCTATCTCATTATCGTACCTGTTACAGAGGGGAATTATGTTATCTGCGCCCAACTAACGACAAGAATTAAATAGAAACAGTAATGTAACTGCGGTAACAGATATTTTCAAATACTTAAAAAAATTAAATGTAATTTATGTTATTTATTAAGGTGATTTCAGCATCGACAGTTTGTGCTTTATTGTATAGGTATTGGCAGCTTCGTTAGTTTAATCTACACCTGTTGTGTATGTTTCAACCATTATTTTATTTGTATACAGGGTGTCCGTTTTAAGGAGCTAATCAGTGGGATCTCGAGAACCGTAAAAGATAGTTTTCTAGTTCGCACATTCTACAGACACTTTTTTTACAGCGGTCCTCAAAATTGTGTAACTCGAAGTTGTTTTTAGTACTATTAAATAAAAAAAATCTGTTTTCAACGATATAAAATATATGCACATTAAAATGAAAATAAACTAAGAAATTAGAAAATTACTAATTTTATTCATTCAGACCAAGTGTGCTTTGGAAGTAAACTCAAAAATCTTTTGTTTCAAACCAAATTTTGACTAATCAATTCAATTAGTGGTTAAATGTGGATTTTGCTGACAAAATTTTCAAAGGAAGCCAAGCGGGATATATTAGGAGTTTAGAATGCTACGCATCGAAATTAGCAGATTACTTTAGAAACATATATTTAACGTTACCCTGAAAGGATAAGTATTTACTTCTGTTTTGCATAAATTTAGGAGAATATTGAATTAAACTGTTAGAAATTTATTTGAAACAAAATATTTTTGATTTCGTTTTTAAAGCACACTGAACCGAAATTGAATAAAACCAATAATACTCCAACTTTTTAATTTATTTTATTTTAATGTACATGTGTTTTTATATCGTTAGAAAGAGAAGAAATTGTCTTTTACTAAAGACAAGTTTGAGTCCCATATGAAAATTGAAAGTTAGTACGAATTTCTCGAAAATTGTACGAGCTATAAAATTTTTGAGGACTGCTGCCAATTCTTTACAATAAAAGTATCTCTAGAATGTGCAAACTAGAAACTTGTATGAATCGAAACAAGAAAGTTATAAGTTAAAAAGTAAATTTGGCAAAATCAATTTTTTTCTCATATCTAATAAGCTAAGCTTTCTTCCGAAAAACAAAAACATCATTAAAATAGACCAACTAAAGCGACAACTTTGCCTCAATTTAACCGATTTCGTATCTCTTACGGTTCTCGAGATGGTAAGCCTCTTAAAATGGACACCTGTATAGACTATGTGTTAGATGTAATTAACCAAGCACTGAAAGTATTGATATAAAAACTGTTTTACAGATATTATTATTGTTATTCATTAGTCGTTATAAATAATTGTGTTCCATTTACATTTGTTCAATTTCTTTCGAAGGTTTATAATTACCTACTCTTTGTGTTCATCATTTACTTTAAGACTTTGAAAATAGCTGTTCCTATCAATCCGTGCGTCAACCCGCGTATTTTTTTCATAATTAGAGTTGGTATCATTCTAAATCTTACCATATAGAATCAAGTGCAATTTTTATAATATAAAAGAAGTTTTGCAGAAAAAAAGTGTCTATTGTAATAAATTATGCTTATAAAACAATTAACATAAAAACTTTTAGAAAAAAAGTGTCTTAAAAGGGGAAAAATTATATCAAAAATCGCATGTTAGTAAAGTAACTGAAAAAAATTTGTACTACATGATATAGAAAAATAAACACAAATTCGAGATAAACTTGAAAAAAAAATTGATATTATTTTGCACATTTATACTGCATCATAGTTTCTTTATTATTATATACTATTTTATTGTTTTAAATTAAACGTATTCTATCATTTGTAATTATATGTTGTATCTATATAAATATAATTAATATAAATAATTATGAATTTTCATTAATTAGTAATAAGAAATAGGGAATAAAAAAGTAAGAAAATCATGTTTAAGAAACAACATAATGTTTTGATTATAAAGCGGTATGAAATTAAAATTTAAAAGTATCACTTGAATTTGTGATCCATGCATTTTATACATATAGTAAAAGTTATATAATTTTCTTAATATTTTAATATTTTGTAAAGATTTAGCATATATTATGATGATGATAACAGATCCATTTTTTTGTACTTGCAGGAGGAAAAAATCTATCGAAAACAGTGCTCGTATGGCATTATGGCAATAAATAAAATAACACTGTTTCATCTTCTCCGCACTTGTTTTCATACCCGTAACACAACTATTACTACCACACTTTCTTCTCGAATTTGAGCTCATTATTAATGTAGCTATCAACACTGACATTGACATTATACCAACGCTAATTCACAATAGCGTCACATGGAAGCGCGGCGATAGTTGTTTGCTTAGACTATAGTACTGTCAGTTTTGACATTTATTTACTTCGAGAATCACATGATTTCATACAAGATGACATCATAAATCCTCCTTCTTTCCCCAACGATTCGAATTCGAATCACATGGATACGATTGAAGACGTGAGTATCAACTCCGGATAATATGCTTTACCTATTTAACTTACATAATTATCAACAAGATTAACTCTTTGTTCTCTGATATCTTGCATGTATTTCAACACATCAACTTGATTTTCGCTTGCAGCCATTCGCAAACAGATATCAGTCAAGATTATTGTTCCTGTTCGACCTACCCCAGCACTACAAAATATAAAGTTGATGATTTAATTTGTTGTTCATTATATATATATTTCATTCAACTTACCTGCAATGGACGACAATTGGTTTGGTGGTGGGTACTGTTAACATTTTTCTCAAAAATGGTACAAGACTTTGAGAATATATTGGAACTCCGTGGTCAGGCCAAGAGGTGAAATGAAGATGCTGAATCTAAAGAAAATTTAACCGTAACTTAGCAATTTCCCGTTGCTTTATAAGCAGTTTTCACATTTTGAATTTAGCAAAAGTATATTATGATAACGTGGGAAATTGTGAATGTTAGCGGGATGCTACATTTCTGCTATTGTGTTCGCTATAAATGTGGAAGTTTCTTCATCACAAACAAACCATGTTTGTAAATGGAATCAACCTTCATTAGCACAAGTTGTTAAGGCAAAATATTCGATAGGACAAAAAATTGAAGAGATGTTCCATTTAAATAAAGAATTGAAAAAAATCGATCCTTATAAATTTTCTCTAGTTTATTTTTTCAGTATTCAATGTATGCTTAGAGATACATTAATTGCTGAAAATTCTAAAGAAATAATTCCTGAAAGTGTCAGCTGCTCAGCTGATATCAGATTTGATATTTATCAATTTTTAAATTTCAGATTTTTTTTCTGCTTTACTTTATTGTAGATCAAAAAATGATGAACAAATTATGGGCTTTTTGAGGCTCTTATTTTGTGACGCAAATCATCAGTAGTTCTAAATGAATTATGTACGAAACCAATGTAAATACGTGGTGCTTGTTGTTTAGCTAGGACTGGCAGACTTTAAAAACAGAAAGTCGATTATCAACTTTTGAAAAATCTATTTTTATCGTCTAATCAAAAATCGTCAACTATTTAAAAAAGTCAAAAAAATTGAAAAGTCGAAAAATTAAGAAGTCGATTTTTCTATATGAATTAAATTTTCAGTAATAATTATGAAGTAAAAAACTTATTAACGATGGAATACCACTAGAGATTTGATATGATCGGATATTTTTTAAATTTATATGAATACTTGGTGTTTGGTTGTTTGGCAATTTGTTAAAAGGATTTTGACAGGACAATTCTTTCCAAAAAATTGCCGGCAAGATTTAATTATTTAATCCTTGTATATAATCATTGTTACAATCAGTGATTTATTCTTGTAATATTTTTTCCCATCATGAAGCTGAAAATACATTTTCTTTAAATTTAAATATAAAGAAATATTCAACAACTTATTAAAAAACTTTAATATTATAAAAGTTTAAGGGTAAAAAATTATAAAAGATTTTATAGTTTCAGGTAATCGAAAATCAAAAGTCGAAGTCTAAAAGTCGAGAAAGTTATTTGAAAACAAAAGTCAATAAAGTCTAATTAATTGAAAAAGTCGACGAAACAAAAGTCGAAAGTCTAAATTCAATTAACCGATACTATGCTTTTCAAAAATCGATGGAACAATTTTTTTTAAAAAGTCCACTTAAATCGTTATATTGTCTTTTTTGCCAGCCTTAGTTTAGACACATTTAATAGAATAATTTTTGGAAATTCTGTTGATATATGTTGCAAAACTTTTTTTGATGAAAGAAGATTCAGAATAAAGTGGCGTAGCTAGTGTTGGTGTCACCCGGGGCAATAGGGATAGTGTCGTAACACCCTCCCCCCCCATTTTAATTGAATATAAATATATATATATATATATATATATATATATATATATATATATATATATACCACACTGTTTAATAAAAATTTCAATATGTTTTTATTAAAAATAAAAATATATTTACACTAACGAAAATAAAACTAACTTCTGTTTGTCTACATTTAAAGCTCTTCGAGATTTTAAGGCTCAAATTTATCTATAATTTCATCAAAATCAATTTTTGATGCTACTTCATTTCCGATTGATAATAGTGTTAAATCAGAGAATCTTGCCATGCCTGACTCATTGTTGACTGCAAGTAAGACTTTTTAAATTTTAGTTTCGAGAAGCTTCTTTCACACGATGCAACAGATACACAAATCGTGAGAAATAGTTTTAAACTAAGTGAAAGATTTGGAAGAGATTCTACGAAGTCCCACTCAGTAACGAAATTCAAAATTTGTACGGATGACCTTAGCCTTAGACGTTAGCTTCTTTTAAGTTGATGCCGGCTGCTTTTCAATGTCTTTTCAACCTTGGTATTTCTACCAGAAGACCATTTGCAGATATTTCGTCATAAAACGATGTCAATTTTTTAATAGACTCTTCCAGTTCTGCTTCATTGCTCGATATGAGATTCTTAGTTTGTATAGCTTCAAAAGTGGACGATATATCTGCCATTGATTTCGAACTAGTTTGAAATTCCGAATAAAAGCGATCAAGGTTCTCTAACATTTCCCTTTTATTTGCTTCTTGTAAAGGCAAACTAGCATCGCGTGCTTCCTCGCCAGCCATTCTCTTCTTAATACTTATTCTTTTTTCAACTGCAATTCCATATTTTTCAGCCTTTTACCAAAAATATTTTGAATATGTTTTCAAATTTCAAAAATGTTAACTAATATATAATTAAATTACACCTAAAAAGTATATAGATAATTTATAATAAATTATTAAGTTTTACCGCTATTTATCTATAATGACGTATGAGTATGATCGCCTGTAAAGAAAGGGATACATACGATGAAAGAGAGAGACATACAAAAACTTCATTGTCAACAGGGAGAAGTCGGTTATTCATTTTTCAGAGTACGTAGCATGCCGTAGAATCTTACAGCGTAGAATTGCTTTAGTGCCGAAGTGCCATATGCCGAAATGCCACAATGCCGAAAGGTACCCCCACCACCAATGCCATAGCGTAGAATCAAGCTAGTGCCATGATGCCGAATCCGGGTTGAAATAGGAAAGGCCGAAATGATTTCCAATGTTCTCAGGTCAACTTTACAGAGAACTGTAATAATTAAATATCCCCTACTACCCTACAGAGTGCATTGCGATGCGTTATATGTATGTCTTCTCAAGTACACTCACACAAAAATTTCGATCTAGTATTGAAGGTTGATATCATAATTATTTTATTAAAATTGAATAATTAAGTTCCGATGTCAATGTTTTAAAATCAAGAGTATATATTATACTACAAAGAAAAGTTTTTAGATTAAATTCCTAATCTAGAACAGGATATCTCAAACTATTCACTTTTTCATCTTTTAAAGAAACGAAAATTATTTACTGGCCACCAATTAAGTTTACCCTGATTTTCACAAAATCGGAAATTTGTTGCTCTCGCCCCAGAACATATTTAAAAGAAATAAAAAACAAGAAAATTTAAGATACCGACTTCTCAAATGATATTAACCTGTACATGCAAAAGGGTCAAAAATTTTATGTAATTTAAATTGGGGTCACTAAAAACTTTTCAAGATAATCACTATAAAGCTTATAAAATAAGCCGAAAGTAAGAGATTATTCTGGGTGTAGGAAGAAAATCCAAGAAAATCAAACCTATCAGATATAAAATTTTTGTAGGACCCGATGATCCACTAAGGAATTTAATTAATACAAATAATAAATACATAATATAAATATGAAACAGTACAATTAATGTAGAATCGGGAATGTATGAATCCCTCTATTTTTCAGACACTGCCTTGCCCAAACTCAGTTTTATGCAATTCTCTAATCTTCAAAACCTGCCTTGTTCATTTCTCTACTATGACGGAACACAGCGTTATGCAAACACTGCTTTCTCATGCACCGACTAACGCATTCCTATAATCTTCAAAACTTCCCTTACGCGCGCACTCTACAAATATACCTAATGTGTATCAACTTCACTAGATGGCACGAAGCTACTAGTGCTGCCACCTGCGAGTAAGTAAAATGCTGCTACCCGCGCATTTTAAAACATGTCACAAGTTACTAATGTTAAATAAGTACGTATTGCTAAATATAGATAGTTTATAGACTTTGCCAATAAAAATATGCATGAAATTTTATAAGTAATGGAGTTTAATTATTTTCCTTATTAATATATAGCAATGAATACAATTATATTAATAGCATATATCACCTGCACTTACCAAATTACAAAAAGTTTCACAATTAAATAATCTACAATATGTACTAAAAATATACATGAGATAGGAAAAAGATATGTACTAATAAAAATTTTATTATTTCATTTTACATATAAATATCCCCCCGGATACCGTAATGGTAGCGTTAGCTCTTCGCTAAAGATTCTGGGTTTGAAACCAAGTGAGGTAGTAGATGGTGTGTCCTTTTATCATTTCATCATCATCAAAATATAAGTAATAAACAAAGTAGTTACAAAAATGTTACAACAAATCTTATTTACTCTCATCAACATTCCGCTTATACTGTCGTCCCTTAAATACTGTCCCCTATACATACTAACATACTTAAAACGAATAAAATAGTCAAAATGACCACTTCTCCATCACAAATTTTTATAGTTTTCGGCCGCTCATCCATTGCAGCACTCACAACCTCTAGGAATATTGAAGCTATTGTTCTCACCTTTCATCATCATAAAACTGATAGTAATAAACGAAACAGTTACAAAAATGTTACATCAAAACTAATTCACTGCCAAATATCAAAACTTATGTAGTAATAAAATAGTTTTTTTTCTGCATGGGCAGTTTTTTTGCCTATTTACCTTTTTTATGGCATTGCTATATTTATCAGCATCTTCTATTTCTTCTGAAATTAGTGAAAATATTTATGTATAATATATATAAAAAACTGGCAATTTCTTAATGTGAATAATACCGAAAGATTTACCAGTGTGATTCTAGGGACCACTTCTCGATCATAGTATATTGTGAATAAACATGGCCTTAATAAATAAAGAAATTGCAAAGAAATGTAAATGTAAATTAAAAAATTGTATATATCAAAATAATAGGTATAGAAATTATCAGACGCAGTTAAGTGATACATTTATTTATTTTTTTCTATAGCAGATGTTAAAGTGCAATTTTATCAACTCAAAATAGTGGATAAAGTAGCACTTTAACCGCAAGGGTAGATAAAGTAACACTTTAACAGCAAGGGTAGATAAAGTACTTTAACTTTTGTTTATTAGAAGTACATTTCCATAACAACGTACACTACTGACATTTTAAAATTGTTCTTAAATAATAATTTAATTTTTCTAATTCTTTTCTCTTCAAAACCTGCTATAGAAAAAAATAGAATTTTATACACGACGATAAAATTAAATTATCGACTCGCGAAAATTAATTCACTCGCGATTATATCGCTCGTGAATTAACACTTTCCGCTTGTCGATAAAATATTATTTTATCGTCTTGTATAAAAAATAACTATTAATGGTTGTAACATTAACCTAGAATTTTTTGTAGGTTATGTTAGAAATAAATTTATATATATCCTGTATAACTTCGTGTGACGCTTCCAAATTATTATAAATAAATTATATACATTATAACAAATGTTTTCATGTAGAACATGTATTAGTGTCACCCTTTGGGGGTCCTTAAAAAAATAAAGACTGTCTGCTCCGTCCTACCTATATATATTTTTATTTATTTCCCAAACTGATTCGAGTGACGCCTTGGAAATATTTTAAATAAATAGGTATACATAATAAAAAATGTTCCCATTTTTAACAAACAATAACGGCACCAGTTGGAGGTGGTGAAAAAAAAATCATAAAATTCCACATATAACATATTCTGCATTTAATCTTGTTTATTTCCTAAACTGATTCGAATGACGCCTTGGAAATATTATAAATAAATAGTATATATAATAACAAATGTTTCCATGTATAACAAACAGTAAGGTCACCCGTAGGAGGGGTGAAGATAAATCGTTTAATTACAAACATGACATTCTACTTATAGTAGTAGTAAATATTTTATTTGTTACCTTTCGGTGTTCAAATTCCTACATTATCTATATTTTACATTTCATGTGGTATTTACATTATTATACCTTACTATTTAATCTACTTATATATACTTTCTTCATCCAATCTGTGTCTGAGTTTTCGTCGTGTAGTATCTGTTGTGTAGATTTGTCATTTCTCTGGTTTTCGCTGCAGTCTCTTCTTAAGTGATTTATTGTCTCAAAGTCTCTCCAACATATTCTGCATTGTCTGTCTTCGTCTCCTATCCAGTATTTATTCCTTTTTTCTTCGTTTCCCGTTCTAAATCTTGCGATTATTTTTAAATTTTTGTTTTCTGTTGTCAAGTATAGAGGTTTGCTTATAGTCAATAAGTATTTATATCCTGGATTATAAGTTGATTTATATATCTTTTCTCTTCTTATCTGAGCTTGTATATCTTGTTCCGTCCGTGTAATTTCATATACCATGTTTTGGCCTGTATTTCTTCGTCTTTCTAAGTCTGTTGTTGAATGTCCGTTGCTTTCATAGAATTTTGCCCGTTTTGCTTCCCATTGGTTCTTTTCCTGTTTTCTTTCTTCTTTTTTTGTTATTTCTACCCAACAATCAAATGCAAGACTTTTCCATGGTGTCCCTCTTAATTTCTCTTCATACTTCATTGCTCTTCTTCCTGCTTCAGTCTTCATTTTAAACCGTTTTGTTTCTTCCTCTATTATATATACCAGTGTTTGTTTATCTAGTTCGAGTATCCATCGTATATATTTTGTTTGAATTTTTTCTATTTCGTTTTGTTCTTTCCAACCCCAAATTTCGGCTCCATGCATTATAATGCTCGCTATCAATTTATCAAACAATAACATTCTTAATTTAAAGTTGTAACAAAGCTCTAGACGAACTGATAGAAAATATACACAGCTCATTAACAAAGAAAATTTGGAAGAAAAAAGATAATATAAGAAAAAGTAATTGGTGGGACTGCAAATGTAGAACCAAAAGAAATTTAGTTCGAAACTTACAGAAGAACTGGAGAAAAGGCACGGGAAGAAAAGAAGACTTTCTAAAGGAGCGAAAAGAATATAGAGAATTATGCAAAACAAAGCAGAAACTAGAACAAAAAAGAGAAGAGGAAAAAATAAGAAATATATCAAATGAAACAGAAATCTGGCAATATATTAATTCACAAACATACCAATGAGCACTTGGAGAAAATACTTCATGACTCAATTAAACGGAACTGATGAAAAATATACTAGATCATTAGAAACACAAGCCACACATAGTATAAAGACAGATATAACAGAAAGTGATGTAAGACGACAAATACAGAAACTGCTAGACACGGCATACAAAATATACGCCATGATCTTAAAGGAGAAATTAAGTAAAGAAGCAGAAGAGAGAAATATACTACAAGATAACCAAGCAGGCTTTAGAAAAGGAAGAAGTACAATTGATAACATCTATATATTAAATTATGCAATACAGAAGGGAATAAGCAAAAAAAAAGGGAAAAGTATATGTACTATTTGCAGATTTGAAGGCAGCATTCGATATTGTAAATAGGAAAAAGATGATTGACATATTGACGAAATCTGGTATCGAAGAAAACCTAGTAGAAAGAATAGCAGAAATATACTCTGAAACCATAAGTTCGGTGAAAATAGACGGAGAAGAAGGAGATGATTTTTGGACAACGTGCGGAGTTAGGCAAGAGTGCTCATTAAGCCCTATTCTTTTCTCAATTTACATGTCAGACATTGAAGCTCACTGTACTAAAGGACAGACAGGAGGCATAGTAATTGGGACCAAAAAGTTTTGGACATTATCGTATGCCGACATTCTACTTATAATTATATTTATTTCTCAAACCGGTTCGAGTACTATTTTGAAAATTTAATAAAAAAAAATAGCCTACATTATAACAAATGTATCCATGTATAGCACATACTAGCGCCTTCCGCAACAGGGTGCGAAACAATTTTAGATACACAAAATTTTAAACTTCCCACACTCTTAGTTTCTTTTTTCTCTCGCCAGCAGATGTCACCTACTTTATTTTTTTTTATCTTTTTATTATTTATTTAATAAAAGTCTTACATGCCGCTTTAAAAATAGGGTAAATAAAGAATATGTATGTTATGACAAATATATTCGTACATAATTACTACCTACTACGAAAAAAAAGATTGTTTGCTCTATCCTGCCTATATATATACATATATATATATATATATATATATATATATATATATATATATATATATATATATATATACATATATATTTGTATTTATTTCCTAAACTAGTTCGAGTGCCGCTTTGAATATATTATAAATGAATAGAATTCATAGTAGCAAATGATTCCATGTATAACAATCAATAGCTCTCAGCTTTTTTTCTCACCATCAGAAGTTACCTTTATTTAATTATTTTTTTTCCATATTATTTATTTTCTAAAATATCACTTTGAAAGTATTATATATTATAAGAAATATGTCCGTACAAAACTTATAATACATATTATTATACCTCATATACCTCATATTACTTGGAAATTATTATAAATAAATTAAAAATGTATGGGATGATTCTCCGTAGATGCTTGCTCCAGCACCCCTTTCAGATACCTTATAGTAAATAAGACTAGTGTTTGAAATAAAAGATTTACAGAGGGCATTGATCTTATTAGATATAAAAAAACGTCGATAACAAGGTGACAGTATTTGTTAAATTACCAACAATAAAAATTGTTATATCATTAGCATCGTTGCTCATTATGAGACAATTATTGACAAAGCTCTACAGAAGAACAGTATTCGACTTTTTGGGCATATTATTTATTGACATTATATTAATTTTGACTTTATTTATTCCTTATTGACATTATATTAATTTTGACTTTGATGTACCACAGAGTGAAGCGTATTAGTAGATATAAAATAGGATATAAATATTACTTGCAAATAATAACGTTCAAGAAGTAATATTATTTACAGTAGTTCTACCATATAATTTTATTATTTTTTCATCCCACGTCATGTAAGAAATGTACATTAATGTCTACTTAAAAATAACATATTTTCTTATTCATTAAATAAAATAATTATACTTTTAAAATTGACCTTATTAACTTAAAAATTTTTATATCTATTTATATAATTCAAATTTTATAAGACAATGTTTTATAGTATATTTTTCTTTATGACATTATTTTAATGATTTTAATTACCTACAGTCAAATGTTACTTTGTTTTTATTGAGATATTAAAAACATATTTAAATTTTACATTTCTGTTCTGTACTCTTCAGCGACATCTATTAAAAGAAATAAGAACTGTTTACCACCAGCATAAAACTAAAAGTAACTAAACTATTAACTTCATATAGTGGTGAACAAACATTACTTGCATCCAAGACTTTGATCAAAAATTGTTAACAAAATGCATAAGACTGTATATGAGCAAGATTACAGGCGCGTAAGAAACTTGTAGTTAAAGTCATTATATGCTGTGTTGAAAAGTGCAGAAGTCAAGGTTTAAAGAAGTTGATGTAATATTATATTATATTTTAAAGATTCGAAAAATATATAATTCAATATCTAAGTAGAGCAGTGTAAAATTATTTGAATGTTTTATGCAGTCCCTTTAATTTATTTATAATAATTTCGAAGCAATATGAGGTATAATTTATGGAATAAATAATAAGATTTGTATAATATGTCAAATTGATAATTTTACCCTCTTACAATGGTGACATTATAAGTTTTGTACAGACATATTTCTTATAATATATTGTAACGTTTTATTTATTTAGGTGAAGTGTAAAATTGATTAAAACACTAATATTTATATAACTAAGTTTAATTAAAGAAATATGAATTATAAAGAATAATGAAAAATAACTAACACTAAGAATTAACAAATATAAACACTAATTGAAGACTAACATATATCAATAAAGACTTAAACACTAAGATAATTTATTTATTCAATTAGAACTACGCAATATTTATTTCAACACTATTTATATCACTGTCTATTTATTTATATCACCATCTGCTCACTACACGTATCGCTACAAGACTGTCCTCGCGATATCTTGCTCGGGGTATTTAAGTCAAACACTTCATTCTGGAATATTCTCTGACCTTTTAATTTCTCGAATATTCGCCGACCCCGATCAGAACAATGAGGAGCGAACGGACGTGTTTTGACCTGTTCGCTAGCGGCCGCCGCCCGCGCCGCTACCCTGGGTTCGCTACAATATAATACGGGAGTATATAATACTTTCAAAGTGACATGTGGGATATTTTAGAAAATAAATAATATGGAAAAAAATAATTAAATAAAGGTGAAATCTGATTGTGAGAAAAAAAGCTGAGAGCTATTGATTGGTATACATGGAATCATATTCTTTATTTACCCTATTTTTAAAGCGGCATGAAAGACTTTTTTCCTACGACCACTGTTAAAAATAGTATTTTTAACGGTTGCTTAGCAAGTTAAAAATAACAGTTTATAACACAGTAAATACTTTTAAAACGTTGCCATTGACAACGTGTTAAAAGTAAAAAACAAATTTACTTTTAACACGTCTTATGTTCAGTTGTTCATAACAAATACATCATGACCTGTCATAAATGTCATTCTAATGCTTAGTTTTTATTTACTAATAGGTACATAACTGTGGTCGTAGGAAAAATAGTGTATGATATTTGTGTTAAAAGTGATTTTATTTCGTTCGTGGGGTTTGTTAAACTCGGCTTCGCCTCGTTTCAAACTTCCCCACTCACTCATAAAATGTCACTTTTAACACTTATATCATAAATAACTATTATTAAATAAATAACAAAAAGATAAAAAAAATTAAAGTAGGTGACATCTGCTGGCGAGAGAAAAAAGAAACTAAGAGTGTGGGAAGTTTAAAATTTTGTGTATCTAAAATTGTTTCGCACCCTGTTACGGAAGGCGCTAGTATGTGCTATACATGGATACATTTGTTATAATGTAGGCTATTTTTTTATTAAATTTTCAAAATAGTACTCGAACCTGTTTGAGAAACAAATAAAATTATAAGTAGAATGTCATGTTTGTAATTAAACGATTTATCTTCACCCCTTCTACGGGTGACCTTACTGTTTGTTATACATGGAAACATTTGTTATCCTATATACTAAACGATTACATTCACTATATATATATCTATAGATTCATCACGAGCATCGAGTAACTTTTGTAATCGCCTACAGCCTGAACCATGCAAGTGATTTTTATAATTTTTTTTTTAATATGTGGGAGCTAATGAGTTCTGGTGCCTTTTGGGTGTCTCATATTTTTACTATTAGTAGTTTTCGTGTAAAAAAATAAAACTTTGCACAAATGCTGCCTTGAAACAATGGATCCCAGAGGCCATGTCTAACTTTAAGAAGAATCACGCCGTCATCCGTCACTTTTGACAATCTGCCTATGAACTTTAAATGATTATATCTTTTAATAGAACATTGATATCAATGATTTAAAAACAGTATCATGAATAATAGACTTGAGCAAATGTGTTACAACTAAATTAAGTTTAAAACATAACGTATTTAATTATTATAAATTTTGACGTTTCCAATGTCAAAAGTCAATGTTGCCAAATGTGTGATGAAGTAACTAAATTAAAACCAAATATTCCTAAACTAACTTCACTGAAGACGGTGGCAGTTGTATTAGGGTTGACAATATTAATTTATAAATTTAAAAATTAACTACTATTTTTTAATGCAAACAGTGTTGCTAAATTATAAAGTAACTAAATAAAAATCAAATATTCCTAAATAAAATAAATTGAATATTTTGCTGTGTTTGTTATCAAAAGAAAGGAAACCATAAGGGCCAGTTTTAAGATGACAAAAAAAATGTGTCATGTCGATCTGCATTTGTTTTCCGTAAAAAGTTGTTAGAAGTAGGTCGTCCTTGGGTTTTAAAGAAACGACACAATACGGACTGGTGTGCACGAATGACAAAAATGTTTCATGTAGATTAGAATTTGGTTTTTGCATAATGTTGTCAGAAAAATGTCGTGTTTGGGTATTTTCAAATTACAAAAGTCAATGTTGCCAAATGTAATTAAAGTAACTAAACAAAGAACAAATATTCCCAAATGAAAGGTTACTGAAGACAGTGAATGTTATATTAGGCTAGGTCACGATGAGGGCTAGCGTGCAGAATGAACAAAAATGTTCTATATCGAACGGCTTTTGTTTTTTGGAAAATGTTGTGAGAAGTATGTGGTGTTTGGTATCAAATGAAAAGGCTCGATAAGGGCTGGCGTATAGAATTAAGAAAAAAGGTCAATGTTGATCGGCTTTTGTTTTTTGCAAAAAGTTGTCAGAAGTATGTCGTGTTTGATATCAAATGAAAGGTCTCGGAGAGGGCTAGCGTGCAGAATTGACAAAAATGTTCCATGTCGATCGGCTTTTGTTTTATGCAAAAAGTTGTCAGAAGTATTTCGTGTTTGGTATCAAATGAAAGGTCTCGGAGAGGGCTAGCCTGCAGAATTGGCAAAAATGTACTATGTCGATCGGTTTTTGTTTTTTGCAAAAAGTTGTCAGAAGTATGTCGTGTTTGATATCAAATGAAAGGTCTCGGAGAGGGCTAGCGTGCAGAATTGACAAAAATGTTCTATGTCGATCGGCTTTTGTTTTATGCAAAAAGTTGTCAGAAGTATATCGTGTTTTGTATCAAATGAAAGGTCTCGGAGAGGGCTAGCGTGCAGAATTGACAAAAATGTGCTATGTCGATCTGTTTTTGTTTTTTGCAAAAACTTGTCAGAAGTGTATTGTGTTTGGTATCAAATGAAAGGTTTCAATGAGGGCTGATGTGCAGAATTAACAAAAATTGTCAATGTCGATCGGCTT
This sequence comes from Stenolophus ochropezus, assembly GCA_035578165.1. Taxonomy (NCBI): domain Eukaryota; kingdom Metazoa; phylum Arthropoda; class Insecta; order Coleoptera; family Carabidae; genus Stenolophus; species Stenolophus ochropezus. The sequence continues at coordinate 17,570,098 of JAQOWZ010000017.1, forward strand.
TTGTTTTTTGCAAAAGGTTGTCACAAGTATATATTGTTTGGCGTTAAATTAAAAGTCTCGGTGTGGGCTAGCGTGCAGATATGATAAAAATGTTTCATGTCGATCGGCTTTTGTTTTATGCAAGAAGTTGTCAGAAGTATGTCGTGTTTGGTATCAAATGAAAGGTTTTGGAAAGGGCTAGCGTGCAGAATTAATAAAAATGTGCTATGTCGATCGGTATTTTTTTTGCAAAAAGTTGTCAGAAGTATGTGGTGTTTGGTATCAAATGAAAAGTCTCATTGAGGGCTAGCGTGCAGAATTGACAAAAATGTATTATGTCGATCGGTTTTTCTTTTTGGCAAAAAGTTGTCAGAAGTATATCGTGTTTGATATCAAATGAAAGGTCGCGGAGAGGGCTAGCGTGCAGAATTAATAAAAATGTGCTATGTCGATCGGTATTTGTTTTTTGCAAAAAGATATCAGAAGTGTGTGGTGTTTGGTATCAAATGAAAAGTCTCGTTGAGGGCTAGCGTGCAGAATTGAGAAAAATGTTCCATGTCGATCGGATTTTGTTTTATGCAAAAAGTTGTCAGAAGTATGTCGTGTTTGGTATCAAATGAAAGGTCTCGGAGAGGGCTAGCGTGCAGAATTGACAAAAAATGTGCTATGTCGATCGGCTTTTATTTTTTGCAAAAGGTTGTCACAAGTATATAGTGTTTGGTATCAAATGAAAGGTCTCGGTGAGAGTTGAGGTACATAAATGACAAAAATGTTTCATGTCGACCGGCTTTTGTTTTTTACAAAATATTATTAGAAGTATATCGTGTTTGCAATCTAATGAAAGGTCTCGGTGAGGCCTGACGTGCAAATATGAAATAATTGTTTCATTTCGATCGGCATTTGTTTTTAGCACTGACAGCGGAGCTCTAGGGAATGCTCGGCGTAGCCGAGAATTCGCTAGTCCCTATACTAAACGATTAGATTCACTATCTATAGATTCATCACGAGCATCGAGTAACTTTTGTAATCGCCTACAGCCTGAACCATACAAGTGATTGTTGTAATTTTTTTTTTAATATGTGGGGGCTAATGAGATCTGGTGTCTTTTGGGTGTCTCATATTTTTACTATTAGTAATTTTCGTGTAAAAAATTAAAACTTTCCACAAATGCTGCCTTGAAACAATGGATCCCAGAGGCCATGTCTAACTTTAAGAAGAATCACGCCGTCATCCGTCACTTTTGACAATCTGCCTATGAACTTTAAATGATTATATCTTTTAATAGAACATTGATATCAAAGATTTAAAAACAGTATCATGAATAATAGACTTGAGCAAATGTGTTACAACTAATTTAAGTTTAAAACGTAACGTATTTAATTAATATAAATTTTGACGTTTCCAATGTCAAAAGTCAATGTTGCCAAATGTGTGATGAAGTAACTAAATTAAAACCAAATATTCCTAAACTAACTTCACTGAAGACGGTGGCAGTTGTATTAGGGTTGACAATATTAATTTATAAATTTAAAAATTAACTACTATTTTTTAATGCAAACAGTGTTGCCAAATTATAAAGTAACTAAATAAAATCAAATATTCCTAAATAAAATAAATTGCTGTGTTTGTTAACAAAAGAAAGGAAACCATAAGGGCCAGTTTTAAAATGACAAAAAAAATGTGTCATGTCGATCTGCATTTGTTTTCCGTAAAAAGTTGTTAGAAGTAGGTCATCCTTGGGTTTTAAGGAAAGTTATATTAGGCTAGGTCACGATGAGGGCTAGCGTGCAGAATGAACAAAAATGTTCTATATCGAACGGCTTTTGTTTTTTGGAAAATGTTGTAAAAAGTATGTGGTGTTTGGTATCAAATGAAAAGGCTCGATAAGGGCTGGCGTGTAGAATTAAGAAAAAAGGTCAATATTGATCGGCTTTTGTTTTTGCAAAAATTTCTCAAAGATATGTCGAATTTGGTCTCAAATGAAAGGTCTCGTTGAAATCTAGCGTGCAGAATTGACAAAAATGTTCCATGTCGATCGGCTTTTGTTTTATGCAAAAAGTTGTCAGAAGTATGTCGTGTTTGGTATCAAATGAAAGGTCTCGGAGAGGGCTAGCCTGCAGAATAGACAAAAATGTACTATGTCGATCGGTATTTGTTTTTGCAAAAAGTTGTCAGAAGTATATCATGTTTGATATCAAATGAAAGGTCTCGTAGTGGGCTAGCCTGCAGAATTGACAAAAATGTACTATGTCGATCGGTTTTTGTTTTTTGCAAAAAGTTGTCAGAAGTATATCGTGTTTGATATCAAATGAAAGGTCTCGGAGAGGGCTAGCGTGCAGAATTGATAAAAATGTGCTATGTCGATCGGTATTTGTTTTTTGCAAAAAGTTGTCAGAAGTGTGTGGTTTTGGTATCAAATGAAAAGTCTCGTTGAGGGCTAGCGTGCAGAATTGACAAAAATGTTCCATGTCGATCGGCTTTTGTTTTATGCAAAAAGTTGTCAGAAGTATGTCGTGTTTGGTATCAAATGAAAGATTCTGGAGAGGGCTAGCGTGCAGAATTGACAAAAAATGTGCTATGTCGATCGGCTTTTGTTTTTTGCAAAAGGTTGTCACAAGTATATCGTGTTTGATATCAAATGAAAGGTCTCGGAGAGGGCTAGCGTGCAGAATTGATAAAAATGTGCTATGTCGATCGGTATTTGTTTTTTGCAAAAAGTTGTCAGAAGTATGTCGTGTTTGGTATCAAATGAAAGGTCTCGAAGAGGGCTAGCGTGCAGAATTGACAAAAAATGTGCTATGTCGATCGGCTTTTGTTTTTTGCAAAAGGTTGTCACAAGTATATAGTGTTTGGTATCAAATGAAAAGTCTGGGTGTGGGCTAGCGTGTAGATATGATAAAAATGTTTCATGTCGATCGACTTTTGTTTAATGCAGAAAGTTGTCAGAAGTATGTCATGTATGGTATCAAATGAAAGGTCTCGGTGAGAGTTGGGGTACATAAATGACAAAAATGTTTCATGTCGACCGGCTTTTGTTTTTTGCAAAATATTATTAGAAGAATATCGTGTTTGCAATCTAATGAAAGGTCTCGGTGAGGCCTGACGTGCAAATATGAAATAATTGTTTCATGTCGATCGGCATTTGTTTTTTGCACTGACAGCGGAGCTCTAGGGAATGCTCGGCGTAGCCGAGAATTCGCTAGTCACTATACTAAACGATTAGATTCACTATATATCTATATATCTATCTATCTATAGATTCATCACGAGCATCGAGTAACTTTTGTAATCGCCTACAGCCTGAACCATGCAAGTGATTGTTATAATTTTTTTTTTTAAATGTGAGGGCTAATGAGATCTGGTGCCTTTTGGGTGTCTCATATTTTTACTATTAGTAGTTTTCGTGTAAAAAAATAAAACTTTGCACAAATGCTGCCTTGAAACAATGGATCCCAGAGGCCATGTCTAACTTTAAGAAGAATCACGCCGTCATAAGTCACTTTTGACAATCTGCCTATGAACTTTAAATGATTATATCTTTTAATAAAACATTGATATCAAAGATTTAAAAACAGTATCATGAATAATAGACTTGAGCAAATGTGTTACAACTAATTTAAGTTTAAAACATAACGTATTTAATTAATATAAATTTTGACGTTTCCAATGTCAAAAGTCAATGTTGCCAAATGCGTGATGAAGTAACTAAATTAAAACCAAATACTCCTAAACTAACTTAACTGAAGACGGTGGCAGTTGCATTAGGGTTGAAAATATTAATTTATAAATTTAAAAATTAACTACTATTTTTTAATACAAACAGTGTTGACAAATTATAAAGTAACTAAATAAAAATCAAATATTCCTAAATAAAATAAATTGAATACTTTGCTGTGTTTCTTATCAAAAGAAAGGAAACCATAAGGGCCAGTTTTAAAATGACAAAAAAAATGTGTCATGTTGATCTGCATTTGTTTTCCGTAGAAAGTTGTTAAAAGTAGGTCGTCCTTGGGTTTTAAGGAAACGACACAATACGAACTGGTGTGCACGAATGACAAAAATGTTCTATGTAGATTAGAAATTGTTTTTTGCATAATGTTGTCAGAAAAATGTCGTATTTGGGTATTTTCAAATTGCAAAAGTCAATGTTGCCAAATGTTTAATAAAGTAACTAAACAAAGAACAAATATTCCCAAATGAAAGGTTACTGAGGACAGTGAATGTTATATTAGGCTAGGTCACGATGAGGGCTAGCGTGCGGAATTGACAAAAATTTGCCATGTCGATCGGTTTTTGTTTTTTGCAAAAAGTTGTGAGAAGTATGTGGTATTTGGTATCAAATGAAAACGTTCGATAAGGGCTGGCGTGTAGAATTAACAAAAAAGGTCAATGTTGATCAGTTTTTGTTTTTTGCCAAAAGTTGTCAGAAATATGTCGTGTTTGGTATCGAATGAAAGGTCTTGGTGAGGGCTCGCGTAGAGAATTGACAAACATGATCAATGTCGATCGGCTTTTGTTTTTTGCAAAAATTTCTCAAAAGTATGTCGAGTTTGGTCTCAAATGAAAGGTCACGTTGAGGGCTAGCGTGCAGTATTGACAGAAACGTTCCATTCCGATAGGCTTTTGTTTTTTTGCAAAAATTTCTCAAAAGAGTGTCGAGTTTGGTCTTAAATGAAACGTCTTGTTGAGGGCTACGTGCAGAATTGACAAAAATGTGCTATGTCGATCTGTTTTTGTTTTTGCAAAAGCTTGTCAGAAGTGTATTGTGTTTGGTATCAAATGAAAGGCTTTAATGAGGGCTGGTGTGCAGATTTAACAAAAATTGGCAATGTCGATGGGCTTTTGTTTTTTGCAAAAGGTTGTCACAATTATATAGTGTTTCGTATTAAATGAAAAGTCTCGGTGTGGGCTAGCGTGGAGATGTGATAAACATGTTTCATGTCGATCGACTTTTGTTTTATGCAGAAAGTTGTAAGAAGTATGTCGTGTTTGGTATCAAATGAAAGGTCTCGTTGAGGGCTAGGCTGAAGAATTGACAAAAATGTGCTATGTCGATCGGATTTTGTTTTTTGCAAAAAGTTGTCAGAAGTGTGTGATGTTTGGTATCAAATGAAAGGTTTCAATGAAGGCTGGTGTGCAGAATTAACGAAAATGGTCAATGTCAATGGGCTTTTGTTTTTTGCAAAAGGTTGTCACACGAAAATAGTGTTTGGTATCAAATGAAAAGTCTCGGTGTGGGCTAGCATGTAGATATGATAAAAATGTTTCATGTCGATCGACTTTTGTTTTATGCAGAAAGTTGTCAGAAGTATGACGTGCATGGTATCAAATAAAAGGTCTTGGTGAGGGATGGGGTACTTAAATGACAAAAATGTTTCATGACGATCGGCTTTTGTTTTCTGCAAAAAATTCTCAAAGGTATGTTGAGTTTGGTTTCAAATGCCTTTGACTTTGACAATCTGCCTATGAACTTTAAATGATCATATCTTTTAACAGAACATTGATATCAAAGATTTAAAAACAGTATCATGAATAATAGACTTGAGCAAATGTGTTACAACTAGTTTAAGTTTAAAACATAACGTATTTAATTAATATAAATTTTGACGTTTCCAATGTCAAAATTCAATGTTGCCAAATGTGTGATGAAGTAACTAAATTAAAACCAAATATTCCTAAACTAACATCACTGAAGACGGTGGCAGTTGTATTAGGGTTGACAATATTAATTTATAAATTTAAAAATTAACTACTATTTTTTAATGCAAACAGTGTTGCCAAATTATAAAGTAACTAAATAAAAATTAAAAATTCCTAAATAAAATAAATTGAATACTTTGCTTTGTTTGTTATCAAAAGAAAGGAAACCATAAGGGCCAGTTTTAAAATCACAAAAAAAATGTGTCATGTCGATCTGCATTTGTTTTCCGTAAAAAGTTGTAAGAAGTAGGTCGTCCTTGGGTTTTAAGGAAACACACAATACGGACTGGTGTGCACAAATGACAAAAATGTTCCATGTAGATTAGAATTTGTTTTTTGCATAATGTTGTCAGAAAAATGTCGCGTTTGGGTATTTTCAAATTACAAAAGTCAATGTTGCCAAATGTTTAATAAAGTAACTAAACAAAGAACAAATATTCCCAAATGAAAGGTTACTGAAGACAGTGAATGTTATATTAGGCTAGGTCACGATGAGGGCTAGCGTGCAGAATGAATAAAAATGTTCTATATCGAACGGCTTTTGTTTTTTGCAAAAAGTTGTCAGAAGTGTGTGATGTTTGGTATCAAATGAAAGGTTTCAATGAAGGCTGGTGTGCAGAATTAACGAAAATGGTCAATGTCAATGGGCTTTTGTTTTTTGCAAAAGGTTGTCACACGAAAATAGTGTTTGGTATCAAATGAAAAGTCTCGGTGTGGGCTAGCATGTAGATATGATAAAAATGTTTCATGTCGATCGACTTTTGTTTTATGCAGAAAGTTGTCAGAAGTATGACGTGCATGGTATCAAATGAAAGGTCTTGGTGAGGGATGGGGTACTTAAATGACAAAAATGTTTCATGACGATCGGCTTTTGTTTTCTGCAAAAAATTCTCAAAGGTATGTTGAGTTTGGTTTCAAATGCCTTTGACTTTGACAATCTGCCTATGAACTTTAAATGATCATATCTTTTAACAAAACATTGATATCAAAGATTTAAAAACAGTATCATGAATAATAGACTTGAGCAAATGTGTTACAACTAATTTAAGTTTAAAACATAACGTATTTAATTAATATAAATTTTGACGTTTCCAATGTCAAAATTCAATGTTGCCAAATGTGTGATGAAGTAACTAAATTAAAACCAAATATTCCTAAACTAACATCACTGAAGACGGTGGCAGTTGTATTAGGGTTGACAATATTAATTTATAAATTTAAAAATTAACTACTATTTTTTAATGCAAACAGTGTTGCCAAATTATAAAGTAACTAAATAAAAATTAAATATTCCTAAATAAAATAAATTGAATACTTTGCTTTGTTTGTTGTCAAAAGAAAGGAAACCATAAGGGCCAGTTTTAAAATCACAAAAAAAATGTGTCATGTCGATCTGCATTTGTTTTCCGTAAAAAGTTGTAAGAAGTAGGTCGTCCTTGGGTTTTAAGGAAACACACAATACGGACTGGTGTGCACAAATGACAAAAATGTTCCATGTAGATTAGAATTTGTTTTTTGCATAATGTTGTCAGAAAAATGTCGCGTTTGGGTATTTTCAAATTACAAAAGTCAATGTTGCCAAATGTTTAATAAAGTAACTAAACAAAGAACAAATATTCCCAAATGAAAGGTTACTGAAGACAGTGAATGTTATATTAGGCTAGGTCACGATGAGGGCTAGCGTGCAGAATGAATAAAAATGTTCTATATCGAACGGCTTTTGTTTTTTGGAAAATGTTGTGAGAAGTATGTGGTGTTTGGTATCAAATGAAAAGGCTCGATAAGGGCTGGCGTGTAGAATTAAGAAAAAAGGTCAATGTTGATCGGCTTTTGTTTTTGCAAAAATTTCTCAAAGATATGTCGAGTTTGGTCTCAAATGAAAGGTCTCGTTGAGGGCTAGCGTGCAGAATTGACAAAAATGTTCCATGTCGATCGGCTTTTGTTTTATGCAAAAAGTTGTCAGAAGTATGTCGTGTTTGGTATCAAATGAAAGGTCTCGAAGAAGGCTAGCGTGCAGAATTGATAAAAATGTGCTATGTCGATAGGTTTTTGTTTTTTTGCAAAAAGTTGTCAGAAATATGTCGTGTTTGATATCAAACGAAAGGTATCGAAGAGGGCTAGCGTGCAGAATTGATAAAAATGTGCTATGTCGATCGGCTTTTGTTTATTGCAAAAAGTTGTCAGAAGTATGTCGTGTTTGGTATCAAATGAAAGATATCGGAGAGGGCTAGCTTGCAGAATTGACAAAAAATGTGCTATGTCGATCGGTATTTGTTTTTTGCAAAAAGGTTGCCAGAAGTGTGTGGTGTTTGGTATCAAATCAAAGGTTACAATGAAGGCTGGTGTGCAGAATTAACGAAAATGTTCAATGTCGCTCGGCTTTTGTTTTTTGCAAAAGGTTGTCACAAGTATATAGTGTTTGGTATCAAATGAAAAGCCTGGGTGTGGGCTAGCGTGTAGATAAGATAAAAATGTTTCATGTCGATCGACTTTTGTTTAATGCAGAAAGTTGTCAGAAGTATGTCGTGTATGGTATCAAATGAATGGTCTCGGTGAGATTTGGAGTACATAAATGACAAAAATGTTTCATGTCGATCGGTTTTTGTTCTTTGCAAAAAATTATTAGAAGTATATCGTGTTTGCAATCTAATGAAAGGTCTCGGTGAGGCCTGACGTGCAAATATGAAATAATTGTTTCATGTCGATCGGCATTTGTTTTTTGCACTGACAGCGGAGCTCTAGGGAATGCTCGGCGTAGCCGAGAATTCGCTAGTCCCTATACTAAACGATTAGATTCACTATCTATAGATTCATCACGAGCATCGAGTAACTTTTGTAATCGCCTACAGCCTGAACCATGCAAGTGATTGTTGTAATTTTTTTTTTAATATGTGGGGGCTAATGAGATCTGGTGCCTTTTGGGTGTCTCATATTTTTACTATTAGTAATTTTCGTGTAAAAAATTAAAACTTTGCACAAATGCTGCCTTGAAACAATGGATCCCAGAGGCCATGTCTAACTTTAAGAAGAATCACGCCGTCATCCGTCACTTTTGACAATCTGCCTATGAACTTTAAATGACTATATCTTTTAATAGAACATTGATATCAAAGATTTAAAAACAGTATCATAAATAATAGACTTGAGCAAATGTGTTACAACTAATTTAAGTTTAAAACATAACGTATTTAATTAATATAAATTTTGACGTTTCCAATGTCAAAAGTCAATGTTGCCAAATGTGTGATGAAGTAACTAAATTAAAACCAAATATTCCTAAACTAACTTCACTGAAGACGGTGGCAGTTGTATTAGGGTTGACAATATTAATTTATATATTTAAAAATTAACTACTATTTTTTAATGCAAACAGTGTTGCCAAATTATAAAGTAACTAAATAAAATCAAATATTCCTAAATAAAATAAATTGAATACTTTGCTGTGTTTGTTATCAAAAGAAAGGAAACCATAAGGGCCAGTTTTAAAATGACAAAAAAAATGTGTCATGTCGATCTGCATTTGTTTTCCGTAAAAAGTTGTTAGAAGTAGGTCGTCCTTGGGTTTTAAGGACACGACACAATACGGACTGGTGTGCACGAATAACAAAAATGTTCCATGTAGATTAGAATTTGTTTTAACTAAACAAAGAACAAATATTCCCAAATGAAAGGTTACTGAAGACAGTGAATGTTATATTATGCTAGGTCACGATGAGGGCTAGCGTGCAGAATGAACAAAAATGTTCTATATCGAACGGCTTTTGTTTTTTGGAAAATGTTGTGGTATGTGGTGTTTGGTATCAAATGAAAAGGCTCGATAAGGGCTGGCGTGTAGAATTAAGAAAAAAGGTCAATGTTGATCGGCTTTTGTTTTTGCAAAAATTTCTCAAAGATATGTCGAGTTTGGTCTCAAATGAAAGGTCTCGTTGAGGGCTAGCGTGCAGAATTGACAAAAATGTTCCATGTCGATCGGTTTTTGTTTATACAAAAAGTTGTCAGAAGTATGTCGTGTTTGGTATCAAATGAAAGGTCTCGGAGAGGGCTAGCCTGCTGAATTGACAAAAATGTACTATGTCGATCGGTTTTTGTTTTTTGCAAAAAGTTGTCAGAAGTATATCGTGTTTGATATCAAATGAAAGGTCTCGGAGAGGGCTAGCGTGCAGAATTGATAAAAATGTGCTTTGTCGATCGGTATTTGTTTTTTGCAAAAAGTTGTCAGAAGTTTGTGGTGTTTGGTATCAAATGAAAAGTCTCGTTGAGGGCTAGCGTGCAGAATTGACAAAAATGTTCCATGTCGATCGGCTTTTGTTTTATGCAAAAAGTTGTCAGAAGTATGTCGTGTTTGGTATCAAATGAAAGGTCTCGGAGAGGGCTAGCCTGCAGAATTGACAAAAATGTACTATGTCGATCGGTTTTTGTTTTTTGCAAAAAGTTGTCAGAAGTATATCGTGTTTGATATCAAATGAAAGGTATCGGAGAGGGCTAGCGTGCAGAATTGATGAAAATGTGCTTTGTCGATCGGTATTTGTTTTTTGCAAAAAGATGTCAGAAGTGTATGGTGTTTGGTATCAAATGAAAAGTCTCGTGGAGGGCTAGCGTGCAGAATTGACAAAAATGTTCCATGTCGATCGGCTTTTGTTTTATGCAAAAAGTTGTCAGAAGTATGTCGTGTTTGGTATCAAATGAAAGGTCTCGGAGAGGGCTAGCGTGCAGAATTGACAAAAAATGTGCTATGTCGATCGGCTTTTGTTTTTTGCAAAAGGTTGTCACAAGTATATAGTGTTTGATATCAAATGAAAAGTCTGGGTGTGGGCTAGCGCTTAGATATGATAAAAATGTTTCATGTCGACCAAATTTTGTTTAATGCAGAAAGTTGTCAGAAGTATGTCGTGTATGGTATCAAATGAAAGGTCTCGGTGAGAGTTGAGGTACATAAATGACAAAAATGTTTCATGTCGACCGGCTTTTGTTTTTTGCAAAATATTATTAGAAGTATATCGTGTTTGCAATCTAATGAAAGGTCTCGGTGAGGCCTGACGTGCAAATATGAAATAATTGTTTCATGTCGATCGGCATTTGTTTTTTTCACTGACAGCGGAGCTCTAGGGAATGCTCGGCGTAGCCGAGAATTCGCTAGTTATATATACTATTTATTTATAATATTTCCAAGGCGTCATTCGAATCAGTTTAGGAAATAAACAAGATTAATTGCAGAATATGTTGTATGTGGAATTTTATGACTTTTTTTCACCCCCTCCAACGGGTGCCGTTATTGTTTGTTAAAAATGGGAATATTTTTTATTATGTATACCTATTTATTTAAAATATTTCCAAGGCGTCACTCGAATCAGTTTGGGAAATAAATAAAAATATATATAGGTAGGACAGAGCAGACAGTCTTTATTTTTTTAAGGACCCCCAAAGGGTGACACTAATACATGATCTACATGAAAACATTTGTTATAATGTATATAATTTATTTATAATAATTTGGAAGCGTCACACGAAGTTATATAGAATTTATATAAATTTAATTCTAACATAACCTACAAAAAATTCTAGGTTAATGTTACAACCATTAAAATAAATAAATGTATCACTTAACTGCGTCTGATAATTTCTATACCTATTATTTTGATATATACAATTTTTTAATTTACATTTCCTTGCAATTTCTTTATTTATTAAGGCCATGTTTATTCACAATATACTATGCTCGAGAAGTGGCCCGTAGAATCACACTGGTAAATCTTTCGGTATTATTCACATTAAGAAATTACCAGTTTTTTACATTATACATAAATATTTTCACTAATTTCAGAAGAAATAGAAGATGCTGATAAAAATAGCAATCCCATGAAAAAGGTAAATAGGCAAAAAAGACTGCCCATGCAGAAAAAAAACTATTTTATTACTACACAAGTTTTGATATTTGGCAGTGAATTAGTTTTGTTGTAACATTTTTGTAACTGTTTCGTTTATTACTATCAGTTTTATGATGATGAAAGGTGAGAACAATAGCTTCAATATTCCTAGAGGTTGTGAGTGCTGCAATGGATGAGCGGCCGAAAACTATAAAAATTTGTGATGGAGAAGTGGTCATTTTGACTATTTTATTCGTTTTAAGTATGTTAGTATGTATAGGGGACAGTATTTAAGGGACGACAGTATAAGCGGAATGTTGATGAGAGTAAATAAGATTTGTTGTAACATTTTTGTAACTACTTTGTTTATTACTTATGTTTTGATGATGATGAAATGATAAAAGGACACACCATCTACTACCTCACTTGGTTTCAAACCCAGAATCTTTAGCGAAGAGCTAACGCTACCATTACGGTATCCGGGGGGATATTTATATGTAAAATGAAATAATAAAATTTTTATTAGTACATATCTTTTTCCTATCTCATGTATATTTTTAGTACATATTGTAGATTATTTAATTGTGAAACTTTTTGTAATTTGGTAAGTGCAGGTGATATATGCTATTAATATAATTGTATTCATTGCTATATATTAATAAGGAAAATAATTAAACTCCATTACTTATAAAATTTCATGCATATTTTTATTGGCAAAGTCTATAAACTATCTATATTTAGCAATACGTACTTATTTAACATTAGTAACTTGTGACATGTTTTAAAATGCGCGGGTAGCAGCATTTTACTTACTCGCAGGTGGCAGCACTAGTAGCTTCGTGCCATCTAGTGAAGTTGATACACATTAGGTATATTTGTAGAGTGCGCGCGTAAGGGAAGTTTTGAAGATTATAGGAATGCGTTAGTCGGTGCATGAGAAAGCAGTGTTTGCATAACGCTGTGTTCCGTCATAGTAGAGAAATGAACAAGGCAGGTTTTGAAGATTAGAGAATTGCATAAAACTGAGTTTGGGCAAGGCAGTGTCTGAAAAATAGAGGGATTCATACATTCCCGATTCTACATTAATTGTACTGTTTCATATTTATATTATGTATTTATTATTTGTATTAATTAAATTCCTTAGTGGATCATCGGGTCCTACAAAAATTTTATATCTGATAGGTTTGATTTTCTTGGATTTTCTTCCTACACCCAGAATAATCTCTTACTTTCGGCTTATTTTATAAGCTTTATAGTGATTATCTTGAAAAGTTTTTAGTGACCCCAATTTAAATTACATAAAATTTTTGACCCTTTTGCATGTACAGGTTAATATCATTTGAGAAGTCGGTATCTTAAATTTTCTTGTTTTTTATTTCTTTTAAATATGTAATTAAACTTAATTGGTGGCCAGTAAATAATTTTCGTTTCTTTAAAAGATGAAAAAGTGAATAGTTTGAGATATCCTGTTCTAGATTAGGAATTTAATCTAAAAACTTTTCTTTGTAGTATAATATATACTCTTGATTTTAAAACATTGCCATCGGAACTTAATTATTCAATTTTAATAAAATAATTATGATATCAACCTTCAATATTAGATCGAAATTTTTGTGTGAGTGTACTTGAGAAGACATACATATAACGCACCGCAATGCACTCTGTGGGGTAGTAGGGGATATTTAAATATTACAGTTCTCTGTAAAGTTGACCTGATAACATTGGAAATCATTTCGGCCTTTCCTATTTCAACCCGGATTCGGCATCATGGCACTAGCTTGATTCTACGCTATGGCATTGGTGGTGGGGGTACCTTTCGGCATTGTGGCATTTCGGCAATATGGCACTTCGGCACTAAAGCAATTCTACGCTGTAAGATTCTACGGTATGAGCTGTTTCGAAAATATCATGTCAGCGTGGGATCTCCTTTGTTCAAGGGTCAGCAAGTTGTATTCTATTAAAGATTCGTGGTAAGTTAAGTGCATTTTTGAGAATTTGTATTTTAACAAGTATACGAATTTCTTTTGGATAGATTCAAGAAGGATAATGTTTTTGGTGTACATAGGATTCCATACTTGGGAGGCGTATTCGAGAATGGGACGAACCAAAGTATTATAGAGCAGTAATAGTGATTCTTTATGTACATAAGATTTTGCTACTCGAAATATGAAACCCAGAATTCTATATGCCTTTTTAACAATATACATAATATGATCGTTGAAAAGTAGTTTAGAATCATAAAGGATACCTAAATCTGTAGTAGAAGATTTATGTTCCAAAATATATCCTTCAATATTGTAAGGGTAAGTTATTGTATTTGAACATCTGGTGAAACTAACTACATGACATTTTTCGATGTTTAGGAAAATATCGTTCGCAGCACAGAAGTTTTGCAATCGAATTAAGTCTTCTTGCAATAGATTACAATCCGTAAGGGTTTGTATTTTTTTGAAAAATTTCAAATCATCAGCATAAAGAAAGAAATCACTATTTGAGAAGCAGTTACCAATGGAGTTAATATATAAATTAAATAAAATTGGTCCCAAATGTGATCCCTGCGGAACACCCGATGACACCATAATTTTGCGTGATTTGAATCCATTGCATGAGACAATCTGCGAACGATTTTTTATGTAAGACTCTATCCATCTTAACAGAGAGCCATGAATACCATACGATAATAATGCAGCTAACAACTTAGAATGATTTACTCGATCAAAGGCTTTACTGAAATCTGTGTACACTACGTCGACTTGTGTTCTGTTATCTAAATGACTGCTAATTTTTTCAGTGTTTAGTACTGATTTACCAACGCAGAAGCCTGATTGCTGCTGTATTATTGTGTTATTTAATTCAAATTTAATTTTGTTAACAATGAGGCTTTCAAAAATTTTACTAAACATTGGAAGGATCGAAATAGGCCTGTAGTTGCGTACATCTCTTTTATTACCAGATTTGTGTATAGGAATAAGAAATGAACTTTTCCACATGTCAGGGAAAATTCCGTTTCTTAATGATTTATTAAAAATTAAAAACAAAGGGTAGACTAGGTAGTATGCACAAGTTTTTATGAAATGTGGATGAATGAGGTCAGGGCCACAGCCTTTATTTATATCTAAGTTAGAGAGACAACTGAAAATGTCTTCCTCCTGAATTGCTACATTATGTATATTAACGGGAGTATTACTGTTATTAAATGAAGTAATAATATCATCGTCCTGAAAAGTAGTGTACACAGATTCAAAGTAATCAGCAAAAAGATTACTAATATCATTCCCATTGAAGGCATTAACATCATTAAGTTGCATTGAGTTAGGTAGACAGTTATCGTTCCTAAGTTTTTTTGTGTGATTCCAGAATGATGATACATTTGACTTTAAATTATTTTCAATATAACTAATGTAGTTACGATAATCAATATCTGACTTACTTTTAACTCTTTGCCTTAGCACACTAAAAGAGTTATAGTCATTGATGTCACCATATGCTTTCCACTTTTTATGAAATTTATTTTTTTCTTTAATGATTTTAATTAGAGATTTAGAAAACCATTTCGGATAGTTACTAATTTGTTTATTGTATATAGGACAGTAAGCATCTAAGAGGCTATATAAAATATCGTAGAATGTTTTTACGTTTTCATTTATATTACTGTTATTAAATGCTCGAAGGGTTTTCTGATACCACATACACCCCATCATTTTTAGCTGTTTTCCCATGTTAATATTCTATGTCAAAGTTTCTAGACTTCGGCGTGTACAGCACACAAATAATAAAAATAATATCCTACATTTCGTAGGGATAAGAAATCCCCATTAGTTGCATTACCCAAATATGAAAACACGGAAGAAATCTTTTAAGAAGAAAAATGAAGAAAAGAAGAAAATATATAATAAAACTAAAAATATTAGGGAATTTAAAACTAGTAAAGAAAAAATGAGTAAAATTCGTGAAAATGAAGAGTATAGGCAAATGGAAAAAGCAAAAGATAAATTAAATAAGCAAGAAAAAAGACAAGATTTAGTGTATAAGAGTAAAGAAAATGAAAAAAATAAAATTAATATGCAAGAAAAAAGACAAAATGAATTATATAAGAGTAAAGATAATGAAAGAAATAAAATAAGTATGCAAGAAAAAAGGCAAGATGAATTATATAAGGGTAAAGAAAATAAAAGAAATAAAATAACTATGCAAGAAAAAAGGCAAGATGACTTATATAAGAGTAAAGAAAATGAAAGACATAAAATTAGCATGCAAGAAAAGAGACAAGATGAATTATATAAGAGTAAAGATAATGAAAGAAATAAAATAAGTATACAAGAAAAAAGACAAGATGAATTATATAAGAGTAAAGAAAATGAAAGAAATAAAATAACTATGCAAGAAAAAAGGCAAGATGACTTATATAAGAGTAAAGAAAATGAAAGACATAAAATTAGCATGCAAGAAAAGAGACAAGATGAATTATATAAGAGTAAAGAAAACGAAAGAAATAAAATAACTATGCAAGAAAAAAGGCAAGATGACTTATATAAGAGTAAAGAAAATGAAAGAAATAAAATAACTATGCAAGAAAAAAGGCAAGATGACTTATATAAGAGTAAAGAAAATGAAAGACATAAAATTAGCATGCAAGAAAAGAGACAAGATGAATTATATAAGAGTAAAGAAAACGAAAGAAATAAAATAACTATGCAAGAAAAAAGGCAAGATGAATTATATAAGAGTAAAGAAAATGAGAAAAATAAAATTATTAAACAAGTAAAAAGACAAGATGAAGAATATAAGAATAAAGAAAATGAAACAGCTAAAATTTATATTAAAGAAAAAAGAGCAAACCTTGATTTTCGAGAAAATGAAAAATTAAATGAAAATGCTGCAAAAAGAATTAAACGGCAAAATGATTTAATAAGATTTAGAGAAAATATATATAATAATCTCCTTAGACAAAATTCGGAGACATCAAAATTAGAATTACAGTTTATAAAAGATAGATGTCATACTCCAGATATTATATGCTATTGCTGTGAAGGACTATTTTTTAAACATTCTGTACTTAATTCTGAGTATGATGAAAAATATGACCAGTCTGAAGAGATTTATAATTTAGTCCATAATTACCAATCTAATTTCGTCTGTAAGACTTGTAAAAAGTACATATCTAAAAAAGTAGTACCCAGATTGGCAACCAGCAATAACTTAAAATTTCCAACATTACTAGAATGTATTAAAATTTTAACACCTTTAGAGGAAAGAATGGTTTCTCCATATATTAACTTTATGCAGATTCGACCTTTAAAATCATATGCTTTAAATGCACAATTAGGCCAAAAAGGAAGTGTAGTTAATGTACCATTAGATATTAATAAAATTTTACAAGTTTTGCCAAGAAATTTTGATCAAATGGATACAATACAGGTAAAATTAAAGCGACATATGTGCCACCGATCTGATTATATGTTTGAAACAATAAGACCTGCAGTTGTATGTGATGCTTTGAAATATTTATTAAATACTCCACTTTATAAAAAATATAACATTGAAATAAATCAGACATATTTCTCACGATATGAAAACAAATATGAAGAAAAAATTGATTTTATTATTGATAAAAGAGATGTTGATGCCGAAGAAGTAAATATTTGTTCTAATAATTCCATTCAAAATTCTATAGACAAATACTTTAATGACAGTTTAATTATGGACGAAATTGACATTGATGAGGAAGTTTTAGTTTTAGATAGACATAAAGAAATGAATGACAAAATTAAAGTAACTGCTCCTTGTCAGGATGAGAAACCATTTCCTTGGCACACTGTTGAGCATTTAGAAGAATTGTGTTTTCCTACTATTTTTGGAGGATATGAATTCAATAATTCAATTTCTTATACCGATCGAGCTAAATCAGAAGTTAGACGATTAGACAGAAGATCGTGCACCCCTACGAGAGTATTATATATGGCGAAAAAGAAATTAGAAAAATCTTGTTTAGCTAATATTAACGTGTGCTTGAGAAAATCGAAACAAAATTGTAACTTATTAGCAGGTAATGTGTTAAAAAAAGAATGTTTAGATAAATTAACAAAATTTGATGAGGGATGCAAAATTTTGAAAAATGTGAGGTCTTCACCTTCATATTGGGAGTCAAAAAAGAAAGAATTATTAGCAATGATACGTCAATTAGGTAAACCCACAATATTTCTGACTGTGTCTGCTGGTGAAAAAATTTGGCCCGAATTAATAAAATCTTTAGTGAAAATAAACTCTGGAAGGACAATAACAATTGAAGAAGCGTATGAACTAAGTGAATTTGAGAAAACAAAACTTATTAAAATTGATCCAGTTACATGTGCAAGATATTTTGATTATAAACTAAATAAATTATTAATATTATTGAAACAAAATTTTAGTATATTTGAAAACTATACAGTTGAAGATTCCTACAGTCGTACGGAATTTCAAATGAGAGGATCTCCACATGAGCATATTTTTTTATGGCTTAAAAATTCTCCAGATTATGAAAAATCGAACAGTACCTCTATTGAAAATTGTGTAAAATTTATTGATCAATTTATTACATGCGAATACGATGTAAGTAATCCATATATAGCATTCCAGAGACACAAACATACGCATACATGTTACAAAGGACAAAAAATTAAAAAGAAGATTCAATTATCCCGTGCCAGTTATGCCTAGAACAATGATTTTAGAGCCCCTAAATTCAGATGAAATAACCAATGATTTAAAAACTGTTTTTAAAGAAATTAAAAATTTTATGCACCACTTATATTTAAAATCCATTTATATATCATTTGAGGAAATTTTAACAAA
The DNA here is from genome assembly GCA_035578165.1 of Stenolophus ochropezus. Taxonomy (NCBI): domain Eukaryota; kingdom Metazoa; phylum Arthropoda; class Insecta; order Coleoptera; family Carabidae; genus Stenolophus; species Stenolophus ochropezus. The sequence goes on from JAQOWZ010000017.1 coordinate 17,588,475, forward strand.
ATTAAACGTGACGGAAGAAAAGTATATTATGGCTATTAGAAGTTCCTTAATTCGACCTCAAGTTTTTCTTAAAAGAAGTAGTACGGAAGTGGGCATAAATTTATACAATAAAAAATTTTTATATTTATTTGAATCAAACATGGATATTCAATTTATTTTGGATCCTTATGCAGCTGCTTCATATGTTGTAAATTATGTCGCAAAAGCAGAAGCAGGACTATCCAAGTTATTACGGGATGCCGCATCAGATATAGACAATGGAAATAAATCTATTAAAGACAAATTTAGAAAAATAGCAAATGTTTTCCTTAATATGAATTTAATGTCAGTACAAGAAGCTTCATATCACATTCTTTCTTTATCTTTATCAAAAATGAGTAGACAATGCATTTTTATTAATACAAGTCCAACAAACGAACGTGTACAAATGCTAAAATCTTATAAAGAATTACGCGAACTTGACGAAAATTCCAATGATATTTTTATGAGCAACGTTTTTAAAAAATATGGTAAAAGACCTGAAAATATGAAAAATATATGTTTAGCAGATTTTGTGGCTATGTATACAAATAAACAGAACGTAGCAGATGAAAACGAAGACGAAATAAATATCAGTGAATATGCATCAAGGAAAAAAACTGCAATTATAAGATACAGACGGTACAAATTCCAACAAGATCCACAGAATTACTATCGGGAACAAATGTTACTTTTTCTTCCATGGAGAAATGAATTAGAAGAAATTGAAAGTGTACCTCATGAAACTAAATATTTATTAAATTTTCAGATTATCGATGAAAATAGTAGAAAATATAATGTTCTTGGTGATGAAATTTTGGAACAAGCTTTAGATAATATAAATATTAATAATATTGAAGACGAAAATGAGAACTTATCAATAAATTCAAATGATGTAGAAATTGACATATTTGAACAAGCAGGACAAGAGGCGCCAAAGAAACAAAATTTTGTACGATTTAACATTCCACAAAGAGTATCTGAAGAGAGTATGTTTGCAATTATGCAAAAATTGAATTTAAAACAAAGAAAAATCGTAATGTATGTTTTGAATCATTTAAAAATTTCGTCCACGGCTTTACGTTTATTTATTAGCGGATCCGCCGGTGTGGGTAGAAGTACAGTAATAAATGCTATTTATCATACAATTACAAATTATTTTGATAATTATATTGGGCCAAATTCTGGTAGTATTATTACTTTGTTATGTGCACCATCAGGTAAAGCTGCATTTTTAATAAATGGTGTCACTCTTCACACTGCATTTGCTTTACCCATTGCCCAATTTGGCGGACATATGCCGGAATTATCATCCGACATAGCAAATACTTTAAGAGCAAAACTTATAAATTTAAAACTTCTTATAATAGACGAAATTTCAATGGTCGGTAGTATGTTATTTAATCGAGTGGACACAAGATTAAGGCAAATCATGGGTGTAAATTCTTCTTTTGGTGGGGTTTCAGTAATTTGCGTCGGGGACTTACATCAACTTCCGCCAGTTATGGATACTCATATATTTAAATTGTCTAAAAAGCATGAAATGCATAAATTTTTTGATACAAATCCGCTTTGGGATGAATTTAATTTTTTTGAATTAACTCAAATCATGAGACAAAAAAATGATTTTGATTTTATTACCGCATTAAATAATATGGCATTAGGTAAAATGACCCCTCATGATATAAATTTAATATCATCTAGACAAGTTCAGGAATGTGAAGTACCAGAAGAAGCTATTAGATTATACGTTGAAATTAAGCATGTAGAGACATACAATATTTCAAAAATAAATAAAAAAGTTGGGGACAAATACATATGCGAAGCAAAAGATACAATACTAGGTAAAATTAATGAACAATCAAAATTATCTCTATTAAATTCATTAAAACATAAAAAATATTCTGAAGTTAATGGCTTATCGCATCAAATATATTTAAAAGTTGGTATAAAATATATGTTAACCAGCAATATTGATGTAGAAGACGGTTTAGTTAATGGCAGTTGCGGGGTGCTGCAAAATATTCAATTTAAAGAAAATACAAAAGAACCTTATATTTTATGGATAGATTTTCAATCAAAAAAGGTTGGGGTTAAAGCTAGAGAGCAATACGCTAATATAATTAAAAGCAATGATATATATTCTAAATTAACACCAGTTGTGAAAATTGCCATTAATCTAAACATATCAAATAAAACACAATATCCTGTTATCAGAAAACAGTTTCCTGTAATACCAGCTGAAGCTTTAACAATTCATAAAAGTCAGGGACAGACGTATTCTAAAATTTGTGTTGATTTTAACAATATAAAAAGAATAACTCGTTCCATGTTGTACGTTGCTATTAGCAGAGTGACATCTTTAGCGGGATTGTATATTTTAGGAAAATTTAAGTGTCCAAATACAAGCGTCACAGAAGATTATGTACATACAGAGTTACATAGATTACGTACTGAAAAAGAAATTAAATGGGAGGTAGAGGATATACTAAAATATATTGGAATAAAATTAATATACCAAAATTTATGTTCATTTAAAACTAAAATTTTAAATGTTAAAAGTGACAGCTGGTATGAAAACGGTGATATATTAATATTTTCTGAAACATTACTAAAACCAGAAGATATTGTAAATATAGAAAATTATAATATAATTTATAGATCAGATTCAGTAGGTATTATACGTGGTATTATTTGTTTTGCTAAAAATAATTGTAATATTACAAATTTACAATTCCAAATTGAGTCCGATAAAAAGTCTCATATAGAACTCATTTCTTTCATAATTGAAGATATAAATATTATCACTGGCTATAAATCTCCTGGAGTAAGTCAAAAAATGTTTGAGAGGAACTTTCATCAAATTTTAAATAAAATATCCTTTCAAATGAATACAGATAAAGTTATTCTTTTTGGAGATTTCAATTATAATTTATACAATGATGAAAATAAATATTTAAAGAAATTTCTACATCAATTTGAATTTTTATCTAAATTATCACCAAATGTAAGTACAACAAATTTTAATACCCAAATAGACGTTATTTTCTCTAATTTAAATAATATAATATGTGGAGTATATGAAACATATTTTTCATATCATAAACCGATTTACATTATTATAAGGAATAATAATGAAATTAAAATTAAAAGTGAAGAAGAAGATAATAAAGATATAAGTCCCATAATATTTATTGAAAATGAACGTTCATTTGATACACAGAATATAAATAACTGTACACTACAAATTGCAAGTAGCACATTTCTTATGTCTGTTAATAATGCACTTTCAGAAATTTATAATATTGATATTAATTTATCAAATAACGAATTTCGAATAAATTTACAAATGATTTTTAACAGATTTGAAGATTTTATATATGTTATTAATAATGAAATTTCTTCAACTGATAGTGGTGTGTTCAGAAATCAAACTATTGATGCACACCGAAATAACAATATTTATTCAGCCCTACAAGATAAGGCAGTAATTTTGCGGGCCAAAGGCGATGGTTCATGTCTTTTTAGATCTCTTTCTCTTTGTCTTTTTGGAACAGAAATGTTGTATCCTTGTATTCGCCTTTCATGTTGTTTTGCATTTCTTACCTACTTTAATTACTTTGAACATTCAGATCGTATGAATTTTCTATATGAATATGACAGTATGCAAAGTTTAGTACACGATACAGCTTCTGAAAACTCTTGGGGTCATGCCGCTCATATCAAGGCTATTTCTGTAGTTTCAAAACGCGATATATATTTATACTAAGCAGTAAAAGAGAATGATATATATTATAATATTTCGTTTGCAGAACTGGAACATTATTTTAGCAATGACATGATACAAATTATGCATTTGTTATTTTCTTTCAATATTGATGAGGAAAACATCAATGAAGAACATGTAACAACGGATAAAAAACCAATAGCAGTACTTCTCACTGATCCTGGAACTAATGCTAGTCATTATTCAGCTGTTGTATCAAGAAGTAATGAATATTGTTTAATAAAACCCAAATTTCGAGGTGATATACATGGAAATCAAAACGATTACGTAGTTATAGATAATATAGACATAACTTAGAATAATATAAATTAAAATATATATGTTTGAAATTTTGTTAATATTATAATAAATACTTATATAAGATTATAAAAACTGTTATACCCTAGAAAATAAATTACATACAATATTGTTGTTGAAAATTTGTTATTAGTAAGAACAAAATGGATTAAAGTTCAAGTAAATGTATAATATATGTCGAATTAAACTAAAAATTGTTATACCAAAAATAAGTGTTTCTTTTGGTAATTTTAAGAATAAATGTAAAATTTTAAGTATGAATTCAGTTAAAAATTTTCTGAATTATTATAACAAACTAATTTTATAACCCCAAATTTGTACGAAAAAAAAATTATAGAATATTTCACTACAATGGCGGGAGGTAATGTGTTGGATACATCAGATTTTTTTTAATTGGGGATACAGATTTCGGCAAAAATGAACTACTTTTGTCTTTTGAGCAGCGAATTTAAATCCAGTAGTTGTCAACCATTATTCTAAGTTAAATAGTGTTTGTTGTAGCTGAGTTTTGATGCTATTTATGTTTTTTCCACAGCAATATACGACAACGTCATCAGCGAAAAGTGAAGTTTTGACATTTAGTGATTTCACCCTGCGGTACACCATTTTCTTGTATTTTTTGGTTGGATAGTTTCCCATTAGTTTTTACTCTAAATTTTCTGTTCTGTAAGAAACTTTTTATGAGTGCTAGAATGTTACCATCTGTATTTATTTCTTGAAGTGATTTTAGTATGTGGTGTTTCCATGTCATATCGTACGCCAGAAATATTGCTATCAGGTGTTGTTTCCGTTTGAATGCTTCTTGGATTTCTGCTGTGAGCGAGAGGATATTGTCCATGGTGGAGTAATCGCTTCTGAATCCGTTTTGTAAATTTGTGAGAAGCTGATTTTTTTCTAAATACCATGTAATTCTTTTACTTAACATCTTTTGTAAAATCTTACCTAGTGTGTTCGATAATGCTATTAGCCTGTAACTAATGGGATTCGTTTTGCTTTTTTGGGTTTGACTATAGGTATAACTAAGACTTCTTTCCACTTTTCTGGATATTCTTTTGTTGCAGTATTTCATTGTATATTCTAAGCAATTCTTTAAGAGCTGATTCTGGCAGATATTTAATGAATTCATATGGAATTCCATCTGGGCCTGGGCTGCTACCTCCTTTAATTTCTTTGATTGTTGTTTCTAACTCGTATATTTCGAAAGGTGTGTTTAGTTCATCATTTTTTTCATGTCCAATAACAATTGGTGTTGTTTCTAATTCATTTTTATATTCTAAGAATTTTTCATTGCAATGTGTATCACAGGAATTTTCTTACAATATTCTTGATTAGGGTATTTGTTTGTTGTAATGACTTTCCGTTTTTAATTTTTCTTATTTTGTCGCATACTTCCTGCGGAGATGTGTCGGTGGTTATTAATGCAACATATTTCTTCCAAGATTGTTTCTTGCTATGTAGTATTGTTTTTTGTAGTATAGCTTGAGTTCTTTTAAGGTTGATTAGGTTTTCAGTAGTGTTACGGTCTTTTTTTGCAATCCGCAATTTATTTAAAATCTAAATCATTTTCTTTCCTTATTACCATTTTTATTGCCAATTTATGGAACTCTTGTGCATTGCTGGTCGACTATTCTCAGGAATATTAATTTTTATATATTTGGGCATGTGCAAGTTTGAGCTAACTCGCAGACTTGAGCGAAGTGATTCATTCTGTTCGGTGATCGTCGCTGTAGTCATATCTCAGTGTCTAGTTATTATTTATCATATTGTTGGATAAATTTTAACGTGCCCGTTATTTGGGGATTATAACTGAGAAAAGTACTGGGGAAATATTTGTTCCCGCGGAAAATTGTTCCGGATTTATTACACTCCGATCTTTGAAAAACAACTTAGCCGCCCACCATCTCAGGTATTTACTTTTATTGTTCATTAGCCCAGTTGTAGAAGTATTTATAAAGTATTTTGATATTAATTTAATCATCGACCTGACAATGCTAATTGAGTTTTCCTTTCAGGCTTTTGTTTTGCTTTATTTTATTTATTTTTCCTATCACTATCGATATTAATTCTATCTCGTTCCAATTTACTGGATTCTTATTGTTGGACCGATTATTGTAGATGCACATCCTGGTGGAGGATTTTTGGAAAGAATTGGATGACCAGAACCTCGTGCTTGAGCGGAAATTATATCACGCCATTTTGGAATACGTCACTGGATCAGCCATATTACCAGATAAGCCTTGAATTTTATTGCTTATTATTATTTTTTTTATTATTATTATAATTCAGAACTATTTGATTATTCTTAATTCTGAAGTTTATTGCATCGTTTAATATTATAATTTAGATCTATTTGATTATTGGTATTTTGAAATTATTTGCATCGTGTTTTCAAGTTTATATTGTACTTTAACAATGTACTAGCTCAAGCGAGTCTTAAAACATTTTACGTATTTCATTTGCTGGTGGGAATACTCACTTAGGGTTTGTCAAGTATTGTGACGAAGCGTCACGAAGCAGTTTTATTTTGACAGTATTTTTGAACGTAAATTTGTTATCAAATTTACCGAAGCTCTACCTTTCAAATATTTTAAAACTATTGCCTAGAATTTATATTTGAATCAAGCAACCGCGCAAGGCCAGCGCGCGCATGTCTAGTAATGGCAGAACAACATGGAGTTTTATTTGTGTGTGTTTTTGTGAAGTTGATCTGCAAACTTTTACTCCGATTTTCTTGATTCGAACATCATGAGGTGCAAGATAAGGTTCTACGTAGTGTAGTGCCAAATACATCGCAGTTTTGGAAAACATATCCATCGAACATGTGTTTGGGTTGTAGTCAAGTTACTCGTTCAGTTATTTTCATGCGGCGAAATTAACTCGTTTAGTGACTTAAGGCAATAGTAAGTGTTTTTATTGCTGTTTGTATCTTATTAATGTTAAATGTTATTTATTTATATTTATATATGATATTTTTAATTGTTTTGTGACTATGTTCACCTCTGATGATAGGTACGAGGGGAAGGGGGTGAACATTTTGATAAAAGCGCGGTCGTTGACCGACTCGTGGCTTTTTTGAGTGAGTTTTTGGCCAAATAAAGACGTAAAAAATAAAAGTTGTGAAGCAGAGTTTATTATTTGAATTATTTTCATTTGTTTTCCTATCCTTCCACTGGTGAACGTAAGGTAGGTGGAAGTGAAGTATTTATGGGAAAATTGGAATAGTGTTTTGCCGTTTTTCACATCCTTATGTGAGCAAAACGTGTGTTTGAGAAAATTGTTCTTTTTCATTTCAAATTGCGATAGTTTGTGGATTCCGATTACTAGGGGCAGAGAAGAACTAGTGATTGCGCTACCACTATCGAGATAATTTTGCATGAATTTCGGCGTAGAAAAAATCCTCGAAACCGTCATTTTGCTTCGTGAGACGCGGAACAGGATTCGGCTTGTACATCGGCCAGCACCAGGACTAATCAAGGATAGTTCTGCTGAATTTGGTTTTGCGTTCGTTTTTACCTCGCCCTCGCATCGCGTGCACGTGAGTGAGCGAGCAACGCAGGTTTTAAGAATAACCGATTTTTGTCCGAAATTTATTTATGCTTTTATTTACGTCTTTTTACTGTCTTTTTTTTAAAAGTCGTTCCGTGATGTTGTGTTCAAGCGAGCGACCACAACCAATGTTGGAATCCGTACCTTGGACCATTTTCTCCATTGAGATATCCGTGGTCTTCGTCACTGGAAGCCTGCGAGTTAGACGTCTCTACCGTTACGTAGAGTGGCGCCCAAAATTTGGCAACGAATAGTGCGACAGCGTTTGTATATTTTATTATACCATGCCTAATTATTGTGCTTTTGCACGAGTTACTGTTTTCTAGGCTGTGACGACGTATTTTATATTGTGTGACGCGAAGATAACGCCGTAGTCCGTCACACGTTTTCGAGTACGATAGGGACTGGCGACGTAACGACGTCACAGTATATAGGGTTAGGATTTAAGAGTTTAAGTTAGTTATCACCCCTGCACTACCCTTGATTGCACTGCGCTAGCTATCTAACGAGTAGCATTGGTGCCTAAAGTGTATAGTTGAATTAAAACAACGAGACGAGACCTATTCGGTATTGTTATTGTTTAATTAATAAAGTGCGTTCTAAAGCAGAGACTAGACAGAGTGTTGCTACAACAACATGTCACTCACGGGCCGATGAGTACGCAAAAATAAAACCAAAAGGTCCTGTCGGAGAAAGGACGAATGAAGGACCTAGCGGCATGCATCCACACAAAAGGAGAAAAGGCGACAGCAAGTTGCAAGACAGGTACAGTGTAGAAGTAAGTAACACATACGACTCATTTAGTGAAGATGATGAAGCAACATTAGAAACCTCACAAGAGGAAATACAAACTACGATCAAGGACAAAATACCACCTATAATCGTGTACAGCTTCATACAAAATCACACACAAAGCTTTAACAACTTCAGCAAAGGATTAGAAAAAGAAATAGATGTAAAGTATAAGAATAACAGATTGATTATGTATACGAAATCTAAAAATGACTACGAAACTGTTATTGACAACGTAGAAAAATCAAAATTCGAATACCCTACATATAGCCGAAAAGATGAAATCCAGCATCGAATGGTCTTGAAGAATATGCCACCTAAAGTAACAGAAGAGGAAGTTAAAAGTGACTTTGAAAGGCTGAATGTACCAGTTCTAAAAACAAATAAAATGAAATCTAAAAGGGAAGACGGCACTCTGCATGAACTGCCAATGTTCATAGTTACCATTAAAAATACAATGAGCTTAAGAGAGATCTATAGCATCAAAAAAGTATGCCATTGCATAATACAGTGGGAAAAATATAAAACTAAGGGAGCAGTGCAGTGCTATAGGTGCCAATCTTTCTGGCATATAGCAAAGAACTGTCATAAAACAATGAAATGTGTAAAATACTCTGGACCTCATCCTCCTAATGAATGCCAATCTAAAACCCTAAAATGTGCAAATTGCACAGGAAATCATCCTGCTAACTATAGAAAGTGTCCGACATACGAAAAATGTTTACTATCCATAGAAAATAATCTGTCTAAAACCAGCTCTAGAATGCCAATAAAAAAGATTGATTTTAAAATGAAGAAATCTGACTTTCCAAGCCTCAATAACATCTCAAAATAATAATAACAATAATTTCAAATGGGGAAAACAGCAACCCCCAACCCCCATAGATAATGAAAACAATGTAAGCATAACAGATATATTCTCTGAAATAAAAAACTTATTTAAAAATCTAAACCTAGCAAGAATCATAAATATATTCAAAGCAAACATTCTAAAGATCAAAAGTGCACCTGATACAATTACAAAATTAGCAATTGTAACTGAAATGATAATAAATATGCTTGAGTAATGAACACTATCAAAACAATTAAATTAATCACATGGAACTGCTGTACTATAAAAGATAAAGTTGTAGAATTAACTGAATACATAAAAGAAAATCAAATAGACATCATAGGTCTAAACGAAACTCGCCTGGATTCGAAACACAAACTAAAAATCAGTGGATATAAAATATATATAAATATAAACGGCGGGGGAGTCGCAATAGTAATTAATAAAAATGTAGAACACTACCAAGTAACAACTCCAAAACTTAAGACAATAGAAGCAATATCACTACTAATTAAAACCACAGATTTAAATTTCATTATAACTGCAGTATACAACCCGCCAAAAAAGAAAGTATGTAATAATGACCTAAATAAACTATGCAATCAACACAAAAATACTATAATATTTGGAGACTTAAATGCTAAACATATAAGCTGGAATTGCCCAACCAACAATCGAAATGGAAAAACATTATTAGATTTTGCTAATAATAAACAGTTGCAAATACTAGCGCCTGACGAACCGACACATTTTCCTACAAGAGGAAGACCAAGCGTACTGGATATAATACTCCCAAAAAACATCACGAACGTTAGCTACCCCGAATCAAAAAAGATATTCAATTCGGATCATAATCCTGTAGAGTTTACCTTGTTTAAAAAAGCTAGGTGGAAAACCCCAATTCCAGTACTTAACTACAGAGCAACTAATTGGAAAAACTTCAGACTAACCCTGAATGAGAAAATCCCAACGGCAAATCCCATAGTTAACAATACAGACGACATTAATATACAAATCAACATACTCTTTACTGCAATAAAAGCAGCAACAACAAACCACGTGCCACTACTAAGGAAACACGAAACTCAGGAAGCACTACCCGACGATATTAAAGTGTGGATACGAGTAAAAAATCGGACACGGCGCAAATATCAACAAACAAGATCCCTAAGACTAAAATCAAGACTAAAAATACTACAAGAAATTGTAAACAAAAAACTAAAGAATTGGAAAAATGATCAGTGGTACAAAGTACTTAGTAAACTAAAGCCAGGAGTAGATAACGTATAGAAGATAACTAAATACTTCGAAAAAGACAGTAACACAATCCCACCGCTGAAAACAGCAAACAGGGATATATACACGGATGAAGATAAGAGTAATACCCTTGCTGATCACTTCGAAAAAGTCCATAAAGCTACCATAGACTTGGGAAACACTAATCACTCTAACAAAATAAACAAGAAAATAAAACAATACTTCACGGACAAACCAATAAAATATACTAATGCTAGATTAACAAAACCTAGCGAAGTTTATAAAATAATAAAGAGACTCAAAAATAAGAAAACACCAGGAATAGATGCAGTTCCCAATAAAGTATTAAAAAATCTCTCAAGAAAAGCACTTGTATTATTAACAAAAATCATCAATTCAATTCTAATGTTTGCCTATTTCCCAGAGCAATGGAAAACTGCTAAGCTAATACCAATACATAAAACCGGAAAGAATCTAGAAGAACCCAAAAATTATAGACCAATCAGCTTATTAAGTAGCATTAGTAAAATAGTAGAACGGATTATCTATGCCAGACTAGAAGAACATATTGAAAACAAAAATCTTTTAATCGCTGAACAGTTCGGATTCAGAAAAGGACACTCAACAATCGGACAACTTGTATGAGTGTGTGATTATATAACTGATGCATACAATAAAAATAAACACGTAGGTGCATTATTTATTGATATTGAAAAAGCGTTTGACAGTGTATGGCACAAAGGACTAATATTCAAACTGATAGAATACGAATTTCCCAAGTATTTCATTGATCTAATCAACTCCTACATAAAAAATAGAAAATTCAAAGTTAAAGTAAACGAAACACATTCCACCGCAAGGACAATAGAAGCAGGAGTACCCCAAGGATCGATATTAGGACCAATCTTGTTTATCATATACATAAATGACATCCCAAAAAGACCTGGAACTGAAGTTGCTCTATATGCTGATGACACCATATACTTCACCAAATCATATCGAATAGATACAATTGCTAATAAACTCAGTGTGTGCCTAGGAAAAACTAAAAAAACACTTTGAAAAATGGAAAATTAAAATTAATAGCGATAAAACTGAAACAATGCTCATGACTAAAAGAAGACCAGCAATAAAAAACAATGTCAAAATAAACGGCGGAATAGTGGAGTGGAGTCACTCAGTAAAATACCTTGGACTAAACTTGGATAAGGGACTCACGTACACGAAACATATCAATGAGACTGTCAACAAAGCAAACAAAATGTTGTTTAAAATCTACCCAATGTTTAATAGGAAGTGTGGACTAAGCACAGCTAATAAAATACTGATATATAAACAGTGCATAAGACCAATTTTAACATACGGTGCTCCAGTGTGGTATAATACTTGTGACACAAATTATAAAAAAATACAAGTGATTCAAAATAAGTGCCTGAGAATAATTGGACAATATCCTAGATATACTAAAGTAAGCGATATGCATGAAAAACTTAAAATAGAATACATTAAAGACTATGTGGACAATCTAACAACAAAGTTCTTTGAAAAATGTGAACTCAGTGAAAACCCATATATAACAACAATTTGTGATACCAGATTAGAGACTTTAAACTATAAAAAGTACAAACATAAAAGAACAATACATAAATTATTAATATAAGGCTAAAAAACTAAATAAAGTAATTAATTAATTAATTAATTAGCTATATAAAATAAAGAGTAGGTTTTTTTGTTTGAAGAATTGTTTTTTCCTACAAAATGTACTTAATGACATAAAATAATAACAAATGTAAAATTATTACGACCAAAAAAGTATGTAAGAATGGTTAATGATAATCAGGTGTACATAAAATAATGAAACTCTTTTTTATTATGTAAATTAAGACTGACAATAAAACGCCCGCATCCCCTAGCTGAGGCAATCATTATCATTTTGTTTTAAATAAAACTCGCCTGGGTTATAATAAGCTAAAGGTTGCAATTTTAATACACACTAGTTCACCCTGTATTTATTTAATCGCATCAATATAGCTCTGAGGCTGAAATATAATCATTACTTTATTAAGTTACCAACTTATAATTTCCCCATCGCTAATCTTCAGCATTTTCGACGTATTGGTATTTTCGTGGTTGTATACCGTGTTGATAAACTACAACCACGTGGCGCCCATTTTCCTGAATATATATATATATATATATATATATATATATATATATATATATATATTTAACCCTCCCAATTCTCCACTGTCTAAAAGCTGTCGGCCGCATTCCTAAGCAGCTTGGATGCGTAAGAGCTACAATAACACACGACTGCGTGGAGCGCGTAGCAGTAGATTTTTTTCCTCTGTATTTATATAGTGCTTTTTTGTTGTTTTTTATTGCTATTTTGCAATTTTCGTTCCACCATGGGACTATTTTCTTCTTCTTTCTAATTTTCCTTTCTCCAAATTTTTTGTCTGCTGTACTTGTGATGATGTTTTCTACTGCTTTATTAATTTTTGATGTTATATTCATTTTCCTATTTCTGAGTTGATGTTTTCCATTTCGTGTCATCTATTTTCCATTTTGCATATATTGGGTCTATATCTGTGTCGAGTGGGTTTGAGGTTGTTTTGATAAGAATAGGTAAATGGTCGGAGTTGTATAAACATGGAGCTGTTGTCCATGTTGTGTTCATTGTTAGGAATGGCGAACGGAGTGACAGATCTATTGCTGTAAAGTTTCCTGTGTGTTTTATAAAGTGAGTTGGTGACCCGTCTTTGAGAATTGTTGTTGTTGTTATCAATAATTTTTTCTATTAGTTTACCTTTCGTGTTTGTTTTCTCTGAGCCCCTGATGATGTTGTGAGAGTTAAAGTCTCCAACGATTAAAAACGGTGTTAGTAGTTGACTTACGATGTTGTTAATTTCAGTTTCTTGCACGTTGTAGTCTGGTGGTATGTAGATATTACATAATGTGAGACTATTTGATGTTATTATCTTGACAGCTATGGCTTCTAAAGTGGTATTGATTGGGATTTCAACTGAGGGGTTTTTGTTGTTAATTAGGGTGCATACTCCGCCACTAGCGTTGTTATGTGTGGTTCTATCGTTTCTATATATGTCGTAATCTTTCATGTTAAATGTTTGGGTATCTTTAAGTCGACTTTTTTGAATACATACGTATGCTGGAGTATAGTTAGATATTAACATTTGGAGTTCGCCTCTGTGGGCTGAGATTCTATTGTACTAGCATTCTGATAGGCTTTCTGAACTAAGATAGCAAGATAGGTGTCGAGTTTGTATTCTTCTTCTAGTTGTTTTTTAAGGATTTTTTGTATTTTAGTGAATCTTGATTTTAGTCCTCTGTTTTGCAATAGCGGATATAGTGCTTTCATCATTTGCGTAAAGTAAGGGACATCGGTTATAAATTCTCTTGCGATTTTTAGTTGGTCTGGTTTTCTATACCCATCTTCGAGGAATTTTTTGAAGTTTTCAAATATGATATTGTATTTGTTTGTGTTTTTTTCAATTTCTAGTTCTATGGGTTTCAGTGAGGTGTGTAGTGGTTCTCCAGGGCTTTGTGATCTGGGTTTTTTCATTGTGGATTTTTCATTTGTTTGGGTTAGTGTTGTTGTATGATCTTGGGAAAGTAGAATATTTTGGATTTGTTCGTTGGTTGAGGATGAGTCGGATTCGGGTGCTGGTCGTTTGTTTATAGGTATTTTGTTGATTTCATCGATTAGATTTGCGTTTGTTTCATTGTTGTTGGTTTTTGTGGCGTTTTCTATCTATGATGTAGTGATGGGTTCTATGTTGGTAAGACTTCTTGTAGGGGTTTTGTTGTTTTCGGTATTTGCTGTGTTTTCTTCATTGCATTGATTGCTCGTGTGGCCGTGTTTCTTGCAGTTAAAGCAGATTGTTGTTTCTTCATTAATGAAGATTCTATATTCTGTGTTGTCGAGGTTAATTATTGTGGACGTGGGAAGATTAATATCTTCATTTGGAGTGATATAGACTTAACGTACTCGGTTTCCTGTATTCCTACTCTTAAAAATGTTATTGGGGATACCATACTTAGTGCTTCTTCCAGTATGTTGTGAGGGATCGAGCTGGTGTGATCATACGGCGGATGTTCACTGTATTGGTGTCAATTTGTATCGTGTTGTGTTTTGTAACAATACTGTTTACTGCTTCTTTTGAATGTAGATACATGCATATTCTATTTTTTGAAATTTTGGAAGCAAAAAGAATTTGTTTTGGTCCAATGATGTAGCCTATGTGTATTATATAGTCTTTTATTTTAAGTGATTCTATTGCACATAATAATTGCTTGGTCTTTTGTGGGGAATGTATCGATTGTAGGTTTTTTTTTTGTAGCCTCGGAAAATGACTTGGTTTGTGTGTTTGTTGTTGAATTTTTGGTGTCGTATTGATGGAGTTGCAGTTTTTGTTGGATGGAGTTGTAGGGACCATTTTGAGTGTGTGTTGGTCGGTGCGCCCCTGTAGTCAGGAGGAGCCCAGGTTTTTAAGATTTATTCGATTGATTTGCAGTTTATTTTCACAAAGAATAATTTATGTAGTACAACCTATTACAGACACTATCACTTTTGCGTTGAGTAGATGTCGTGATGCCAGGTAATTAGTTTGTTGGTAGGTAGGTGGTTACGTTATCACTGGGAGTTTTGTTATCATTGAGAACATTTCTAGACATGTCCGTTCTCGACGGAAGGTAGAATAAGAATAGCATTACCTTTGATGCATCTGGAGGTCTTAAAGAAGTAGCAGTCGATTATCCGTTTGAGGTCTACTTGTCCTTTACGGTTGAAGCTGCAAACTAGAAATTTCACTCCGATAAAGCGGAAGACTGTTTCTAACAGGTTTCTAACAATCCTCCAATCTAAATTATTTAGTCCTCAGCTTATCTTCAGTACCGCCAGCTTAATAATATTATTTTCCAATAGATGATCCTTCAGATAGCACAGCGAGTCCCATAAATTGCGGTAAGACGACTTCTTATATGAGTATTGTTTCGTAACAAGGTAGGAAAATGTACCGCTTATGCTCTGCGTTATTATCTTTCAACTGTAGTGTTTCTCCGACGAATGGACGTTGGTTGGCCAGTTTTCTAGTCGTTCAAATTTTTACTTAAGGACTGCAACTATGCCGCAGGACATCTCAATGTTTTTCACGACGCAATGAGCTAGAGAATAATCCGGGGACACGGTGAATAGATCTCGTTGTTCTCTTTTGTCAAGGCATACCGTGCCTTGTGACCAGATGAATGGCTTTCCATGACTATCGACTATCAATTAGGTGTTTTCCTAATTCTGTAGACTACATCATTTATCCCCTTCACGATCTCGTAGGGGCCTTTCCAATTCTTTTGCAGCTTCAGTGACAAGACATAACCCCTTTGTGAATTGTAAAGCCATACTAAATTTCCAGATTGGTAACCACCTTTTTCAGCCTTGATGTCGTACTAGTCCTTCATCCGATAGCTGGCACCTTAAAGGTTTGTACAGACTTGTTCATGGATGTCGTTCATTTTTCTCCGTAAGTCCTCCCTAGCTAGATCTTCATCGGTTTTACTGTCAAATATCAAGTCGCTTGGTAATCGTAACTCCCACCCGATTAAGATGTTAGCTGGTATCTACCCTCTTGTCTCGTACACGGATGAATGATATGTTGAAAACTGGAAGTACTGCAGTAGTTTTATTAAATAATTAATAATAGATCGACAGAAAATATTTATTTCTTGACATATATCAATCAAAAATTACATTATATATTTTATTATTTTTCATAGCAAACTAAATTTTTGATATGTAATTGTAGTTTGTATTGTAACAGTACGTACCCACCTCCTCCGTACATACAATTATACTTTAGCCAAAGATCGTCTAGTGGAAGGTTTAACTTACCCTACGTTGTGTTTATTTAAATAAGTAACCCTTCATCGTCGTAATACAGAGTAGCTGTTAAAAGTGGAGGATTTTGGACAGGTATTTGATAAAATAAAAGAATGATATTCACTCCAAAAGACAGACAAAATATCTGACTTGTGCATTTATTATAATTAAATAAAATCGGAAAGTGCTGTGGAATATTACGCTCTCTGGTATTCACCTTATGAACCTGAGGGAAACCACAGCTAAAACCTCAGGTAGAGAGACAATTTTGAACATTTAACAATCATATAAAATTATTGCATTCAATTCATAAAGAGTTGTCCCAATAATTTATTACAAACATTTATGGTAAAATTCGGTTATGGTGACCAAACCAAATCCCAGTGGAAAGGATGAAACCACTACGACGCCAGACAACGGCCTAATAACGTCAAGTAGCGGGTCCAGAGAGTGCACTAGGTCGTCTCGACGCCAGACATTTGGCCTACGAACGTCAAGAGACTTCCCAGTAGAAAGGAGAAATCACCACGACGCCAGACAACGGCCTAATAACGTCAAGCAGCGGGTTCAGAGAGTGCACTAGGTCGTCTCGACGCCAGACATTTGGCCTACGAACGTCAAGAGACTTCCCAGTAGAAAGGAGAAACCACCACGACGCCAGACAACGGCCTAATAACGTCAAGCAGCGGGTTCATAGGTATGGGTTGGAGAGGAGTGGAGTTACAGACACCAGGAGGCTTACCTCGGACAAGCCAAGCATTAGGGAGTCCTGGATCCGACTCCCCGAGTACAGATTTGGACTCGGGTTTTATACAAAAATGTCCCTCTTCTCTCCTTCAGAATGAGGGCGTTTCGGGGGTAGTCCACGAACCAAGCGCGTGATCGTCGAATGCATCTTAAAAATGCACGTGCAGGCTCAGCGTCTCGAAATCTGACCCTTTCAAGTGGTTTTGCCGTCTGGCTTGGGCGCCAGGACGTGGAGTCCATGGGCGTGCGGATGATCCCTTTAGTACTTTTGTACATTTCAAAAATATCTAACAAAACATAATATTCTTTGTCACATTACATATTTATTTATATCAATTAGCAACACCAGCTGGAAGGAGTACATTGGGTCACCTGTCCTAGCGTGAATTAACGAAATTTAGTTTAATTAAAATATATCCTTTTTATTTATATTGGACGTATTTTACAACGGAATAATATAAATGATTTATGTTGTACTAACACAATATTTTAGAGATTTTTACGAATGATTTTAATACATAATAATTTATCAACTTTATGTTGTTAAAACTACCTGCACTTACATGAAAATTGAAAGGACATGGTTTTTACCAATTTAATATTGAAATAGATATTTCTGTTATTTAAAATACTTGATTTGCACATCCGAGCATATTTAAACAAATAACTAATTTATATAATAATTCACGGAAGTATTAGTATCATAGAGAAATTTGTGACCTCTACGCCTATGTTTAAGTTATATTCCCACATGTGGCAAAGTGTCGTCTGCCGAGGGTATGGCTATTTGACCCATATTCTTAGCAGGTAATAATGAAACTAAGATAGCAAAAATTTTGTTACACTATGCTGCGTTTAAAAATACGAACAGATGTCTTTAAAATAAAATGTTCAAAAAATTATTTTATCTAAATAAAGATTATGTTAAATATTATTAACAAAATGATACATGCTAGCAGTACTGCTTCAGTATTTCATTAAATAAAAGATCAAAGTCAACACCCCACCTCAAACTACAATGCATATAAATTTAGTTTTTCACAAAATCTTACAAACTTTATTTTTGCCAACGGTTTTGTTAGTATATCCGCAATCATTTTGTCTGTTTCACAATATTGCATATCAATTATTCCCTGATTATAAAGATCTCTAATAAAGCAATATCGCACATCAATATGTTTTGACTTTTGGCTTATTCTCTCACTTTTTATCATTGCGATGCATCCTTGATTATCTTCAAATATATTTATTAATCCTTTAACTTCAATTTGTAATTCTTTCACCAGTTGAATCAACCATAATCCTTCTTTGCAAGTTTCTGATACGGATATAAATTCGGCTTCAGTAGATGACAATGAAACAGTATTTTGTTTTCTACTTGCCCATATTATTGGATTATTACCAAGTTTAATAATATAACCACTAGTCGATTTCCTATCTTCTGTATTTCCTGCCCAATCAGCATCAACATATATATTTATTTCTGAGAATCCTTCAGTTATGTATAAATAATAATTTATAGTTGTTTTAAGATATCGAACTACTTGTTTAACTGCAGTCCAGTTTCGAACTGTTGGTTTACTTACTTTTCTTGATAATATTCCTACAGCTGTCGCAATATCTGGTCGAGTAGTAGTTGATAAATGTAGCAGACTACCAATAGCTTCTCTATATTGAATATTATCGTGTAACTCATTGTATAGTATTTGTTGTTTTATATATTCAGGATTCATGGGAATATTTGCTTCTTTTGCATCATTTAAACCAAAACGATTTACAATTTGTTTAATCTTTGTTTTCTGAGATAGTTTGAAATTTCCAAATTCATATTTCTCTACTTGAACTCCAATATAATTTGTAACTTCTCCTAAGTCGCTGATTTCAAAGTAGGTTTTAAACATTTGTAAAATCTAATCTTCAGTAGTTTGATTGTGTGTAACCATTAAAATATCGTCTACGTATAACATTAAGTAACTCCATTCATAATTTTCTTTTCGTATATATAAACATTGATCAACATCACTTTTTAGGAAATAATTTTTCGTCAAAATCTCATTTATCTTGTCATTCCATGTCTTTGCCGCTTGTTTCAGGCCATATAGTCCTTTCTTTAATCTGTAAACTTTCTTTTCTAAATCCTTTTTTTCATATCCTTTCGGTTGTTTCACATATAATTCTTCTTTTAATTGCCCATTTAAAAATGCTGTTTTCACATCAAGATGTTTCACTTTCATTTTCTTTGAAACAGCAACACAAAGTAAAATTCGAAATGTTGCACTATTTGCTACTGGTGCGAAAGTTTCTTTAAAATCTTCACCTTCCTTCTGTGTGAATCCTTTTGCTACCAATCTTGCCTTATAGCAAATAATATTTCCACTTTGATCTTGTTTAGCCTTGAAAATCCATTTTGTATCAATTGCTTCTCTGCCTTCTGGTAAATCTGTCAAATCCCAAACATCTTTTTCAGTTATAGACTTAATTTCGTCATTTGATGCTTCAATCCATTTTCGTCGTATTTCTTCTGGTAATGTTTGCATTTCTTCCCAAGTCGTAGGTTCTTGAACTTGTTCAGTTGTTGTCTTATATGCAGGTGTATAACGTTCTGGAGGGATACCTTTATTTATCCGTGTTGACCGTCTTGTGTTTTCAATATTATATAGAGATTTTTCTTCTATTCTAATTTCATTTTTATTATTTTCCTCATTAGGTTCATAAATTACTTCATTTGTATGTTTTTCATTCTCTTCTACAACATTGTGTCCATCTAAACATTGAACAGTTCTTGAAATTATTACTTTATTTGTTATTTTATCTAAAATTAAATATCCTTTAGTTTTATCTGCATAGCCTATAAAAAATCCTTCTTTCCACGATTTTCAAATTTTGTTCGCTTTTCCGCTGGTATGTAGTAGATTACTTTACTACCAAATATTTTCATGTGACTTACACGAGGTTTGCGCCCGTACCATTCTTCAAATGGAGTCTTTTCAATTTCTCTTGTTGGTAAGCAATTTTGTACGTAAGATGCTGTTAAGATAGCAGCTCCCCAATATTTTCTGTCAAGAACACTATCTTCAAGCATACATCTTGCCATTTCAGTTAAATAACGATTTTTTCTTTCTGCTACGCCGTTCTGAGAAGGTGAATATGGTGCAGTAGTTTCATGTTTTATTCCGTCTTGTATAAAATATTTCTTCAGTTCTTCATTAACAAATTCCCCACCTCGATCTGTACGTAGTATTTTTGGTGTTCTTTCATTTTTAGTTTTCACGTAATTTAAAAATTCTGGAATCTTCTGTATTGCTTCATTTTTATGACTTAAAAGATATACAGTGAGAAAGCGCGATTTGTCATCAATCAAAGTTAAAAAATAACGCTTGCCTGTAGGAGTTGTTGTTTTCATTGGACCGCAAATATCTGCATGAAATAATTCTCCTATCTTTAAATTTCTGTTTTCACTTTTCTTTGGATACGATTCTTGGACAATTTTGGCTTTGAGACAGCATATACATTTCATATTGTGATTGCAGTTTTCAATTTTTAAACCTTCTACCAAATTTTCTTCTTGAAGTTTTCTTATTGCTTGCAAATCACGATGTCCAAATTTACGGTGCCATTCATGTATGCAGTTTTTATAATGTCCTTCAACTTTCTTTGCTATTTCTACAGATTTCAACTTATACAATTCTTGTTCTAAAATTCCTTCAGCAATTATTTCGTTATTCTTCTTAATAATGCATCTTCTATTTCCAAAAATAATATTAAATTCATTCTGGTCCAATTTTTGCACAGAGAGTAAGCTACTGTCCAAATCTGGAACAAATATTACATCGTGAAGTTTTATACGTTTTACGCCATAGTTTTCGATATATTGTTCAAAAAGTATATCACCAATTCTTTTTATGTCAAGTAATTGTCCATTTGCAACTTTCACTTTTCCTGTTTTTGATCTAATTATACTTGTATAAAATTCTTTATTATTTGTCATGTTTGTAGATGCAGCAGAATCAATATACCAATCTGAATTATTAGCACATGTCGAGATTTTAAAACAATGGTGAATTACTTCTGTTACTTGTTCTTTTTCTTCTGTAGTTTTCTTAGCTTTATATTGTCCTTCTTTCTCATCATTCTTTAACTTATAGCAATATATCTTTTTGTGTCCTGGTTTTCCACAATATTAACAAGTTATTTTAGGTTTTGAGAACTTAAGTTCTTTATTTTCTGTACTTTGGGTATAATTCTTCTTTATTGTTTTCACAGCATTTTCGATTTCATTAGTACTTGTCATTTCTTGTCTTCTTTCATACGTCGCTATCAATTTTTCCTTTACGTATTCTAACGTCAATTCTGATGATGGTCGCCCTTCCAAACTTGTAATCAAAGAGTCATAACTCTGAGGTAACCCACATAGCACAATTGCTACAATATCGTCCTCTGGGATGTCTTTTCCAATACCTCTTAGCTGATCAACGGTTTCTAGTATATTATAAATATATTCTTTCATTTTCATAGTCTCAGTGTATTTACTGTTGTATAATTTTCTTTGTAAAAATAATTTAGTGTTTAAATGTTTCTTCTCGTATATTTTAGCAAGTGACTCCCACATTTCTTTAGCAGTAGCAGCATGTTTTACATAAATTAATTGATTATCTTCTATGCTCATTACAATTTTTGCTTTCGCTGACCGATCCATTTTATCCCACGCCATTTGCAAAGATTCCGATTCATTGGGCCTTCTTCTTGTCATTACATCCCATAGGTCTTTATCACTTAGATACATTTCCATTTTTAATTTCCACACATCTTAGTTTTTATCGTTCAGTTTCATGAATGTAACCTTTTCTTCCCACATTCTAAATATCTATCAATGAAATTCTAATACACTATTTTAATTATGGTACAAACACTATCTGCAGTTAGTCTTCTGGGCCCATAACCTGTTGAAAACTGGAAGTACTGCAGTAGTTATATTAAATAATTAATAATAGATCAACAGAAATTATTTATTTCTTGACATATATCAATCAAAAATTACATTATATATTTTATTATTTTTCATAGCAAACTAAATTTTTAATATGTAATTGTAGTTTGTATTTCATTAAATAAAAGATCAAAGTCAACACTATAAGTCAACGAGAACAGATGAGGATGTAGGTTCCAGTCTTATTGGTGGTTAGAGACTCCTTCGATAAAAATAGGTTGATTGTTTTTTTCATCCGTTCAACAATGCCATCAGACTGCGGATGTAATACGGTTGTTCTGGTTTTGTGATTCCTAATATCTTACAGATATTTTGGATCAGAGCAGACTTAAAATTCCTTCCTTGGTCGGAATGTATTTCTCACAGTGTCCGTTACAGCTTCCTGGTTGGGTAATGTCTCAACCCTTTAGTGAAGTAGTCCATTACTAACACTGAGTATTTATTTCCTTCGACCGTTTCTAGGAATGGTCCGGCTACGTCAATCGCATTGTGTTCAAATGGGCTCCCCACATTGTATTGATGCATTGCATTGATGCTGTCGGCACAAACTACACATTTATTACACCAGTCTTTAACATCTTCTTTACTGTTAACCCAGTAAAATTACTGGCGTAATCTTTCAACAGCTCCATTTAATCTAAAGTGTCTTCCACCAGATCCGCATTGATCTCTTTCAATGCGTCTGGTGCTCTACATTTAGGAATTATTAGTCTTCCTTTCAGTATCATTAACATTTTCTAAGACAAGTTTCAGGAAGCCATCCTCAACCAACATGGGACCCTACTATGCCCAGTATGATTTCACTATCTACGAGTGTGGTGCAATGCGTTCCCAAACAAGTTTGTTATACTTCGCCTTCCATTCCAGTATAACTTTCAAAGAACATCATCAATTGGTGGCATCTGTGTCTAGAATGAATTCTTCGGGTAAATGATAACTTAGGACAGGTGCGCTTGTCAAGGAATATTGCAGTTGTTTGAACGCGGCTTGACAGTCCATCTCCCAGATAAATATTTTTTCTTCTTCAGTATGGCTATGTTGGCAAATCCAGGTACGTAACGTCTAGGTATGTACAGAGGTCAAGGAAACTTCTCATTTCGTTTTTATCTGTCGGTACTGGCCAGTCACTCACAGGCCTTATTTTCTTAGGGTAAACTACAATACCCTAACTAGAAACTACGTGTCCACAGTAACGAACTTCTTTTTGAAACATGTGATACTTCTTTAGGCTAAGCTTCAGATTAGTTTTCCTCAATCCTATGTGTTCCTCGAATGTTTTTCCTACCACAATAATATAGTTGAAGTAAACTAAACTCATTTTTCATGATAGTCCAGCCCATATTGTTTCCAAGAGTCATTCAAACGTTGCAGGAACATTGTAGAGTCCAAATGGCATAATAGTCAATTGCCAAAGACCCGTACTGATGCTAAAGGCTGTCTTTTTCTTGTATTTTGGGTCGAAATCCACTTGCTAATATCCGCACTTTATATGAAGAGTAGAAAAAATATTTGATCCTGTCAATGTGTCCAGTGTATCGTCTATTCGAAGTAGTAGGTAGCTATCCTTCTTTGTCACGTCGTTAAGTTGACGATAATCGACGCAAAATCTTGTAGAACTATCCTTCTTTTTCACTAGCACAACTGGTTAAGCCCATGAACTGTTTGAAGGCTCTATCATACCTTCCGTCCTCATGTCCTTAATGATTCTTTCAGCTTCTTCCCGCTTAGCCAGTGGTAATCTTTCTGTTTGGCAGATGGGTCTTGTGTCTCCGGTATCTATTATGATAATTAATGATGGACTACATTCGTTCTTTCTTTGGTTTTCTTGTCAAGTTCCCAATTAAGTTCTTAGACTTGGTTTTCTAGTCGGCGGTCAATTTCTGGAACGATGTTAACATTACCTTGATTAGTATATCCGGAACTTTATAGAATGTGCTGTTTTTGGCCTTCACAGTTCGAATAATCGATGATACCGCTAAACATTCTCCTACTATGGTCCCTTTTTTTAGTACAACCGGACAAAAATTGATATTCATTACAAGCACTGGGATTATCTTGTCGGTTTTGAGCAAATCTTTTCCAATTACTACTTCAGTGCCAATTTTAATGTCATTATTTCCTGGCTGAAGCATTGCAATGTTTTCCTCACAGAAGCATTGTCGTCTCGTGGATTTAATACCAGTTTTTCATCATTGACCACCATAACTCCATTTTTCAGGTCAAGTTTAAATCCATGCTTTTTTATTATGGCTACGCCGGAAATGAATTCATCTTCTATGTCAGCTACCAGCACATAATGTTTAATGCACCTATTTCCAATAGTAATAGTGAAATTCATTTCTGCAGATGCGGTTGCTTGTTTTCCTGTGGGTGTGCGTATCTGTCATTTGGTTGAAAATAAATGTCTTTCTTTTTCTTCCTAAGTCGGGTCTAATTATTGTTTTTGTCGTGCCCGTATCTAGCAACTTTTTAAGCGGCCTTCTGTCGATAGAGCCCTCTACATAGATGCTGTTAGCTTGATAATGAAGGGATGCGATATAACTAAAATGGATTCTGGGGCTACTGGATTACTAATCGACGATTGCCCCTTCGTATTAGTTTCCCGACTCGTTTTCTTGTTTTCTTGCTTCTGCGTTTCTCCGTTGTTTTCTGCAGAACCTTTGCGGATGATCTCGTCCACCAATTCCAACAGCGGAGTTTTTTTTTCCAGCATGAATTTCAGACGTGATTCTTCTTATCTTATCTTCTAGGTGCTCGGTGTCTTCGATCCTTTCAGCATCGATATTTCGTACTCGCGCCTGGTTACGTGAAGCTTGTTTGGCAGCTTCATGATCTAAGGTCTAAGGCATATGAAAGTATTTCAACCAGAGATTCTGGTCGAACTAGTCATAGTGCTTGCTGAGTTTCATTGGCTCGGGCCCCATAGATAAATGCTTGAGTGGATAGACATTCTACAGGCGCTGTAGGATGTGCGAGACGAGCCAAATGAGCTTCATCGGCTTTAAATTTTGCAGGTTTTCTTTAGAACTCTGATACTGGTACACCTGCCTCAGATGCGCATTGTCATATTGCATATACAATCGCTTAATAAGTTGGTCGAAGTCTTCCTGTTGATGGCTTCTCTAAGCAGTGAAACTGTCAGCGCTCTAGCCTTTTCCTTGGAAGTCCAACCATTTGCTTTAGCAGCGGCTTCAAATTGTTTTACATAATTCGGACACGGTGACTTGCCGTCGTATTCTGGTGTTTTAATGTAAATTTTTGAATAATTTTATTTTCTTGAATTTGACACCGCTGTAACGGATGGTAATTTTTACCAAACACTACAATAAAATAAAAATGTGAGTTCTTTCCAAACCGAGGTATTTTAAATAGGTGGACTTTCGGATCGTGGAAAGACGGGTTGTTAAAATAAATACGCAAACAATTTACTTATATTAAAATAAATATATATTAAAATTAAAATAAAAGTTCCAACAAAAATAATAATTTAATAATTTATTTACCAAAATCGTTATTATAATTTAGATCTTTCTTTCTCGGACTCTGACTACCCACTGCTGTATTTTTTAATCAGAGTACTTAATTTGGATTTTTACATAATCATCAAATATCAGTGATTGCAATGGAAAAATTTATATTAATTACATATTTTGCAGGTTCATTACACTGCACTCATACGTCATAAATTGTCAACGCCTCATTTTTAGTTGTTGATTCGTCGTAGAATAATTATATTGAGTGTTTTGTTTGATTAATGGTAATTCTCAGCGGCGGTAAATTGGTGCATAGGTAAATGTACAATAATGCTGCTGTCGTAAGAAAAAATGTGATTACCGGAATCTGCCGGAATAAATATTTTCTTTTTCATTAAATAAATGAAACGCCATTTTAGGTACATTTTGGTCAAATATATTTTATTTTGCTGTTATGAAATTGATTTAAAGCAAAAAATGTAAGCCCTTTTTTACGCATTTAATTAATATAATATATTTAAACATGAAAAGTAACCAGACTGCCAGACCCGATCCCTGATTATTTGATGTAATCCACATAAGATTGCCTGATGGTGGTCATGGATTATTTTTTAGCTCTTAATTTCTTAAATACAACAAAATGTAAACAATAACGACGAAACATTAAAACTAGAATCACTACCGAATGACGAACGAGAGATTAAATTATTTATCAATTTTCTCAATAAATAGTTATTTAACCAAAGATTTAGATTGCAACGAGCAAATAAAATAATTTGCAGCGCAAAAATGCAGAAAAGTTAATCGTTAATTAGCAGACTTATGATAAAGATTAAAATAATTCTCATTTTTAGATTAGCGAATTATACTCTAATTATCCAATTTATTTCTTAAAATGTAATTTAAACTAATCCTAGTATCTATCATTTTATATAACAGTGAATATTAAATTTTAAATACCTGAATAAAATAGAATTCACTAATCAAAAATTGACGATTACTTTAATCATTTTTATGAATTTGCCCATATATGTAACTAAATTATTATTATTTATAAGAATAAGTGTTAATAACATTCCATTTGTTTCGGGATGATATGCAGTAGTTTGTATCTTCTCAGTACCAAATATTTTCAAAACTTCTCTAAATAATTTTGACATTAAATTTGCACCACGGTCAGTTAACAATTGTCTGGGCGCACCGTGTCTGGTAACTATTTGTTGGGCAAAAATTTTAGCTATTGTTTCGGCTTTATCGTTTGGAATGGCGAATGCTTCCGGATATTTTGTAAAATGATCTTGAAATGTCAGAATGTACTTATTTCCATTCATCGTAGTAGTAAGAGGTCCTACAATGTCCATAGATGTTCTTTCAAAAGGTTTCGTTACTTCTTGGAATTTTTGTAGAGGAGCGGATTTTAAATGTGGAGAAGTTTTCCGTTCGTTGCACGAATGACATTTATCGCAATAGTCTTTAATGTCTTTCGTCATAGATTTCCACCAAAATTTATCTTTGATTCTTTTGTATGTTTTTTCGAATCCTTGGTGTCCTGCGTACGGAAGATTATGATATGCATGCATAACTTTAAAAACCATTGATTTGGGTTTCACTAATTTATGTCTTTCATCATCAATTCTTTCCTTGAAGAGTAATTGTTCTTCATCTACAAAAAATCCGTCTTGAGTTTTAAGTTTCTTTAAGTCGTCATCCTCGTTTTGCTGAGTTAGTATTTTATATCTATCCCAGATAGGTACGAAAACTTCGTCGTTATTTTCTTCATTTTGTAAAGAATTTATAGGAATTCTAGAAAGTACGTCAGCGTTTATGTGCTTCTTTCCTGGTTTATGAATTACTTCGTATTCGTGTTCATTTAAAAGTATAGCCCATCTTCCTAATCTTGTATTTGGATCTTTGAGAGACATAAGCCATTTTAAAAGTTTATGGTCTGTAACTATAAAAAATTTTCGTGCGTATATATAGCATCTATATTGTTTAAGACCCCATATTATTGCTAAACATTCTAGTTCAGTAGTTGTGTAGTTTTCTTCGTGAGTTTTTAGTTGACGACTAGCAAAAGCGATTGGCTTCTCGTAACCTCCCACTTTTTGACTGAGTATTGCGCTTATACCTTTGCCGCTAGCGTCTGTTGATAAGATAAAATCTTTGGAAAAGTCTGGGTGTATTAGCACAGAGTCTGAACAAAGGGCTGTCTTTAGGTCATTAAATGATTTTTCACATACATCTGTCCAACTGAATTTTATATCCTTCTTAGTTAGAAAATACAATGGCGCTGCGGAATTTGCGAAATATTTAATGAATCGCCTGTAAAATCCAACTAATCCAAGAAATGATCTAATTTCTTTTGCGTTTTTAGGTTTTGGGTAGTTTTCAATTACGGAAATTTTTGCTGGGTCTGGGTTTATTCCAGTTTCGTTAATAACGTGTCCTAAATATTTTGTTTCATTTAACAGGAACTTACATTTTGAAGGCTGTAGTTTTAAATTTGCTTCCCTTAATCAGTCAAAAACTTGTCTTAACCGTTTGATATGATCGTCTATACCGTTTCTATTGAACACAATCACGTCGTCCAGATATACAAGACATCTTTCGACTGTTAAGCCTGCTAATATATTGTTCATCAGCCGTTGAAAAGTGCTGGGAGCATTTGCTAATCCAAATGGCATTTTCGTGAACTGGTAATGTTGACCGTTGATAGTGAAAGCTGCTTTTTCTTTGTCCCTCTCATCCAACTCCACTTGCCAGTAGCCAGAAGCTAAATCAAGTGTGGAGAAAAGGTTTGCATTTCCGAGTTGGTCAAGTGTTTCTTGCATATTAGTGACGGGATAATGGTCTTTCTTTGTGACAGAATTCAATTCTCTCAGGTCAATACATACTCTAATTTTCTTCTCTCCATTTTCGGACTTCTTTGGAACTATTATAACTGGCGCGGACCATGGTGAGTCAGACGGTTTAATAATACCGGCGTCTAACATGGATTTTAACTCCTTGTTCAGCATTTCTTTCTGACTGAATGGTACTCTATACTGCGCTTTTGCTATGGGTTGTATATTTTCATCAGTTATAATCCTATGTTTTACTTTATGCGTACACCCCAATTTTGATCCTTTCCACAGGAATATATCTGAGTACTCTTCTAATAAAGCCAGGACTTTCTTCTTAGTAGTCCCTGATAAGTGCTGCAAATCGAACTCTTTCTCAAAATTTTCTTTATTCGCTGTTAAATGTTTATCCCAATCTACACTATTTACTTTTACATCGTCTTCCATTTCTTCACTATTTCTTATATTTCCCTTTCTAATACTATCCATATTTACGTATTAAGCTTTTCCTATTATCGTATTTTTCGGTACTCTAATACTTCTTCTACTTATATTAATTAATTGGACTACTATTTCTTTTTCAGCTTTTCCTAACGTTCTTGCAACCATAAGTCCATGTATTTTCACTTCTTCGGGTTCTATTAAATTGTCTTGGGCTGGATTGATCAGTTCTTGCCTTGCTAAACATCGAAATTCGCAATTCGGTGGAATTTTGATAGCTTTCTTCAAACGTACCCAGTTATGGCCATTAACTGAAAAGTTTGAATTTTGCTGTTTCTTCTCCTTTTCGCGTTTCCTCTGATTTGACATTTTAACTTCTTCGTTTACAATTGACGTCACTTGTTCGTGACCTTTCTTAACATTTTTGCGGATATCGTTGTTCGTGTTCTTATCTGGTGTCAGTGCTCCGATTGTTTCTGCTGACTCTTCATTTGACTCTTCCGTTTCATAACTAGCAAGCAAGTTTATATGTGTGTCTGCGATAATAATTTCTTCGGACTTATAATATATAATTGCCCCATAATATTGTAAAAAATCACGACCCAATAATCCATCTGCTTATAATTTCAAATCATTTGAGCAGATTATACATTTAAAAGGTAATTGTAAGTTGGATGAATTAAAAAATATTTCTGAAGTGCCAAAATAGTTTATTGTATCACCGGATATCGAAGATAAATTTCCAATATTTTCTTTCATTATTTCATGTCCTATAGCACATTTCTCTTTGACAAGTGATACTGCTGCTCCAGTATCAATTAAAAGATTTACAATTTTATTTTTAATTTGTAGAATAATAGAATTTGGCACTGAATTTTCTGAATTTAATTGTGGAATTAGAATATTGGGCGAAGACGTTGACTTTACTGAGATGTCCTCCCGTGCTGAGGCTTGAACGAGAGAGGTTGCTCGTTTAAATTACTCTTCTGAGTTGTGAAATTTCTATTCTTATTTTTAGGCTGAGTCCAATGTTGGTGATTAAAATTACTATTATTTCTTGGTTTATATGACGAATTTGCATTGTACATGTAATTGTTTGATGACCCGGGACCTCTGTAGCCTTGATTTTGATTGTAATTTGGTTTAAAATTTTGATTTGGATTTTGATATTGGAAGTTGTTTGATCTATCATTTCTGTTGAACCTATTTTGCCTTTCTCTGCACCCAATTGCTATATGACCGGGTTTCTTGCAAATATAACACGTTGCAATATTTTCTCGAACATTTTTATTTCTACAGTCTTTAGCAAAATGATTAGCTTTATTACATATGTAGCATTTTCTAGTATTCGGCACTAAGTTTTTTACAAAACCAATTTCCATGTTTTTAAATTTTTGTTGGCATATTCCGATTTCTTCTCTTTCCGCTAAAGTCACCGCGTCTTCAAAGGTTAGGTCTTTGTTACTGTCCATGATTGTTCTAATGTATCTTTTAATTTCTGGTCTTAATCCAGGTTTAAATTGATAAAGTATTAATTTTGAAGCAAAATTGTCTTGTACTTCTCTTTCTTCTTTTAATAAATTTTTCTTAAGTGTTCTAAGTCTAGATGCAAAATTTTGAACTGTTTCACATAAATTTTGTCTACAATTTGAAATTTCATTATAAATTTGGCCTGGTAGTTTACGTTTTGTAAATCGTTCTGTCAGTATCTTTCTAAAGTCTTTGTATTTTATATGTTTGTTTTTTAATTCTGGTCTCTGAGTATAAAATTCAAATGCATCACCCGTTAGTCTACATTTAATAATATCTATCACTTTCTGTTCGTCCCATTGTTCAACATTTGCCCGTAATTCAATTTTTTCAATATATTCGTTTACGTTACTTCCAGAGAATTGATCAACAGTATGCGCTATTAAACCAAAAGATAACATACCTTGTTCTTGCTGCGAGCTGCCTGTGCCAGAACTTCCAGAGTCCCCATTTCCTGCTGCACCATCGTTTCCACCAGCCATCGTTGTCACTTATTTTTATTTATTTTATTATTTTCTCTTCCGCGGGTTTTCCACGACAAGTTTACACTATTCAAAATACTCGCGAGTAAATCAGATGTACTGACTACTCTTATTTGGCGAAAATACCCCAAAAACCACTGCCACCAATTGTAACGGATGGTAATTTTTACCAAACACTACAATAAAATAAAAATGTGAGTTCTTGCCAAACCGAGGTATTTTAAATAGGTCGACTTTCGGATCGTGGAAAGACGGGTTGTTAAAATAAATACGCAAACAATTTACTTATATTAAAATAAATATATATATTAAAATTAAAATAAAAGTTTCAACAAAAATAATAATTTAATAACTTAATTACCAACTTCTTTCTTTCTCGGACTCTGACTACTCACTGCTGTATTTTTTAATCAGAGTACTTAATTTGGATTTTTACATAATCCTCAAATATTAGTGATTGCAATGGAAAAATTTATATTAATTACATATCTTGCAGGTTCATTACACTGCACTCATACGTCATAAATTGTCAACGCAACTTTATAAAACATCAGATGCGAAATAATCAAATTAAAGTAATTTGATACCTACTTTCTAAAGTTGAAAGGGTATTGCCTTTTACACCGCAGACGTAATTTTAGAGAAATCTTTCTGTAATTTTATAATTTTCATATCCGTATTCTGCTTTTACAGGGGCGGATTTAGGCATGGGGTTTATGAGCTGCAGCCCAGGGCCCCGCGATACAACGGGCCCCCTGCTTCGGAGAATCAGAATAACCCCACAGACATTAGCATTGTCCGCATGGATGCTTAAAGAAATTTCGACGTCGGTTTCGAAGCGTGCCACGCCACCTAATCCTACAATTCCTAAATCCCACAAGACCTATATGTTATGCCGCCTCAATGCCACCAGGCCTAAACAATGGCCGCCGCCCAGTCGCCCAGTTCAATCGTGCTCAGTCCCACAAGGCCTAATAATGTAATTTCACAGTCGCCCTGTCTAGTCGTGCTCAGTGCCACAAGGCCTAATGTGGGTTGAAATGGGATAGGACACAATATTAACCCAGGTTTCAAACCAATATTACAGATATATCCACATTTATGTTTTATTGTAGTTTCTGGTAGATCACCAGATGTCTGTACTATATACAGTATAATTACTTAACAACAAATTAAATACATGCAACTTTAAGTAATATTGTTTATCCAGAAGCACGATTATCCAGAAACAATATTATTGCGGAAACTTTTTTATAATTTCCGGTTTATATTTATTATTCAGGCAATTGTCTATCCTAAATATATAAAATATTGTATATTTTGTTTTACATTATTAAGCAGAGATAAATCGATTCAGTAATCATGTATATTTCTGAATTATACTTGTTTGACAAGTGGTTAAATTAATTTCAGATAAAAATCATAATAAAATCTGCATTTTATTTTATGTTTATACTTATATTTTTTACAGTAACTAATTAAGTAGTATACCATTAGCCCATTAACGTGAAACAATTGCTGCTATATTAGTACCATTGCCATATTTCAACAGTTTTAAAAAATCAGATGCCCAAAATGTAACCTATATAGTACAATAAATATCTTGCTTCTACCTGTATAAACTATTTTATTATACATAACCTTCTTATATGGTGTCAGTTGTTTGTGTTATATTTAATGTTTCTAGTAAATGACTCTGACTCAAACTTTGCTGTATTCATGCACACAAATATCCAGACCGACGGATCGACAGACATGCTAAAAATAAATAAAACCATGGAATATGCTCGTATGCTTCAACAGTGAATAAATCATTCATATATTAATATAACTTATTCAATTAATAAACTAAAACGAAATTCACTATCACAATTTAAGAATTCCATTACTAGGGAGAGATTTATTCATAGAATATGTAATTATTGTGAAAAGTAGGTTGTAAATAATGTCTTATTGAAAGATAATGACTACAAAATCATGAAAACTAATTTAGAATTTGGACGTTTAATGTCAAGGTACCAAAGCAATTCAAAACTTAAAATGAATATATTATACATTAAATAGAATATAATATTTTTAACAAGTTGCATATATATATATATATATATATATATATATATATATATATATATATATATATAATTATTATAAAATGAATATAATATACATATAATAACTTTTATATACGATTATTATAGAATAATGCCATTCTTATATAATATTCAATTATTATGGAATGTTTATATTCTGTACAACTGTGCGGTATTATTTTTTAACTAGTAATGGAATAGCCACATGTCGCATCTGTTACCGGTAAAAAAATATCTTAAGAAACACTTACAACAATAAACAATTATTATAATACATGCAGAAGATTTTATAATTTTTGTATACATATAGAAATCGTATGTTTTGGAATTATATGAGTTATATTACAATTCAATGAAAAACAATTATTACAGTGACACCTATTGTGAAATTTATGCAACGCTTAACCTCAAAACAAAATTTGTGATTGTTTTTGTTGTCTGTTTTTAAATTTTGACGCTAATACCCATAAATTAAGGAAATATATTTGTATACCTAATATAAATATTATTTAAAATGAGTGAATCCTGAAAAGAAATTGTGCACGCAGCTACAGCTATAATTGGTAATTTAACCTAGAGATACATACGAACAGTGTTATCATCAGTTTATTCATTCAATGAAAATGTCATTGTAGCTTATTTTTGCGAGATTTCAAACAAAATGAAGTCATCCACTTTTTGGAAGATTACTCTATGTTGAGAACAACCCTTAGTGTGAAACACGATGTTGATTTGGCAAATTATGCTAAGCTGCAAGCATTTTTAAAAAGGAAATCGACCGGTTAGGTATCAAAAAATTTAAACATTGAAAGCAGAAGAAATTAAAAAATTATAAACAAAGCACCAGATAACATATATCTTGCCACGAAGGTAGAATCAAAATGAAATATAAAATAAATATACAAAATAAATTATGATAATTTTACACCAGAGTGATTCTAGCGGCCACTTCCCGAGAGTAGTATATTGCGAAGAAACATGGTCGTGTCTATGACCAAGGCCAAGTAGATAAATCAAGTAGTATGCAACAAAATAATAGAAATTATCAGACGCAGGTAAGTCATACATTTATTTATTTTAATGGTTGTAACACTAACCTATCATTCTTTTGTAGGTTATGTTAGCAATAAATTTATATATATATCCTCTATAACTTAGAGTTACGCTGCCCAATTATTATAAATAAATTATATACATTATAACAAATGTTTTCAAGTATAACATATATTAGCGTCACCTGTTGGGGTACGTAAAAAAAAATAAAGATTGTCTGCTTTATCCTGCCTATATATATTCTTATTTATTTCCCAAACTAATTCGAGTGACGCTTTGGAAAAATTATAAATAAATAGTACACATAATAACAAATGTTCTCATGTATAAAGAACACTAATGTCACCCGTAGGAGGGGGTGAAAAAAAATCATAAAATTCCACACATGACATATTCTGCATTTAATCTTATTTATTTCTCAAACTGATTCGAGTGACGCCTTGGAAATATTATAAATAAATAGTACACATAATAACAAATGTTCCCATGTATAACAAACAATAGCGGAACCCGTAGGAGGGAGTGAAAAAATATCAAGAATGTTTCAAACAAGACATTTTCTGCATTTAATCTTATTTATTTCTCAAAATGATTCGAGTGACGCCTTGAAAATATTATAAATAAATAGTACACATAATAACAAATGTTCCTATGTATAACAAACAATAGCGGAACCTGTAGGTGGGGGTGAAAAAAAATTATAAAGTTCTACACACATGATATATTCTGCATTTAATATTATTTATTTCGCAAACTAATTCCAGTGACGCCTTGGAAATATCATAAATATATAGTATACATAATAAGAAATGTTGCCACCTATAGAAAACAATAGCGGCACCCGTAGGAGGAGGTGAAGATAAATCGTATAATTCCAGACATGACATTCTACCTACAATTTTATTTATTTCTCAAACAGGTTCGAATACTGTTTTGAAATAGCCTACATTATAACAAATAAATCCATGTATAGCACATACTAGCGCCTCCCATAAGAGTGTGTAAAACAATTTTAGATTATGTACTACATGCCGCTTTAAAAATAGTGTAAATAAATAATATGTATATTATGACAAATATATCCGTACAAAATTACTACATACTACGAAAAAAAAATTTGTTTGATCTATCCTGGCTGTATATACAGAATGGAAATGAACTTAATATGTTATAAATTTAAGGCTGAGTGGTATAACTTGTGTAGATCACAAAAGTGAAAGAGTGTTTTAAAAATTCGAAAAACGGAAATTTAACTTTTCTTAACGAAACTTTTTTTTACTGCTGTTTTAATTCATATTTCATTAAAAATATATTTATCAAAAATACATTCAAAATTAGTTGTATAAGATATTATGCTTAATAATTATAAATAATATTTTTAATGAAAATTATGTTTTTATTTACAGAAGAATACAAATGCGTTGCCAGTAGTCCAGTAGTACTAAAAATGTTAGCTTAATGAAAACTACCCTTAAATATACGGATTTTTTAAAAATTCTGTCACTTTCGTAATCTACACATGTCATACTACTTACCCTTAAATTTATGACATTAAGTTCATTTCAATCCTGTATATATAGCCAAGATAAATCAAACAATATTTTTTTATAGTATGTAGTAATATTGTACGGTATTAAAATAGGTGGCATCTGCTGACAAGAGAAACAAGAAACTGAAAGTGTGGGAAATTTAAACTTCGTGAATCTAAAATTGTTTTACACACTCTTACGGCAGGCGCTAGTATGTGCTGCACATGGATTCGTTTGTTATAATGTAGGCTTTTTTTTATAAAATTTTCAAAACAGTACTCGAACCTGTTTGAGAAATAAATAAAATTGTAGGTAGAATGTCATGTTTGGAATTATACGATTTATTTTCACTTCCTCCTACAGGTCCCGCTATAGACTGCATTAGCGTAACGGTCATTTTGTGGCGCCAAATTTAAACTGAAACCCTAACTCGTCTCTGCCGATTTATAAGCTCATGTTATTCTTATGGGAGTAAAAATATGCTATCTTTAAACTGCTAGAAAGTATTATAAAATGCAAATCTTAACTATTAAACCTTATAAATACTAATCTCTAAGTGTTGACATATCCGTTCATTATTTCGCTATTGGTAATGAAATTTTTGTTGCACCTATAATTGCTGTTGATTATTACAAAGTCAGTAATATTTCTAATTTATAATTATTTTGGAAAAATTTCTACAAGTAATCATAGTATATTATTTAACAAGCATAATATGTAGGCTATATTACACGAGGATGTAATTAAAAATACGAGCGGTAACTTTATCTACAACTATCAGGCATATAAAAAATCTGATATTATTTATTAAATATTCAGTTAGGTGTGAGTAGTTCATATATAGCTTAACAGATGGCGCAACAGTAGCACTTAAATGTCAAAATAACTTTTCAAATTGTATTTATTATACTTTTATAAGCATATATATTGATATTTATAATAAAAAATATGTTATTAATAAATTAACAGTTTAATAAAATATTATGTGTTAAATTATATGCCATATTTATTACAGAAAAGTGTAGTGTGTATCATGACATTTCATATTACACTTGTGTAATATGAGTAGTATATTATATGTAGTATCACACGTATAATGTACCCATATTTCAATAGTTGTAGATAAAATCATTTATTTGGTTACAACAAATTCAGTCATATTTTTAGTTGATTATCTCAACTATTTCGATTCTAACAATTCATTATGTAAAAGAACACTATTGGTAAATAGGTGAATATGATCTACGATTACATAAACAAAAGGGAATTTTAAAATTATATTGCGACTTTATGAACGAGATTTACGTGGACAATCGGGATACAAGAGTGAGCAAAGACAAATGTTTAATTTCTCTTTCACTTTGATAATAAATTATAACAATATTTTATTTCTAACAATACATTCATTTTGTTTACAAAGCCACGTGCATATCCACTTGGCTATAGAATACTTTGTTCAAAAAATTCGTATTACATGAATATAAAGGAGAACTGTCAAAGAGAAATTATTTTTTTTAATATTTTAATAAGGATGCCTCATATTTCGGAATATTTGTTATCAATAGATGCAAAATTAAGTAATTAACCAAGTGTACCACATACGAATACAGAGCGGGACAGATGGAAACAGCAAAAAACTGTTTTCCCATGTTAATTCCCTATGTAAAGGCTGTCAAGGTTTTCAGTATTCACCCTGTATATACGATAGAAATATTTAATTTAAA
This sequence comes from Stenolophus ochropezus, assembly GCA_035578165.1. NCBI lineage: Eukaryota > Metazoa > Arthropoda > Insecta > Coleoptera > Carabidae > Stenolophus > Stenolophus ochropezus. The sequence goes on from JAQOWZ010000017.1 coordinate 17,625,793, forward strand.
ATAATATTTTGTTTATTTTCTTATATGAAACTATCTTATTTGAAAGCGATGTGTAGTTTGAGAAAGTCTTAATTCCTATTTGTTAAACCGTAATATATATATATATACAGACTGTCTACTGAACTCGGGCCACTTAAGGGAATTCCTAAACTAGAAGAGGTACGACTTCGGTTAAATTAGACAAAAGTTGTCTTATCAGGGGGCTATTCCTGTGATGTATTTGTTTTTCCAAAAATATGCATAGGTCACGAGACAGAAGAAAAAATATGAAATTAGTGAAAATTAATAAATCGTTTTTATTCTTAAACGATGACAAATAGAGAAAAATGTTCCAGATAAAACTTTTAGAAGATAAAGTGCGCCATAAAGTGAAATAATAATAAAAAAATTTTGGCCAACTGTTTTCGAGATATGGCAAGAAAAAATATTTTTTTAAATGGTAATCATGGGTGGCTATGGCATCGTTAAAAGTAGTATTTTTATCTCTTTTCAACATTATGTATTTTTATATCATTCATTTTATAAATTATTGTTTTATTTACATAAAACATAAAACACTTCTTTCTAATGGCATTTTTAAAGTAGGCTTTGGTACAAACAATTTAAAACAACTGATTTTTTTTGTATTTATTTATTTTTTTACCTAGGTTATGTCTTAATTACCTATATAAAACTTAACAATAATCTATTATAATTAATTGTAAACAAATTTACTTATTCCTAAGATAAGATTAATAACAAAAAATGAAACATAAGAAACACTAAATAAATTTTGTTAAACTAATGCAAATTTGGTTAATTAAACTGTAATTATAACAAATGTTGAAAATTTTGTCCATGTAAACATAATTCGGCTCTGCTTAAAACACTATGTAGAGTGTTTTCCAACATATTTTTAGAAATTAAATTACATGCCTCAATAATTTTATAGACATAAACAGAAAGCATATCTGTCTTTTCTTTGAAAGTGAATCTGTCCATAATTATTTTTAATTTAACAGTTTAACACAAAAAACTTTAACAATAAGACAGAAATATGATAAAATCAGTTGTTTTAAATTGTTTGTACCAAAGCTTACTTTAAAAATGCCATTAGAAAGAAGTGTTTTATGATTTATGTACATAAAACAATAATTTTTAAAATGAATGATATAAAAATACATACTGTTGAAAAGAGATAAAAACACTACTTTTAACGATGACATAGCCACCTATGATTACCATTTAAAAAAAATTTTTTCTTGCCATATCTCGCAAACAGTTGGCCAAAATTTTTTTATTATTATTTCTCTTTATGGCGCACTTTGTCTTCTAAAAGTTTTATCTGGAATATTTTTGTCTATCTGTCATCGTTTAAGAATAAAAATGATTTATTAATTTGCACTAATTTCATATTTTTTCTTCTGTCTAGTGACCTATGCATATTTTTGGAAAAACAAATACATCACAGGAATAGCCCCCTGATAAGGCAACTTTTGTCTAATTTAACCGAAGTCGTACCTCTTCTAGTTTAGGAATTCCCTTAAGTGGCCCGAGTTCAGTAGACAGTCTGTATATATATATATATATATATATATATATATATATATATATATATATATATATATATATATATATACAGGGTGAACACGAACCTAATGTCATAAATTTAAGGGTATATAGTATTTAATGTGTAGATTACGAAACAGAAAGAATTTTTTAAAAATTCGCCTATTTAAGGGTAGTTTTCATGGTAGGTACCACTGGATCACTGGCAATACATATTATTTTCTAAATAAAAACCTAATTAAATACTTAAAACTAATTTACGTAATGTTGAAGGGTAATCAAAACTTCATTATTTTTAATAATATTTATTTTGAGAGTTCATTGCCCTTAAAACCTTAAAAATTAACATTTCACTGGCTTATTTTTAATAAAAAAAAGAACAAAGGAAAACAGAAAGGATTAAATATTAAACTAATAAATAGTAATAATATTAGTAACTTACATTTTTTGTATCAAAACAAAGAATAAATACAAAAATTCATAAATATTGTTCAAAATTATCACCTCTCACAGCCACACACAGTGCACTACGTTGAATTAGTGACACACTACATGCCAAGAGCATATGATTTTGTTGTCGAATAATTTGTACACTATTTTGGATCCGTATCCTCAATTCTCAATATTTTCTGGTGAGCTTTGATTATCATAAACTAGGGACTTTAAATGACCCCATAGATAAAAGTCCAAGGGATTGAGATCAGGTGATCTTGGTGGCTACTGCACAGGACCTCCACGGCCAATCCATCTCTTTCCGTAGATATTATTTAAATGCACCATCATGCTGAAACCATGAATTTTGACGAACATTTAATGGAATATCTTCCAATAATACTGGAAGGATATTTTGCAAAAAAATCCAAATACTGGTTACCACTTAATGTGTGGGGGAGTATGTACGGGTCAAGTAAATTTTACCATTTAAGATTCCAACCCAAACATTTAAAGAAAATTTATGTTGCAAACTATCTCTCACAACAACATGTGGATTTCCGTGGGTCCAATAATGCGAGTTGTGGAAATTATAAACACCGGCACGTGTGAAAATTACTTCATCACTAAATAATATTTAAGAAGTAAAATTCACATTTGTAGCATTTTTTCCAAGAATCCATTGACAAAATGTCATTCTAGCGTGGTCATCAGCAGGCATTAACTCTTGGACTCGTTGAAAATGATATGGATGATAATCATTTTTATATAAAATGTTTAAAACAGTCGCCTGAGATATTTCTCCCACAACACGAGATATTTTTCTGGTACTAATTGTTGGGTCGGCATGCACTAGTTCTAGAACTTCATCCTCCATATCGTGGCTTAATCTGCGACCGCCGCCATCACGTCTAGAATTCCTTTTTAAATTTCCCGTGTCGCGAAGACGTTGTGGCACAGTGATAAACATCCTGCGATCAGGGTGGCGTCTTCGAGGATACCGTTCGGCATACAATTCTGCTGCCAATACCGCGTTTTGTCTCACTACACCATAAATTAACAACATATCCACTAACTCAGAATTAAAATACATTTTTTTAATAACAAGAACACTGCCAAAATGACCTACATCAATACTTTCAAGAATAATACTGAAATTATTTAAATTTATTACACAATTACGTTCATCAAAAATTCTATTTAATTAATTAGAATCTTATACAACTAATTTTGAATGTACTTTTGTTAACCATATTTTTAATGAAATATTAATTAAAACAGCAGTAAAAAAAAGTTTTGCTAAGAAAAGACGAATTTTAATTTTTCGAATTTTCAAAAAATTCTTTCTGTTTAGTAATCTACACATTAAATACTATATACCCTTAAATTTATGACATTAGGTTCGTGTTCACCCTGTATATATATATATATATATATTTTAATATTCTATGACGTACATGTTAAGGTAATTCGGTTTTCAAACAATGGGGTTCACTAAAAATTTCAATTACATAAATTGATCTATTTCAACAGTTATAAAAAAATATAAATATGTCTTGATGAATAACTATTGTGTTTCTTACTTGGAAATATACATAAATAGTAAAAATTTTAATTAAATAATTTATAAATGATTACGAATAATGTAGTCCGATTTTTGACAGCCTCTGGCATGATTTTTCTGCCTATTTTATTTAACATTTCTTTCATTTCCATATCGTGATTTTTTTTTCACCAATTTTCCTTATCGTACACTATTTATAGTTATTTTTTATACAAGACGATAAAATGATATTTTATCGACAAGCGGAAAGTGTTAATTCACGAGCGAAATAATCGCGAGTGAATTATTTTTCGCGAGTCGATAATTTAATTTTATCGTTATTTATGGTACAAGTGTGTTACATTACAGATAAGTCACGTGGGAAAAGTTTAGCTCACGAGGCCATTAGGCCGAGTGTGGTATTTTTTCAAGTGACTTAGGTAATTAACACACGTGTGCCATACAACATTTTATACAACACATTTTAATCGATGATATAAAATACATATAAGATTTTTGACAGATGGAATTTCGAAATGACATTTAGGAACAAAATAGTGGAGAGGTTTTATAACGTAGTTACTATGATACGAACCAAAAAAACAGTGAGCTAATATATTTAGCTCACTAGTGACTTATGACCTACTTTATTTATCTAAAAACAGCATACTTATATTGTTATAATTACACGGTGTTGGATAAAATTAATTTTTTTTCTGTATCTGATTTAAAATTCTAAAATAATTGAAATAATTTATGAATATTTATCAGTAATCAAATTAGAAATCTAAATTAAATTATGTTATATTGTTCCCATACCACCATGTCAATTAATATAAATTAAAGACATAAAATAAATTAAAAAAAATAAATGAATAACTCATCTGTTTTATCGAAATTACTCAGCCTAAACGATATGTAAATTTATTATAATTTATATTTTTTTTTCTATCTAGCTAAAAGTTATATATAAATGTAATTATGCAGATCGGTAGAAAATTAAAAAATCTTTATATTTATAATAACGAAATTTGCGAAAGTATGGTATTTAGAGGTACTTTTAAGCAAAAACGGTTTAAAGCTTTAAGTAAAGTACTACTTCCGGTTAACCAATTGTAGTCAAAATCTAATCAGTTCATCATATTAGAATATAACTCTTAAATACCAAATATTATATTTTTTACATGTATCGTATTGGAGTTGTCGTGGACGAAAAATCGTCACAGACATACATACACACACACAGACACACACACACAGACATACAGACATCACGGTAAAAATAGTAAAATCGTATTCTAGAGACCCTAATTCGTGCTCATATGTTGAAAACTCACACTCGAGAAATATGACCAAAAACAATACCTCCCTTATCTATATATTGATAGGCGGGAGGTAAAAACAGTTTTTCTAATTCTGTTCTTATTAAATACAGATTTCATATTTTTCTATTGTTCTATGTTAATACAGATTAAATATTATGAATTATATTTATTTTACCCATCGTTCAAATTGTGTAATTTCAATAATACATATGACATTCATATGTTTACTTATACCGCAAAATACTCGTAAGATATCGACTATCCCGGTTTAATAATTATTATTTGGTGGTACTCTCCTTTGAATAATATTCCTACCCGCTATCGCCAAACTCTTCACTGCATCATTTAATGCCGCCGAATAGTACAACACAGGTTATTTTTTTTCCATTATTTGTTGATAAGGTAAGTGTATCTCAAAATACATTTTACTTTTATCTCAAAATCTCTTATTTTTGCAGAACTTAACGTTTGAACTCTACATAAGGTAAAGATGTTAATTCGATGACATCTTCTACCATGAAAGTATACTGTATCACTTGCTGTTACATTTCCAACTACATATTAGTTACTGCAACCTATCCTAGAACATTTATTAACACGCTGCTGACATATTCTATATTACATGGCCAGTAAATATGTCGTACTAAATATGTTGGTAAACGCATCTCAAAACTTTATTATTTGTTATTATATATCTTACATATTTTCTTTCAGTTTCATGTACGGGAATTTGATTCAGACTTATTTATATCATGACAGACGTCTGTATGTCAACTCTACATGATCTACAAGTATCCACATATAAACTTATACATAAAAAATGGTTTTTACTTGATTTCTACAAAAAAATCATTTGATATAAAGAGTACTGTCTAAAGATAAATTATCCGTACATTTCTGTAAAAAGACGACCTTCACTGGAACTCATATCGGCCTCTTTTAATCTTTATTCTTTGATTAAAATATACATACCTACGACGACGTTGTTGAGATAACATTACTCCACTACGGATTTTTATAAAATCTACAGATTTAAAATGTTCCATGGCTATTAATTGTTGATGTACAGCAAAAGATATTCAACAATACATAGAATAATGAAGAAATTACATACGAAAAAAAATAATTACACCGTAAAGGATATAAAATGTTCTATATTAGAATGTATACTTATTTGCAATGGTAACCACTGCCTTCTTAAGTAGATAATTAACGCTTCTGTGCCAAAAATATTTCTCACTACAGCTGCTGTAGTTTGTAGTGGAAAATAAAAGATGTGATTGCCCAAAACTAATCTTTATTGATGAAAAACTAAAACTTCACACGTGCACACATAAAATACATCTACGTATATATAACGCAACGTGGCCATGCATCAACTAGAAACTTAGGACATCTAGCGAGAGTTTTACAAAACAAAAACGCTACCTACAAAATATAATTTTTAACACAAAATAAATTGCTTTATACCAACACTTCCCCTTGTTGAAAATTATTTTTGTTTAACATTTTATGAATAAGTATTACACTATTTACATAAGTACTAATCCTAATTTGTCTACTATACATTTAGTTTTAGAACCTGACAATGTTTTGGTAAAGATGTCTGCGATATTATCTTCTGATGGTACATAATTAAAGACAATATTACCGTTCTTAACTAATTCTTTAAGAAAATGAACATCTATATCTGCATGCTTTGTTCTTTCAGAACTGCAATTGTTTTTAGTCAACGAGATGGCACCTTGGTTATCACAATTTACAACGCAAGGAATGGTCATAAATTCAACACAGTTTATTTCGCTAATAAACGTCTTTAACCATAGTAATTCTTTCGATACCTCCTTCATAGCTATTAGTTCTGCTTCTACAGTTGACAGTGCAACTCTCTGTTGCTTCTTGCACTTCCATATAACTGCAGCGTTTGACATAAGTATCACGAATCCTGAAATTGATTTGCGATCTAATGGATCGTTACCCCAATCTGCATCAACATAAACCTTGATAGGCTGGGACGTTTTACTATAACACATACTGTATTCTTCAGTTTTCTTGATGTACTTTAATACATGTAATAAGTCTCTCCAGTTCTTCTTAGTTGGTGATGTACAAGATTGACTCAACTTACAAGTAGCGAATGCTAGATCTGGTCTCGTATTATTAGATAAATACAATAAATTTCCTATAGCCTTCCTAAATAAATTTTGATCACATAATTCTGTATTTTCTTCAGTAACTAGCTTCCCCTGCATTTGTAATGGGGTAGTAGCTCCCCTAGGGTTAGCATTTGTCATGCCAAAATCTGACAAAAATTTTTGCGTAAATAATCTCTGATTAACTACTAACATATTTGGCGATGGTTTGTATACATTCAAAGGCAAAAATTGCGACATGTTACCAAGCATTCTTATCTCTAAACGTTTTGCTAAGTACGATTTAAAATGATTGATTTGTTCCTCACTTCCCCATATTCCTACATCATCAACGTATATGGCTAATACGATGGTTTTCTCTGCATCTGAATAAACACATGGATCACTAATCAATGGCTTAAGATTGTAATCCCTTAAAATTTTGTCTATAACTGAATTCCATTCTCGTCCAGCTTGTTTGAGACCATAAATTCCTTTAAGTAGTTTACATACATAATTTTCTCGGTCCCTTCCATGTTCTTCAAAATATAAAGGTTGTTCCATGTATATTTCGTCTGTCAAATCACTATTTAAATATGCTGACAACACATCCACATGTTCTTGAGTTCAATCCTTTTCTAAAGCTATTGCCATAAGAATTCGCACAGACTTGCGTTTTACTACAGGGCTAAAAATCTCTTGAAAGTCCACTCCCGGAATTTGCGAGAATCCTCTCGCCACTAGTCTGGCCTTGAATCGATCTATCGATCCATCTTGGTTCCTTTTCACTTTCAACACCCATTTGCTTCCAATTACATTCTTATTGGCAGGCCTTTCAACTATCTTCCACGTGTTCTTCTTGCTTAAATTTGATATTTCTCTTTCCATAGCCTCTAACCATTTGTCGGAATCTTCTCCATCTAAAGCTTCTTTAACATTTGGTTCATCTATGGTACATTGTGAAAAATTACAACCAATGCAATCATCACAATGCTGACATACTTCCTGTTGTTCTTTTCTGTTTCTGATTCTTTCTGACTTTCTAAGTATTACCTCAGGTTCTTCAACACAATTATCATTTGAATTATCAGTCTGTCTCATGGTTTGATCGTAAACTGGGTTTACAATTTCTTCTTCTATAAACATGTTGTCGTTTGCGAAGAAATCTTCTTCATCAATATCACTGATTTCAACTTCATTAAAATCATAGTTAATGTTCTTCTTGTAGTTTCTATCATTCTTCGTTCTTTCTTTGAATGGAAACTTGTTTTCTTCAAATGTGACATTGTGACCAATAATTACTTTGTTTTTATCTTTATGCCACAATCTGTAGCCTTTTACATGTTCATTAAAACCTAGGAAAACACACTCTTCAGCTTTTGCTCCGAATTTTCCATTATTTACATGAATCCATGCTTTGCAACCAAATACTTTAATGTGGTCATAGTCTTCAAACTTTAATTCTTTGCCTTTCCACATTTCCAGCGGGATTTTGTTTTGGATAGCTGAATTTGGGCACCTGTTTCTAATATAGCACGCAGTATTAACCGCTTCAGCCCAAAATCGTTTTGGCATTCCACTTTGAATTAGCATACAAGTGGCCATTTCGGTCAATGTCCGATTTTGCCTTTCGGCGATACCATTCTGTTGCGGACAATCGGGTACGGTTTTTCTATGAATAATTCCGCTTTTGCTTAAATATTCTTTAAATTTTGAACTAATGTACTCGCCACCGTTATCACTTTGCAAAGCTTTTATTTTTAGATCTAAATTATTTTCTACCTCTACTTTATACTTGTGAAATTCATCGAAAACCTCACTTTTCTTCTTTAAAAATATAACTGTCAAATACCTGGAATAATCGTCCGTGAAGGTAAGTAGATAAAGAGCTCCACCGAGTGATGCTGGTTCTATCTTCCCCATGATGTCACTATGAATCAGCTCCAAGGGATGATTCGTCTGCCTCGAGCTTTGTTTCGGAAATCCTTTTCTTGTCATCTTGCCTCGTATGCAGATTTCACAGTTGTCTTCCTTCTTCACACTCTTCTCCCTCTGTAAGACTGGAATCTTTTGGATCGCTTCTTCATGAAGGTGACCTAACCTTTGATGCCAAGTAGCAGCTGCTCGTAGTGCTGTAGCTTCATACGGAGAATTACTTTCTGGAACATTTTCTGTCATACTAACTGCACCTGTAACATTGCTAACATATTCGGTTTCAAGCACAAATAAGTTATCTGACTCAAAAGCTTTAAACACCACTTCATTATTGTCTACTGCCTCTGCATAATTGTCACAAAATGTTACTTTGACACCTTTCTTAGTTAACTTTCTAACAGAAATTAAATTAAGTTCAAGATCAGGCACATATAAAACGTCATTAAATTGCATGGTATAACCTCCACATTTTTCTGTGAATTTTACTAACACTGTACCTTTACCTTTCACTACAACTCTACCTTTTCCTAGTTTTACACTACCAGTTATCGGTTGAAAGTTATTGATTATACTTCTTTCAGGCGTCATAAAATCAGTAGCACCAGAGTCTAAGTACCACACATTCATTTCATTCTTGGTTAACAATCCGGCCGCACAAACGTAACTTTTGAACTTAACTTCACTCTGTTCACTTACTCTTTCTTCTGATACGGCGCAGGCTGTTGTTGATTGGCTTTGATTCATTTTATTCTTCTGAATTTCGTTTTCCTGAGCTTCGGGACAGTTACGAGCAATATGACCCCATTTTAAACAGGCATAACATTTTACTCGACGAGAATTATTTCCATCTGCACTTTCCACTTTAGGTTTGGAGCGTCCTCCATTGACTTTTCTTGCTAATTGCTGCGCATTTCCACTTTTAGCAATTCTCTTCTGTATTGACTGCTGTTTCTTGAATGCTGCAAATGCTGCTGCATCATCTTCTTTCTCTTCTTCCCGCATCATTCTAGATTCTTCTAAATAAAGCTTGTTCTTCACTTGTCTTGTGGTCAAGTTCGGCGTGTATTCAACTGATCGCACAAACCCTTCATATTTAGGCAACGGTAGACTGGCAATCATCATCACAGCGCACTGATTGTCTGTAATATTGAAACCACCCTCTCTCAATCTTCTCACCATGTTCTGCATCTGTGCAGTGTACTCCGTCATGCTCATGCCGTCTGGTTTCACATAAGCACCCCACTGTTTCAGCATTGTGCAGAGATGAATAGATGAAATACTGGTGTGAATTTCACTTAATACTTCCCAAATTTCTTTCGCTCGATCATACTGGCTGATATCTTCAATATATTCTACACTTACATGCTTAAACAAATAAGCTTTTGCCTTTCTATTGAGTCTAGCTTGCTCTAGGTTAAGTTCTTCTATATCATCATAACCTGGTTCAATTGCAGACCAACAATTCTTCTCTATAAGATCAGCTTCGGCTATTACCTTCCATTGATAATAGTTGTCCTTCGTGAGTTTCATCAATGTAGTCGTCTTCTCTTCATCAGCCATACCTGCAGCTCTTCTTCGCCGGTATTTTCTTTCTTTGTTTTTACAATCACACTTTTACTTTGCGACTTCTGGGCCCATAACCTGTAGTTTGTAGTGGAAAATAAAAGATGTGATTGCCCAAAACTAATCTTTATTGATGAAAAACTAAAACTTCACACGTGCACACATAAAATACATCTACGTATATATAACGCAACGTGGCCATGCATCAACTAGAAACTTAGGACATCTAGCGAGAGTTTTACAAAACAAAAACGCTACCTACAAAATATAATTTTTAACACAAAATAAATTGCTTTATACCAACAGCTGCACACTAAATAATACTGTTTTGGATTCGACGCAGTTCAATTTAGTGCATATCCTTCAAAACCATGGCAGCACGTATTACTACTCTTGAAAGATTCCTATTACCCGCACGCAACAGTCCAAGTTCTTGGGCTTTCTTGAAGACAGCCCTAGAGTAATGGAACCAACAACCCTTCAGTCTTGTGTTGCCGCCTAAAACCCGTACTACAGCAACTCTTAACGCCGTTTCATAGTCGGCCATTACACTTTCGACTAGAGTGTTCCCCATGATCCTCGACAAGTAGTTTAAAACGGCTTCATAAGCAGATCTACTTTTTCTTTCCATCAAAGCAAATAACAGATGAAAAGTCTAAAAAAGTCTCCAGTGCGAGGTACTACTTTAAAAGTAGCGTCCATGTGGAGATGGACGCCAGCCTGCTGTCGAATAAAAGCTAGTATAGTTTCAGACATAAATATTGCTGAGACACTATTGTCTGTACTAGTTACGTGGCCTCTAAAAAAATCATTTTCGGCTGGATGCAAGTCGCGTCCATATCGTGTAAACCTTCTGAAAATTTTTTATCTTAAGAATTTATTATAAATAATTTATATTTACAACATACTGCTTTTGACGTATTATGGTCGAGTACTCGACTATGGTATCTGGAATTCTTGGAGTTCCAAGTCTTCTGCTGCGATACAAAGTAGAGCGGATACTCTCATATCCACCTAGCAGAGCTGCTCCTTCAGGATACCGTCTTTCCTCTTCTCTTAAAATTACCTCCAGTTCAGTATTTTCTTGTTGAGCACGTCTTCTCAGCGATGTCTTCAGCCGATAGAGTTGTATTTCAGCAAGATCCGCTTCATGGCTATGATGCTGTGTAATCATTGGAATTTGATTCCTTAAAGTTAAGCGGGCGGAACAAGTTTCCCGATTATTGCATACTAAATAGGTTACATCCTGATATCGTCGGCTAACAACATAAATAAAGCCACCAAAAGCAAACACTTGGCTATTAGAACGGTGGCCGTCTAAACGCTCCATTGTTTGAAAACAAATAAGTCAGTGAAGAAGATGTTAAAAAGTAGAATAAATTGTAAAAAGTAAAGTAATTTGAGAAGTATATGGAGTATAAACAATAAACACTAATATTTCTATAAGAACACAAGAAAAGCTGATGAAAAGTTAAGAACGAATGTTGATAACAAAATACTATTTTCTTCGCAAACACTACTAACAGTGATTCATAAACATGAAGTTAACTAGTTTTTCTTATTGTGCCGAATCGTCTTAACGTGCACTGTGGCCGTCCAAATGCATATTACATTACATCTACATGATAAATTCTGTGATTATAAATATATAAGCTATAATAAATATTGTAGCTCGCACCGACAATCAGAATTAGTGAATGTTATCGAATAGCAAAAGAAACATGAGCAATAATTTGATAGAAATTAAGTTAGCTGAGTGAGAGTAGTCATGTAAAAATTATTATATTTATATTATATTTGTAAGTGCTAATAATGTATCTATTCATGTAACTAAATTTTCATTACAATTATATTTTTATCATTCCATGTAACTTGTTCGGCATCGGTTGATTTCAATTTAAAAATATTATATTCTATTTAATGTATAATATATTCATTTTAAGTTTTGAATTGCTTTGGTACCTTGACATTAAACGTCCAAATTCTAAATTAGTTTTCATGATTTTGTAGTCATTATCTTTCAATAAGACATTATTTACAACCTACTTTTCACAATAATTACATATTCTATGAATAAATCTCGCCCTAGTAATGGAATTCTTAAATTGTGATAGTGAATTTCGTTTTAGTTTATTGAATGAATAAGTTATATTGATATATGAATGATTTATTCACTGTTGAAGCATACGAGCATATTCCATGGTTTTATTTATTTTTAGTATGTCTGTCGATCCGCCGGTCTGGATATATGTGTGCATGAATACAGCAAAGTTTGAGTCAGAGTCATTTACTAGAAACATTAAATATAACACAAACAACTGACACCATATAAGAAGGTTATGTATAATAAAATAGTTTATACAGGTAGAAGCAAGATATTTATTGTACTATATAGGTTACATTTTGGGCATCTGATTTTTTAAAACTGTTGAAATATGGCAATGGCACTAACATAGCAGCAATTGTTTCACGTTAATGGGCTAATGGTATACTACTTAATTAGTTACTGTAAAAAATATAAGTATAAACATAAAATAAAATGCAGATTTTATTATGATTTTTATCTGAAATTAATTTAATCACTTGTCAAACAAGTATAATTCAGAAATATACATGATTACTGAATCGATTTATCTCTGCTTAATAATGTAAAACAAAATATACAATATTTTATATATTTAGGATAGACAATTGCCTGTTACAAATAAATAAATATTTTTCTAATAGAAGACAAACGATTTTTCATTACTCCCATTGTTTATGTGATCTTGAATTAATTATTGCATTATTTCAGAAGTGCTGTAATATAAACCGGAAATTATAAAAAAGTTGCCGCAATAATATTGTTTCTGGATAATCGTGCTTCTGGATAAACAATATTACTTAAAGTTGCATGTATTTAATTTGTTGTTAAGTAATTATACTGTATATAGTACAGACATCTGGTGATCTACCAGAAACTACAATAAAACATAAATGTAGATATATCTGTAATATTGGTTTGAAATCTGGGTTAATATTGTGTCCTATCCCATTTCAACCCACATTAGGCCTTGTGGCACTGAGCACGATTAGACAGGGCGACTGTGAAATTACATTATTAGGCCTTGTGGGACTGAGCACGATTGAACTGGGCGACTGGGCGGCGGCCATTGTTTAGGCCTGGTGGCATTGAGGCGGCATAACATATAGGTCTTGTGGGATTTAGGAATCGTAGGATTAGGCCAAGGTTTGTAAATATAGAAGGTTGTCTCATTCGCATAAGAGCAATGTATTCGATGGTGAGGGTAATGGTAGGGATAACGTGACGTCAGTGCTAGACCCAAGACTTGTGACAGCCATATAGAGGGTTGATTTACTTTTATTAATATTAAACTAAATTTGACATTAAACATTTAATAATATAATTTGAGGTAAATTAAATAGTTTTCTATTGTTATATAACTACTCAATTAAAAATATTTGATTATTATTATTAAAGATGCCAGGAACACGATGTACTGTTGCAACTTGTACCAATAGTTTGGTTAAAACAAAAAAATTGTCAAAGTAAATTTCGTACCACCGCTTTCCAACAAACAAATTGACACGAAAACAATGGATTTAACGCTGCAAAAGAGATGGAAAGTGGAATGCAGATGCCTGTCATGTTTGTTCTGAACATTTTTCGGAAGATGATTTCATTCGCGATTTGAAAGCAGAACTATTGAATGTAAAATTTTTAAACGTTTTAAACAATATCAATCATTTGACCAAACTTTATTATAAATACGTATTAAGTTCTGCAGAGTAGGATTATAAATTTACTAAATATTTAAAAGTACAAATTAGAACACAATTTTTACCTCTCGCCACTCAGTAACAGAAGTATTGGAATCATACTAAAAATCGGATAGTGAGTTTTCAATGGATGAGTACGTTTTGAAGTCAAGAGTTACAAGATGACGGCTTATACTATTTAGCAGGATGGGTTGCAAAAAAAAAGATAAATATAACAATTTGGGTAGGTACCCACACTTATTTATTTCCGGAAATTAATAGTTCTGTACCGTCTTGGATATGTTATATGATAGCATATGGCGGATTAATTGAACCAAGTTCTGAATATAAAAAATCCGTCAAAATCATGGAAAAAATATTTAGAACATACAATGGACCTAGATCAATTAAAAATGAAATTGGAATTATTAATAAAATAACAAATAAAATTTTAACAGAACACTCAGACATTGCTCCAGTAGAAGTTGTAAGAACTAAAAAGTTTTATACGGCAACGAACATTTATTAGAATTAAATTTTTGAACGCATTGTTGGAAGAAACTAAAAGTTTAAAGAAGAAGGGAGCAGGGAATTCGACCAAAACTGATAAAAAGATGAAACGAAATTGTACCTAGTACAATTTGTTAGTTTTTTATTGTATTTTTATGGTTTACTAGTTTTCTGTATTGTAATATACTTTTAATTTATTTACCTGTCACTTCTAGAATGTTTTCAGTTTTTTTTTTATTTACTTTTATTTCAAGATTAAAGCATGTTGTTCTATTAATAGTTTGTTATAGTTCTTTAAATAAAAGCATTTTTATTTAGTAATAATATTACATTTTATTGAGCTATTGAAATTATATTCCCGGTCAGATCAGGTCTAGCGCTTACGTCACACGCCAGCGCATGCGTATCTAGACAAACACTGAATGAGGCAACCTTCTATATCAACGAACCTTGGGATTAGGCGGCATGCTACGCACTCGTCGCTTTCCATAATTTTTGATTGAATAGAAATAGAGATAAGGTGACCAGACACTTGCGCGAAGTACGCATTTGCTTCTGAGAAAGAGAGGCAGTTAATGATAGACAAGAATTTCTTCACTATTCTTTGTTCTGTATAACATAGGTTACAATTTTTCATTCTGTTCATATCTTATTTTGTAGGTTTTGTTGTTATATTAAATTTGTGCATTGTACATTTATACATTAATACACTACACTGCTCGCATAATTTTTGTAGATTGTGTAGTACATCATAAAGCTCCGCCTCCACACGCAACTCAGGTGTCTTCATTTTAAAACATTTCTAACTAGCTAGCCTCATTTTTAGTTGTTGATTCGTCGTAGAATAATTATATTGAGTGTTTTGTTTGGTTAATGGTAATTCTCAGCGGCGGTAAATTGGTGCATAGGTAAATATACAATAATGCTGCTGTCGTAAGAAAAAATGTGATTACCGGAATCTGCCGGAATAAATATTTTCTTTTTCATTAAATAAATGAAACGCCATTTTAGGTACATTTTGGTCAAATATATTTTATTTTGCTGTTATGAAATTGATTTAAAGCAAAAAATGTAAGCCCTTTTTTACGCATTTAATTAATATAATATATTTAAACATGAAAAGTAACCAGACTGCCAGACCCGATCCCTGATTATTTGATGTAATCCACATAAGATTGCCTGATGGTGGTCATGGATTATTTTTTAGCTCTTAATTTCTTAAATACAACAAAATGTAAACAATAACGACGAAACATTAAAACTAGAATCACTACCGAATGACGAACGAGAGATTAAATTATTTATCAATTTTCTCAATAAATAGTTATTTAACCAAAGATTTAGATTGCAACGAGCAAATAAAATAATTTGCAGCGCAAAAATGCAGAAAAGTTAATCTTTAATTAGCAGACTTATGATAAAGATTAAGCTAATTCTCATTTTTAGATTAGCGAATTATACTCTAATTATCCAATTTATTTCTTAAAATGTAATTTAAACTAATCCTAGTATCTATCATATTATATAACAGTGAATATTAAATTTTAAATACCTGAATAAAATAGAATTCACTAATCAAAAATTGAGGATTACTTTAATCATTTTTATGAATTTGCCCATATATGTATCTAAATTATTATTATTTATAAGAAAAAGTGTTATTTTTTGTATTTTGTTAATGTTAATTTAGAATATAAAATAAAAAGGTCTACGCCCGTTGCCTTATATATTTTTTTTATTAAAAAAAAACTTAAGGTAGGGCCCCCAAACAGTATTAGCCCCGGCCCCCCAAAGTTCTCGGTCCGCCCTTGTGCTTTTAAATTTCTCAAATTGTTCTCTGAACTTTTCTTCTATGTTCAAGAATTTTCTGTTAAATTGTCTTCTATTTTTCTAGAACATTCCTTTCAATTATTTAGAATTGTACCAAAATCGATTAAACCACCCGCAATTTCGAATAAAAAGTAATCAGTATTATCATCACCTTCTACTAAGGCTTGCCGAAAACGAAGTTGTAGGACATCACTTTATTTTACATTTTTCCTCGCCATGTTATTTATTTAATTTACACTTTATAGTTTTTTAACCCTCACACCTGACACCAATTTAACGTATATTTATTTGGGTGAAGTGTAAAAATAAATGAAATACGAATATTTTTATAACTAAGTTTATTGAACGAATAAAAAATTATAAAAATATATGTCCTCGTGATCTTCTTTGCTTGGATTTATATACCCGAGCAATTAAACTCCAGTAAGTTCTCATATGTTTTTCGATTTCGATTCGGCAATACAAAAGATGGGTATTATACATGTCTCCACCTGTCACGGCGTGACTTTGCAAACGCTACATTATCGAAAAAAAATATTTTTTTGGCATTTAATAAGCCTATCAAAAGCTGCTAGTTATAGTATATGTTAAATTGAATTCTGCAAAAATATTCCTGCTACTTTTATCGACGCCTCTATACAGAGTTGTATATATATATATATATATATATATATATATATATATATATATATATATATATATATATATATACAACTCTGTATAGAGGCGTCGATAAAAGTAGCAGGAATATTTTTGCAGAATTCATATATATATATATAAAACACTTTATTTATACATTATATTTGTTTACTAGATTTAAAATTTCAAACTGTATTTATATAGATATTGATAGAATAAACATTGTGAAAATACCTCCTATTAATTAAATATATAAAAATAACATTTATAAATACTTATCTTATCTTAAATAATACTTGAGTTAACATGGAAAAATGATATCATCGAAAGCACAAAAATGTACAAGGAAAGGAGGAATAAAGAGGTCTTTTAAAATATTTCGATTTCGTACAGTTGACTAGTGCGGTGTGAAAACACTACCATGATTCCTATACGGTAAGTCTGCTCAAAATACTTTTGCCAATATTAGAATATCTTTTAACAGTTTATTATTAATTGTCATACCCATTATTCGACATTTTGGAATGTATAAATAATTTACATGAACATATTATTAATAAAATTTCCTATTTATAATTATGATTCATTTGGTTTACTCTATACGCAGTGGCGGATTTATACTTGTGCCACAGTATTAAGAGTATATATTTTTTATACTGTGCTTACGCCACCTACCGACAACTTGCGCCCCGTTCACCCTCTACCCCTCCTTTACGGTTTAACCCCTTAGGTTTTTTAATATTACGAAATGATTAGTACTACCGTTATTTTGATCAGCAATGATTTTGAATAAATTACAAATCAAATCCACATATTGTTTGTGATTGTTGTTTTTACTTGTTCCTATAAGGCTTTTTTTTAATTGCCGCCCCTAGATTTTGCCACCCTAGGCTATAGCTCCTATAACCCTCTCCTAAATCCGCCACTGTCTATACGCCAGCAAGAATGCCCGAGAGTCGAGAACTGACGCATCCAGAAGGCAGAAATGAGAAATAAGCTGTAATATTCTTATAATTACGGGTACTTTGCTAACAAACAATTGTTTACAGGACTGAAGCGAAGTAAAAAAAGTATCCTAAATGAGGTGTATTAAATCTCATTCATGGAAAACGAAAATCCGTTTCCATGGTATTCTTCAAACATTCGATCCATTTTGCAATTTTTCAGTCATCATTTGTGTTAGTGTCTTGTCTAAAAAATTACTGCGAAAATAATTCATTAACCACACATTTTTAAATATTATTTTACGTATTGATAGTTGCATTTACAAAAGAATCAATCATTATTTTGAAATTGTTTTCAAAAAATAAAAATGATTTTTTCAAATAAAATTCTTTAAAGTGTATACTGTATATAAAAGCAAAGGTGACTGAATGGTTAGCTTATAATACATAATATTAAATGTAAATATATTACTACAGTTACTTACCCGTATCTCCGATAAAACAGATCTGGCAAACCCAGATATGGGTGACAAGCCTTGATTTTATTTATAATACTTATATTATGAATAAATTTAAAGAATAATAACGGTAATATAAAAATAAAAATTTAACATGGGCTCTAAAGTTCCTCAAAATAAAAAAGAGGAGCTAACAATAAAAGCCGGTCATTTAACATTTAGTCTGTGAGCACCTCTTATTTTAGCTCATCAACGTGGTATTTGTATTTTGAGGAACTTTAAAGCCCATGTTAATTTTTCAAATGTAAATTGCTAGTTCCTGTGTAATATCTTTTAAACTCATTTTTGGTTGGCGTAATAATCCAACATTTTAATTTTTTTAATATTGTAAAGACCTACGTCTTTTGACCGGTTACTCTTAAGAGTTTACCCTAGTAGACTATCATGGCATTCAATCTATACAGCTGGAATTATCTACAATAAGTAAAGCTGTTAGTAGTATTAGGCTGATGTAGTCGCCGCCAGCCCATATTAGGAGTGACGTCACTTCAAAGATTTTTACCATGCACATTCAAAGTATTATTTGCCTTTGTCTTACTTATTACAGTCGTATAAGTCTATGACTTGAAGTTTGTCTAAGGGGCGGGGCTTTATTTGTTTTTATGTCTATTTCTTTTAATTAATAATAACAATATTTATCCCTAATATATACTAATTTTTATCTCTTTTTGGAAAAATGTCGAGAAATATTAATAACAGCAAGTGTCAGCAGTTAATTTTAAATATTTTTGAGTTTTTTAAACTGTTTATGTGACTGTTCGGTTATTTATTTTGTTTTACATTGTATATTTTTTTAATATCCTATTTTATTCATTTTTGAATGAAATTATATTTCTGTTACTTCTTACTATTAATAATTATTAAAATTGTAATATTTAGAATGAAATATAATTATATTTGATTATCGTAGTGTTATCTTTGAAGCTTAATATTAACAAAAACGAAATCTTTATTTATACGAACATTCACATGACAACCGAGTGACGTCACTCCTATATCCGATATGGATTTATTATGCAGGTGCCCCAAATTGCTTGTTAAGCATGGGGACCTCGAAAACGGTTAAATTAGACCAAAGTTGCCGTATTATGGGATCATTATAACGATATCTAAAAGTATGCAAACGTTACAAAATATGTACGAAAATATAAATTTTACTATTTTTAATTTTACTCATAACTCATAACCAAAATTAAAATATTAAATAACTTTGGTTCACACATTATTCAAACACTTTTTTATAAGGAATTTACGGAGATTTTCAAAAAAAAATATCGAGTACATTTTCGTTTATATATAGTAACTTACGCAAGTTTTTTGGGACATTCTGTACATTAAATAATGCGTTATTTGGATTTGCCTTTGCACTCTGCATATCAGTTGAAGTGCCCGGGAGGTGACGTGACACTTAGTAAACGCACTGTATGTTATGAATATATTGCCATATAAGTAAGGAATATATCTATGTTTTACAGAATTCGTACAGGTACAGGGTCATGCACAAAAAAAAACATAATTGGGATGTAGTTCATAAAATAAAAACAATCCAGAATCCAATATTTTAGATATGACGTTATAATGAATTATATATCCATTTTGATTAAAAACCTTGTTCCGTCTAGAATTGTGGTGCAAAAACAATGAATGTAATAAATGTTGTTGTTTAAGGATACTGATTGTAATGATAACTTTAATACCAACTGCAAAACAAGACAATGGTAAAATAGACTTAATACTGTTGTCTAAAATACAAGGGAGCCGAGTCAAACATATTTGTGTAGCTGGAAATAATGAAACGTACAATGCCATCACATTTTTAGATTCTTCTTTCAATGTAAAATCAGGTATTCTCATATTTATAAATTATTAACTAAAAGTCATCGCTGTATTGGAAAAATTCTTGTTATACATATACAAAATTGAAATTTAAATGTTTTTTTTTTTATTATTTTTTAAATAAATATAGTACACCCCTATTTTTTATTTTGTAAAAAAAGCAATATTAAACGAGTAATAAACTAATGAAAATTTTGTAACACACTTCTTTAATTTTAATTTGTAAACATTGAACTTATATTCTCAAATTTATTGATTCATTTGTCTAATATGTAAATTCCTTTATCTAGAAGGGGAAATAATTCTGCAACAACTAAAAATTTCATACATTCTACTACTTTCTGTAGTAGTAGAAAAACATTATAGAAATTTAATATTTATGAAGCTACAAATAAAAATAGAAATATACTACTAGTGAAATTTCCTTATAACAACAAATTTTATAATTAAAAATTGTTTACAGTTTCTCGTTTTGTATATAAAGGCAAAGATATTTCAACAAAATCTTTTAATTGCGATTTTGATGATATCTCTAAATGTGAAGAATGGCCTACTAGCACACAACAATCAACAAATTCAAAATTACAAGGTCTTTTGATTACAGATCAGAGATGGGAAAGTGAGTTTAAATATCAAATAGCAAAATTTATTTTTTAAAAGATTTTTTAGTTTTTAGCACGAACGTACCAGATTTTATTCCTATAAGCAGCGGCTATAAAATGGGCTTTTCTATAAGGTTTCCTAATGAAGAATCCATGTCAATAATATTATCCTCAAAGGAAAAAGGAAAATGTTACTGGATCGAAATAATGGAAAATAATATGTCTCTTGCAGTTTGTTACAAATTTAATCCGAAAAAACCTAAAAAGAATGATTCATCTTGTGAAGATTTACAAAAAGAAGTAAAATTAGAGGTAATTTACAAAGTACTGCCTGTATCGGTACACAACCAGCAGATCTGACTATTCCAGTGGTTCGGAACCCACTATAAGCTGCAGATTCCTTTTAGAGGCTGTAGGCTGACAACCTACAATACAATTTCATCTGCCTTGGATTCCTTAAGGGATTGATGGTGTATTATTATTACAATTAGTCAAAATTAAAAAAAAATATTTTTTTTTTGTGTATACAGGTGTTAATTTTATTTTATTCATTATTGCTAATTTGCTTTCTCGAGAACAATAAGAGCTACAAAGTTGGTTCAATTAGCAAACAATTTTTATTTTACAAGACTATTTAATGAGCATAACTTTTTTCTGAAACTGGGGATACCAACATTTTTATTTTAAATGAAAATATATTTTTTTTATTTGCTTATTGGATAGAGAGTTTTAATACATTCAGTGATATAATATTTGTATATCCTTAGATAATAACTTTTATGAGAAAAATGCAAGTTTATATTTATTTTTATTATAGCTAAAATAAATGTGCTATGGACGAGTTGAATATGGATCCAGATTTTACTAGCGAATGCTCAGCTATGCTGAGCGTTCCCTAGGCCTCCGGCGTCAGTGATATATTAACATTTAATAGCTAATTTCATTTGTACAAGGCGGTTCTTGTCGAATGCTTTCATTTAATACCAGACACGGTGTATTTCCGGCTAATTGTACTAAAACAAATGCAGATCGACTTGGCAATTTTTTGTCACTTCTACAAATTAGCCTTCAACCGATTTAATTTGATACCAAACATGACATACTTTTGACAACTTTTTCCAAAAAAACAAAAGCGGGTTAACATGAACCATTTCTGTCAATTTTGCATGTCAATTCTCATCGAGACCTTTCATTTTATACCAAACACGATATACTTCTGATAACTTTTTGCAAAAAACAAAAGCCGATCGTCATAGAACATTTTTGACATATCTGCTCGCCAGTCCTCATCGAGTCCTTTTATTTGATTCCAAGCACGATATACTTATAACTTTTTGCAGAAAACAAAAGCCGATCAATATAGACCATTTTCGTCAGTTCTGCACCCGAGCCCTCAACAAGACCTTTCATTTGAGACCAAACATGATATACTTTATACGACTTTTTGCATAAAACAAAAGCCGATCGACATAGATCATTTTTGTCAATTCTATAAGCTAGCCCTCGCCGAGACCTTTCTTTCGATACTAAGCACGACATATTTCTGACAACTTTTTGGAAAAAACAAAAGCCGATCGTTATAGATCATTTTTGTCAATTATCTACGCGAGCCCTCGCCGAGACCGTTCATTCGATACCAAAAATGACATATTTCTGACAACTTTTTGCAAAAAACAAAAGCCGATTGGCATAGATCATTTTTGTCAATTCAGCTCCCCAGTCCTCATTGAGACCTTTCATTAGATACCAAACACGACATACTTCTATTAACTTTTTGCATAAAACAAAAGCCGATCAACATAGAAAATTTTCATTTCTGCACACCAGTCCTTCCCGAGGCTTTTAATTCGATACCAAACACGACATATTTCTAACAACATTTTGCAAAAAAATTCTAATCGACGTAGAACATTTTTGTAATTCGTGCACACCAGTCTACATTGTGTCATTTCATTAAAACCCAAAGACGACCTACTTCTAACAAATTTTTGCGAAAAACAAATGCAGATCGACATGACATATTTTTTTTATCATTTCAAAACCGGCTCTTATTATTTTCGTTCTTTTGATATCAAACACAGCAAAGTGTTCAATTTATTTTATTTAGGAATATTTGATTTTTATTTAGTTACTTCATAATTTGGCAACACTGTTTGTATTAAACAATTGTAGTTAATTTTTAAATTTATAAATTACCATCGGCAATTCTAAAATAACAGCTTCTATCTTCAGTTTAGGTTTGTATCAAGATAAATATTCTGAAAGATAAGTACCATCACATATATATTTTTGAAGATTAGAAGCCAGATTATGTGGTTATACAACAGCATTTATTCAAAAATCTAGATCTCTAATAAATAATGATATTGAAATAGATATTTTAACGTATTATGACACAAATCTAAGGCTGCTACTGAGTATCAATGTAGTGTAGGAAGACTACATAAAATTTTAAAAAGAAATAAATACATAACGTTTATTTTTCAAAAAGTCCAATATTTACATCTTGGAGACCATGAGAGACGTCTTGAGTTATAAAATTTATTATCTGGAAAGATAAACAATATTTTTCAAATAATGGTAAGTTTAATACAAGAAATAATAATTTTTGAAGAATCGAAAACCCTATAATTGTTCGTGAGAGAGGATTTCAAAGAAAATTTAGTGTTAACGTTTGGTGCGCTATTTTGAGAGATACATTGTTTTTTAATATGTAGGAAGGTACTCTCATAGGCAGTGCCATAGTTAAAATTTTGAGCGCTCAGGGCAAAACATTTGCTCAATCTTCCAATTATTTTTTCCTATAAAAAATAAGTAGCTTTTTGACTAACAAAATTCCATTGAATCTTTGAAATAATACATAAATAAATTAATTTATAATTTATTTTTTCTGGTTTTAACTGCTGCAAAGTCGGTGATTACATTGTTGTAATCTATAGACGAAGAAATTTCCGATTCTATACAATGGATTTGATAATCTCGCTTGTGACATTGTAGATCGCAAATAAACACAATTGTCCTATTCGCCAATAACCTATTTTGCGTTCTTGATACAAAATAAATACATTGAAATCTAATTTTACCACCCCCAAACTACGGCGCCGCATTCGCCAAAGCAACCGCACAACCCCCCTCCTTACGCTACTGCTCACGAACTATAAGAGCTACGAAGTCGGTTAAATTAGCAAACAATTTCTATTTTACAAAACTATTATCATGAGACAAACAATTTTCTTTAAACCAGTTGTTCTCAAAATACTGATCCCAACTTTTTTATTTTAAATGTGAACCTATTTTTTTATTTGCTTATTCAATAGAGAATTTTATTCTGAATTCAAGGACATAATATTATCATACCCTAACATAACGATTTTTTTGAGAAAAATGGATCTGAAGTTTTATATTAATTTGATTAAAATATGACAATAATAAGAGTGCCATGACGGAAAAAACAGAATACAAGTAATTTTTTAACATACATAGAAAATGTAAAACTGGTCTATTCCAATGAACTGTCGACAGAATTCAAATTCTCTTCATTATGGGCTCAGTATTCAATGGTAAAGGCATGTGTACGTGTAAACGAGAATATTGATGTAAGCAAATATCCAAAGTTGCTGGCATTTTTAAAAACAAATTCAGGAAGGTACCAGGCGAAAAAATCTAAAGTTCTGATAAGAAATCAAATAGAAAATTTTCTAAATAAAACAACTTTTTTAGTTTTAGCTCTGTAATTATTTATTTAATAAACCCAACGTTTCGGCAGCATACACTGCTGCCTTCTTCAAGGTAATGACAATTACAACAAAGCAAATAACTAAGAAACAAATTACAACATATTTAATATAGGAAGCAATGCTTTACTAATTTCCAAACCATTATCATCATTAGGATCAGTTTTCTTAGTTTAGTTCCTACTCCTAATTCTTTTACATCTGATATTAGTTTGCCTCTTTTAATGGAATCGAATGCTTTTCTCAAGTTTATAAAAAGCATTTCTATATTTTTTTCGTGTTCATGTGCCTTTTCCATGATTTGTTTTATTGTGTGAATAGCATCATTGGTTCATCTTCCTCTCATGAATCCACATTAATATTGTCCAATTATACATATTTCTCGTTTCGTTAGCTAGTCTTTTTTTGTATTATTGTGCTCAATATTTTATATGAAGTGCTCAATAAGGTGATTCATCTATTATTTTGTTGATCTCTTTTCTTGTGTATTGAAATTATTTATCCAACTTCCCAGACTTTTGGCAGTTTTTCTTCTCTCCCAATGTTTTGAATATATGTTCTTGTAATTTTATTAATTCTATGATCGGATATTATTTATTAGTTTTATGAGATCTTTTTGTGTCAATGTATCTTCCAGGTTATTTTCTTCTTGGATTTCTATGTGTTCGTGTGATAGTTCCGTTAACAACTCTACCAAAACTTGTTTATACTCTTAGTCACTTTCTGTTTTTCTACCTGTTTGTCTTTTATATTATATGTTTTTTTATACGATCAGTTTTGTCCATTAATTTTTTTATAAAATTGTTTTGTATTTTTATTGTTCTTCGATATTCTTTATTTCATCATCAATCCATTCTCTTTTTCTTATTGTTTTGTTACTCTCTTTTATTATTGTTTTTTCGTATTCTGATCTATGCTCCTTTTTATTTGTTTTGATCCATTTAAGTCTCGCTTTTATTTTCCTTATTACAATTTCATGGCAACTTTCATTCTACCATTCTTTTTTATTATCTATCTTTTTTTCCTATATATTTTGTTGATGCCTGATTCATACTTTCTTTTATAAAATCCTATCTACTTTCGGAATTTGCGTATTCAGTAGTTATTTTATTTAACTTCTTTCCCGTTTCTTCTGCATACTTGTATTCATTTTTTGTCTCAATTTTTGTTTAAGTGTTGTCGTTCCCATAAAGTGATCAGAATCTGCACAAGCTTCTCTGTATGATCTTATGTCTATAAATGATGATTGTTCTCTTTTCGTGACTAAAATGTGATCTATTTGTGTTTTAGTTACTTGATCTGGAGCTATCCATTTTATCTTATGTAGTTTTTACCTCCCGCCTATCAATATATAGATAAGGGAGGTATTGTTTTTGGTCAGATTTCTCGAGTGTGGGTTTTCAACATATGAGCACGAATTAGGGTCCCTAGAATATGATTTTACTATTTTTACCGTGATGTCTGTATGTGTGTGTGTCTGTGTGTGTGTGTGTGTGGGTGTGTGTGTCTGTGACGATTTTTCGTCCACGATAACTCAAATACGATACATGTAAAAAATATAATATTTGGTATTTAAGAGTTGTATTCTAATATGATGAACTGATTAGATTTTGACTACAATTGGTTAACCGGAAGTAGTACTTTACTTAAACTTAAACCGTTTTTCCTAAAAAATACCTCTAAATACCATATTTTCGCAAATTTCGATATTATAAATACAAAGATTTTTTAATTTTCTACCGATCTGCATAATTACGTTTACATATGACTTCTAGCTAGATAGGAAAAAATATATAAATTATAATAATTTTACATATCGTTTAGGCTGAGAAATTTCGATAAAACAGATGAGTTATTCATATGTTCATAAAATTTGACATATGATGTCAAATTTGATGTAAGTAAGTGTAAACGATAAAATAAGTAAAAATGAAGTAATTTTATTGTGAAATTTAAAAAGATGGAAGAAATATATTAGGAATGTATTTGCATGCGTGAATCAAAGTAAGTTCAATTCTGATTTTAGGAACGTCAAAAATAGCTGTCTTATTGGTTATACAAAATTTATGAAGGAAATTTTAGGTATGAAATGAATTAATAATATTCTGAACTGCAATAACAAACTAATTTTAAAACTACAAATTAAATGTATTGAAAAACATATAGAATATATTACTACAGTGGCGGGAGGTATTGTGTTGGACACACCAGATTTTTTAAGTTTAAATTTAATGCTACTTATAATCAAATTGTTTGTTGCCAGTCAACATAGTCTTTATCCATTATCATTCGTTTTTTATGAATCGTGTGCTTGGCTGCTATTTATTGTAAATAATCTTCGTTTCCAATTTGTGCGTTGAAGTCTCCTAATATTATTAACGTGTTTTCTTTAGGAATTTTTTCTATTTCTCTTTCTAATTTTTCGTACATATCCTCTTTTTCTTCTGTTCTAGCATTTTCTGTAGGCGCGTATACATTTATCAGAGAAAGATTAAATGGGGTTGTATTTAATCGTAAATAAACCATTCTTTCATTCATTGCTCTGAACTTTTCAACTTTATCTCTTAAATTTTTATCCATTATTTTAAATGCTACTCCATATTGCACTTGTTTCTCTCCTCCTGAGTATAGGAATTTAAACTCGTTTTGGTCTATTGTACCTTTCCCTTCCCATTTTATTTCTTGTAAAGCTGCTACAATTATTTTGTATCTATAGAGGTCTGATGCGATTTCCTCCATTTTCCCTGGGACTAGCAATGTTCTAACGTTCCATTTCATTTTTTTTTTTTAATTTTTGATATTTTTTCCTATTTGCAATTAATTTCTTATTTTCTAATTTAGTCTCATCTTCTATTACATTATGTCCTCGATTATGTCTGATGTCTTTTCTGTCCTTCAATAGTTTTTAATTCTGTACATTTTATTAACGTTTCAATTTTGTCATTCCATATATACCATTCCATGTTCATTTTTATCTTTCTGTATCCAATTTTTACTTATTTGTTTTGTAATCTTTCGTCTTTTGCTTTCTTTAATATTTTATTCTGAATTTTTCTGTCGTTATTGTAACGTTTTATTTATTTAGATGAAATTGAAATGTAAAACTGAGTGAAATAAGAGTATTTATATAACTAGGTTTAATAAATGAATAATAAATTATAAAAAGATAATAAAAGTAAGCAACAATATAAATAAGCAAATATTAACACTAATTTAGAAGTAATTATTATTAATAAAGACTTAAATACTACGAACATTTATTTAAACACTTAAAACTACGCAATATTTATTTCCACAATATATTTATATCACAAACTATTTATATCATCAACTATTCATGATCACTACACGTATCAATATTAGACTGTCCTCACGATCTCCTACTAGAGGCTTTTATAGTAGAACAATTAAGTTCAGAAATGTTCTCCAACCCTCTCGACATGATCTAGGGATAGCTACATTATGTTATATCGTTGTCAATGTAAAATTTTGTTCTCTTTAGTTTGTTTTTAGTTTTCATTATGTTGATTTTGTTTTCATATGATTGTATTTTTGCTACTATTGTTTGTTTTTCTTTTCCTATTTTGTATGCTGCCGTAACTGTAGTTTCCACTCACATTTTATTTTTTATAAAGTTTTCAACTTCTTTCGGTGAGCTTTCTATTTGTTCACCTTTTATTATAATATTGTTTTTCTTTGCCGATCTTTCTTTCTTGTCCTCTAGTTTTTCTAGGTTTTTTATTTTTTGTCTCAATTTCTGTATTTCGTTATTCAACTTTCCCTTACTTTTTTTTGGTTATTTAATCTGCTCTTTAAAAACTTTAATTACTTAAATTTTTATTTATCTTTCAGATTTCGTTGTTTATTGTCTTTTTAATTGCTTGTTATCTTTGAGGTCTGTTATGTCATTACTCTTGATTTGAGTATCTCTAATATTCCTGCGTAGTGTCTACGAATTCTTCCTTTTCTAGATGGCGATCTTGATACCTTTGAGCTTTTTCGAAATGGATTATCTGACTGCTTTTTTTCTCTCTGCTTCTTTTGGGTGGAGAAATTTTATGTGGTCTGCAACTAATTTTGTGTCTTCCAAGAAGAATATGCGCAGTTTTGTTCGGGCTGTCGGCCATCCAATGCTTGTTTTACTGCTGTGTTAAGCTAATGTCGTTTAGTTAGTTATGTTTGACGTTTATTGTAATTCAACACCAGACCTGACTAATCGCTGCTCAGTTCTACTTTTGCTTGATAGCTGTTGTTTCCTTCGGCACTTTATATATTATAAAGAAGGAAAATGTACGTCGCAACCAATAGGCAAAAATACATTCGGAATGATACTTAGATTAGTTGCAACGTATTTAGATTTATCAAACCCATTGATGTACACTGGTCATTCGCTACGTAGATCTTCAGCTACTATACTTGTGGCCCCAGGTGCTGACTTTATTACAATAAAACGTCACGGTGGTTGGAAGTGCATTGCTGTTGCCAAAGAATACGTAGTTTTTAATTGTACTGTTTTATTTATACTGTCGAAAAATCGAAATATGACATTTATATGTTCCTGTAACATTACTTCTGTCCTTAAGAACAACTGTTGTACTTCTGTTTCGATAGCATAAAAAATGTTTTCCACAATCGTTTAATTTTGATGCTCACTCTTTTGAGAGCAAAGTACGCTATTTAATCACTAGTGATTAAAAAAAAATTAATCACTGAAAAGAGTGAACAAAGTTCGATATTTAATCACTAGTGATTAAAATTTTTTTAATCACTCTTGTTTTAAAAATTGTCAATAGATGGCGCCAAAAAAATTATTCCGCCATTTGATTTTAAATTATTTTACAATATAAAGATAATTGCGTTGTTGAATTTATAATTTCGTAAAATGTATAACTTGTAACGTTACATTTTAATTTACAAAACAAAATTAAAATTGTTAGAAATTAAGGAACTACTGGGGAAATTCATGCTAACACAGACACCGACTATATTCTATGTTCTAATAGTTCAACTTATGCACATGCAAATGCTGTTAACTTCAATAAAGAAGATGAAGTAACGAACGAATTGCAACGTAGTGATACTACTATGTGCGAAATAAATATGCAAACAAGCAAGCATATTACTATAAATATTCCCCAAGTACCTTTTTGGTACCCTCAATAACTGTACAATTAATTTGTATCCACCCAAATAAAAATGTTTAAGTGTAAATTTTTGAAATAAATATTTTGTGTTTGATAATATTTTGTATTTTGATTATGGAAAAAATCAGATTTTACACTAATAATCACTCATTCAGCTGAGGCTTTCGCCTACAGCTCGGGCGCCTAACTTCTTGACTCGTGATTAAATGCACTACTTTGCTCACTAGTATTAAAAATAGCTATTTAAATAATATTGATGGCCGGAGGTTAAGATCAGTAAAAAGCAATTTGTGTCGAAAAATATAATTCTGTATTAACGAAAATGGAGGACAATTTGAGCAGTATTTGTAAATTTATGTATTTGTTGTGTTTCTGTTTCAAAGTAATTGTTTTTCACATTAATTTGTATCGTCCAAGGCACACTTATTACAGCTATTTTAAAATAAAAGTGACATTAACCTAAACATGTATTTTTGTCATAAAAATTATAATTTAAGGGTACACAAATATCATATCACTTAATTCAAAATAAAATTCTCTATCGAATAAGCAAATAAAAGAATATAGGTCCATTTAAAATAATAATGTTGATATCCACAGTATGAGAACCTCTGGTTGAAAAAATTTATAATGCTCATTAAAGTAGTCTTGTAAATTAAAAATTGTTTGCTAGTTTAACCGACCTCGTAGCTCTTATTGTTTTCGAGATAGGAATAGTGGACAAAATACAATGAACACCCTATATAGTCTATTGAAAAAAAATGATATACACACATACTCGGACGGGCATTAATAAATTTATCGTTAAACTAATTCAACTGTTATTCATAATATTGTTTTAGATCGATGATATGATAAAATGGCAACATTTTGCTATAAATATTGAGAAACATAGTTTTATAATTTCTATGAAAAACAAAAATATACCGGTAAATCTTACAGAGAATGAAACATTGGATAATATGTACTTTCATTCCACCAAAAATAAAGGGCAATGGAAATTTCATAAATGTAAGTCGACAATTATTACTTTAAAAAATGCATAAATAAACACGGTTAGAGATCTAGATTTTATTTATTTACTTTTTCGCGCCACCCTTCACGTAAGCATAATTTATTTCGTTATTTCTATTGCAACATAAGTCGTAAGTTTCTTTCGTTGCCATTGACAACAGAATGTTATGGAATAGTTGTTTACATATATAGTGCAGGAACATCACTTTCTCGGATGAGTATTTTGTGGCGTAAGCTTGCGAGCTCTGCAATAAAATGAATCCGGGAAAATAGTTCACGCAAGAGGTTTGTATAATTTTTTTTGTACGAAAATCATAAAATCAATAATTTGTTATTATTTTTGTTCAAATATTTTAAAATTATTATGTAAATACACAGTTTTGTGGTTATGTGCTGTCAACCTGTCATCATGACAGCAGTTGTTGGCAACATTGTATGCCAAATGCACTAAATTTATTTTTTATAAACTAAATTTCATTCAATAATCCACTATTTTCTTTTATTATTATTATGTAAAAGGATGTTTTAATAAATGTTTTAGAAGTAGGTGTGTTTTTTTTCCAAAATTTCCCGCACGTTACTCTGGAGGAGACGTGAGAAATTGAAATTCCCGACGTTGCTTAGGTGACGAAAATAAATAGATTTTATTGTAAGATTACAAAAAATAATTTTCCTACTAGAAGGATAACTATGAAAATCATACATTTGGTGCTGCTTAGCAACGGGCAAAATTAACTACAAAAAGTTGCAAATAAATAAATCTGAACTGTCAAGTTTATCAATACTTTATGAACATTATTTCAAGTTAATTGCTGTTGGTGGCGCGAAAATTATAATAAGACTCGGAATGTAAGTACCTCCGCAAGCTCCGTCTCACTTCATACCGTCTCGAATGTTATAATGTACTTAAATTCCTTGTAGCTGAAATAAGTATTTATTAACTAAAGCGTATTTAAAGATATCATTAACAATATTTCATTTCAAACTAATTTTAAAGGCAATTTTTTAGACCTTCGGCTACGTCAAGATAATCGCTTTTTAAATGCGCATTTTCAGATTCATTTTTGTCCTTAAATAAGCAATTTACTGATGGAAATTGGCATAACATAGGTCCAGAACTAGACTCGATGGATGGTGTAATTTGCGTTACCCTATATGCGGCAAGTTGCCGAAATTGTACTCTGGATTTTGAATTTAATAATCAACAAATTTCTGAGAGTTTGGTGTATAAAGAAAAAGTAAATCAGGTAAAATGCTTTGTTCATTTTTAATATATGTCTTTAATTAGTATGTTTTCAGGATTGGCATTATTATAAACTAGTTCTTTACACTTACGAAAAACGAAAATTACATGTAAAAACAAATACTGAACATGACGGGTTTTGGTACATTGACGACGTAAGGCAGTGCCATCCAAACGGTAAGTCGAGAGCAAAATGAATAGCACATTGCGCAAAATATACAGAAACTTACCTATTTTTAATGCATGAGAAATAAGTATTTCTGCATTACTAAATGTGTAGAATAGAAATATACACAATGTAAGCTATCTGACGGCGCAATGTTAGCAACTATTGTGAGAAATTATTTCTCACATTTTATCCTCCACTGTGCGAAATGTGTAACTTTCAATTTGACAATTTTTAATTTCAATATATTTAGCACCGGTTTCACAAAATTTTTTAGTCTTATTAAACATGCCGTTAGTAATCTGTAAAAAGAGTGTAACAGTACGTACCCACCTCCTCCATACATACAATTATATTTTAGCCAAAGATCATCTAGTGGAAGGTTTGACTTACCCTACGTTGTGTTTATTTAAATAAGTAACCCTTCATTGTCGTAATACAGAGTAGCTGTTAAGAGTGGAGGAATCGGGACAGGTATTTGATAAAATAAAAGAATGATATTCACTCCAAAAGACAGACAAAATATCTATCTTGTGCATTTATTTATAATTAAGAAATTCGGAAAGTGCTGTGGAATATTACGCTCTCTGGCATTCACCTTAATAACCTGGGGAAACCATAGCCAAAACCTCAGGTAGAGAGACAATTTGACAAGATAACAATTATATAAAAATATTGTATTCAATTCAGAAAGAGTTGTCCCAATAATTTATTACAATCATTTATGGTATAATTGAGATATTGCGACCAAACTTATATTGGAAGTCATTGACAGTTGTAAGTGTGTGCGTGTTGGTTTGCGTGGGTTTTTATTATTTATTTCAGAGTCGGCATGCCGTTGCTCTGATATCTTTTGTTTCTGGGGGCGCTCGGCATTGCCTGAGGGCCGTTGTATTGGCATAGACTCCCAGCTGAGCTGGCGAGTCTAAAGCGATTACCATTGAGTGGTCGCACGCTCCTCGTGGTACCGGTGCCGCACCACGGTTGTGTATTGTTTATTTTTACCCAAGTGAACGTGGATAACCAACGTTCGTGCTGATACGGCACATTCTTGAGCCTGAGAGTTTGTGTAGAACACAAAGTCTCGCAAATTACAATTTTTAGACAACCAATATTAGATCGGTTATATTTAATAAAAATATGATATCATTGTGACAACTATGTAGTTGAGTCTGGAGTAATGATGTAGGATGATATATAGTGATGATACACTCGCTCCTGGCATGGCCATAGCGCAGAGTGTTAGGAGGATGATATAGTGATGATACACTCGCTCCTGGCATGGCCATAGCGCAGAGTGTTAGAAGGATGTTATAGTGATGATACACTCGCTCCTGGCATAGCCATAGCGCAGGGTGTTGGGATGATGATATAGTGATGATTAAAGAGCGGATTCTATGCAATTGCATGTGTTGTTTATAGTAGGCATATCAACAAACTGTTTTCATATGTTCACGTTTCATCAGAAATTAATGCCAAATATCAAAAAAAAATAATGCATATTTTGCATTTAATGATACTTTATTGCATATTTTAAATTTTTTTGCATATTAGTGCATATTTTGAGACTTTTTTCAAAAACAAAAATTAATTTTTGACAAATTTTGTACTTTTTTGAAAACAGTATATTACAAGAAATATAATTTTGATCGTACTTTTAACAAGTGAGCATTTATATAAAATGCATTCATTGAAACCATTACAATCATATTTAATTTCTCGTCAGAATAAAAAAAAAGTGATTATATCAGTGTTTTAGAATTGTTTAGAACTTAAGTAATTTTTATTTTGTAAGTAAGGTAAGTAAATAATATCTGTCACTGAAATTCGTATGTTTGGAACTATAACAACAATTAGTAATGCCGACAAAAATGTATTAAAAATATGATGAGCATATAGCAACTTTCTCGTTAAAGATGACTTTTTTGATTTTTTTTTTCAAAAAAGACCTTTTGTAAATTTCAATATGAATTCGATATTTTCTTTTTTTTTGTTAGAATTACCTGTGATATTTATTGTCTTTATACATTTCATGAAATGTTCCAAATAAAACACTGCATGTAAAAATAGAAATAAAAAAATGATATTAGTAAAACGTGTCTGATGACATTACTTTTTTTTGCATATTTTTATTGTAAAGTGCATATTTATAACTTTTTTGCATATATCATGCATATTTTGATGATTTTTTAATGCATATTGCATGCATATTTTAACATTTTTTAGTGCATATAATCCGCTCTTTAGTGATGATACACTCGCTCCTGGCATAACCATAGCGCAGAGTGTTGGAATGATGATATAGTGATGATACACTCGCTCCTGGCATAGCCATAGCGCAGAGTGTTGGGATGATATAGTGATGATACACTCGCTCCTGGCATAGCCATAGCGCAGAGTGTTGGAATGATGAGTGTTGGGAAGCGGAACCGGAGAGACCAGGAGGACTTACCTCGGACAAGCCAAGCATAAGTGGAGTCCTGGATCCGACTCCCCGAGTACAGCTTTGGATACAAAAATATCCCTCTTCTCTCCTTCAGAATGAGGGCGTTTCGGGGGTAGCGTCTTCCCTCACCACCACGATCCAGACGCGTGATAGTGAAATCTTCTAGAATCTACATATCAACCCTGCAGGTACAGGTTCAGCGTCTTGCAGTCTGTCCCTTTCAAGTGGTTTGGCCATCTGGCTTTAGCGCCAGGACGTGGAATCCATGGGCGTGCGGATGATCTTTTGAGACATCTTGTACATACAAAACATAATATTCTTTGCTATATTACATATTTATTTAAATGGTAGTACCATCTGTAAATATTATATTGGGTCATCTGTACTAGCGTGACGTAGGTAAATTTATATTAGTAAAAAACTAATATCTTATTTATTTAGGACGTATTTTATTACGGAATATTTGAACTGATGTGTTGTAATAACACATCGTTTTAGAGACTTTAAGAATGATTCAAATACAGAATAATTTATGAACTTTATGTTATTAAAGTTATTTATAATTAAATGATAACTGAAAGACATGGTTTTTACCAATATGATACTGAAATAGATATTTTTGTTATTTAAAATTCATGATTTGTACATTCGAACATATTAAAAAAAATCTGGTGTGTCCAACACAATACCTCCCGCCACTATAGTAATATTAATATATTCTATATAAGTTTTCAATACATTTAATTTATAGTTTTAAAATTAATTTGTTATTGCAGTCAGAATATTTTTATTTTATTTCATACCTAAATTTACCTTCATAAAATTTGTATGACCAATATGACAGCTATTTTTCACGATACTAAAATCGGAACCGAACTTACTTTGATTCACGCATGCAAACACATTCCTAATATATTTCTTCCATCTTTTTAAATTTTACAATAAAATTACTTAATTTTTATGTATTTTATCTTTAACACTTACTGTAATAATATAAGATGTAGTAGTCTATGGTATAACAATGGTAGAACAGACATATAAATAAAGTGATATAAAACGAAAAAGACGTTATTATTTATTACAACGTTATTATTTATTACATGGCGCAGCCGTAGAAGAACGGTAATTATACAAAATGGAAAACGCAGGTTGATTGCCAGAACCTATGAGATTCGATGGAAATCTCAATGAAAATTTTAGAAGATTTTGTCAGAATTTTGAATTATACTTAACTGCGACGGAGAAAGATACAAAACCAGATAAAGTAAAAATTGCCATTTTATTAAACACATTGGTAATGAAGGTGTTGAAATATACAATACATTTAAAATTTCTACAGACAAGAAATATATCTATAATTATGTGTTAGAAGAATTTAAAAAATATTGTGCCCCAAGGAAAAATAGAACATATGAAAGATTTGTGTTCAATAATCGTAATCAAGCAGCAGATGAACCTTTTGATCAGTTTTTTAATGATCTCAAAAAACTAATACAGTCATGTGAATATGATACACAAGAAGATACAATATTAGTAGACCGAATAATACTGGGTACAAATGATTTAAAGATACAAGAAAAATTACTTAACATACAAAATATCACATTAGAGAATGCAGTAGAAATATGTAGAAATTCAGAAGTCACCAAGAAACAGTTGCGAAGTGTCAGAAATAAAGAAGAAGGTAATGTTGATTCAATTCGAAAGAAAAAGCTATACGACAAAGAATATGGAAAAATGAGTACTAAAGATTTGAAAACAGAAGACCAAAATAATAAACCATTGAAATGTAAAAAATGTGATAAAAACCATAAATATAAAGACTGTCCAGCATACGGGAAAACCTGCTACAAGTGCGGAAAAATGAATCATTTTAGCTGTATGTGTAAAAGTAAAATAAGGAATGTAAAGAACATTGTGAAAAATGAAGACAACGAATCTGGAGATGAAGAATTGTATGTAAGCATCGTAGACAAAGTTGGAGAAGTATTAAATGAAAAAACAACAATTTGGAGTGAATCCATAGATGTTAATGGAAAGCCAATAAATTTCAAGGTGGATACTGGATCCGAAGTTAATATAATACCGCTGAAGAAGTTCAAGACAATACGGTCAAGAGATGATCAACGAATACAAAAAACACATGTTGTATTACAAGCCTATGGAGGAGCGAAGATAAAACCAGTTGGAAAGATTTGCTTAGAGTGTATAGGTAGAGATAAAAGTAAAAAATTAGAGTTTTATATTGTAAATTTAAATGTAAAGCCTACTTGGGTTACTTAGTAGTCAAGAATTAGGATATCTTAAAGTAACTATATACTAGCATTAATACTGTAAATGATAAAGACAAATTTATCCAAGAAAATATAGATGTGTTTAAAGGCTTGGGTAAATTTGAAAAGATTTGTAAAATTACTTTAAAGAAAAATAGTACTCCTGTTGTCATACCTTGCAGGCGTGTGGCTTTAATTATAAAAGATAGATTAAAGTTAAATCTAGAAAGTTTAGAAAAACAAAAAATTATTACAAAAGTTGATGGTGCTAGTGAGTGGGTTAACTCTTTGGTTATAGTTGAAAAGCCAAATAAAACTCTTCGTTTGTGTTTAGACCCACAAGAATTAAATAAATGTATAGAAAGAGAATTTTATGAAATTCCCAGCTTTGAAGATATAAGCAGTAAACTCAGTGGAAAACAATATTTCACAGTAATGGACTTTAAAGATGGATTTTATCAAGTTCCATTAGATAATGAGTCTAGTAAATTAACGACATTTTCCACTCCTTTTGGCTGTTATAGATTTTTAAGATTACCATTTGGTATTAAAATAGCACTTGAATTTTTTCAAAAAATAAATTATACTAATTTTGGTGATATAGAAAATGTAATAATTTATTTTGATGATTTATTGATAGCCACTAACAGTCTAGAAGAACATGATGACGTGTTATTAAAAGTTATAAAAAGAGCTAGAGAAAAGGACGTTAAATTTAATAAAGAAAAGTTGCAATACAGACAAACTGAAGTAAAATACATGGGCCACATATTTAATAAAGACGGGATGCGTATAGATAAAGAGAAAATGAGAGCAATTTGTGAATTAAAACCGCCAACATGTAAAAAAGATTTACAAAAGTTGTTAGGATTAATAAATTATGTGCGAAAGTTTATACCAAAACTAGGAGAAATAGTTAGTCCTATGTGTGAACTTTTAAAAAAAGATGTAGAATTTCAATGGTTAAGTGTGCATGACAAAGCGTTAGATATTGTAAAAAATGAAATAAGTAAAAGTATTACATTAAAGAATTTTAATTCTGAAAAACAAATAACCATACATACAGATGCATCGCAAAATGGTATTGGTTGTTGCTTAATGCAAGAGGGTAGACCTGTAGCATATGCATCTAGAGGTCTAAATGAAACAGAAAAGAAATATGCTGTAATAGAAAAAGAGTTGCTTATAGTATTGTATATGCAACTCAAAGATTCCACAATTATATTTATGGAAGGACAATACAAGTAAAAACAGATCATAAACCGAATGTAAGTGTGTTAAATAAACGCATTTGTCAAGTACATTCACCCAGATTACATTGAGAGGCTTAAATTATTAAAATACGACATAAAAATAGAGTATTTACCAGGTAAATACTTATATGTGGCTGACTATTTATCTCGAAATTATAGAAGTGAAATAGGTGAAAATGATAAGGATATGAGTGAAATTGTTCATTCTGTTGAAAAATGTTTAAGAATGAGTGAAAAAAGAAAGGAAGAGTTCAGGTTACATTCTGTGAAAGATGAAGTATTGAGCAAAGTGAATGAATATTGTTTGAATGGGTGGAAGTGTAAAAAGTATGAAGGAGGGTTAAAAGTGTATTATCAAATTAGAAGTGATCTTCATGTAAATAATAGTATCATGTTCTATAATAATAGAGTAATAGTACCAAAAGCATTGCGAGAGAAGATGTTAAAACTTTTACATGAAGGACACTTTGGCATAAATCGTACGTGTGACAGAGCTCGAACAATCTTATTTTGGCCTGGCATGTTTACAGATATCAAAAATATGATAAAAAGTTGTAGGATTTGTGAAAGATATCGGTATGCGAATGTAAAGGAACACTTAATACCACATGAAATACCAAAATTACCATTTCAAAAAATAGCGTCAGATATATTAGAGTTTAGCGGAAAATCCTATTTAGTTACTTCTGATTACTTAACCAAATGGTTAGAAATAAAATTGCTTAAAAGTAAACAAAGCTGTGATGTTATAGAGTCATTTAAAGAAGTATTTGCAGCTAATGGCATTCCAGATATAGTAATAGCAGATAATATGCCATTCTCTTCATATGAGTGCCAGTTTTTTGCAAAAAATTATGATTTTGAATTTAGAACAAGTAGTCCAAGATATCCAAAGTCCAATGGATTAGCTGAAAGATTTGTACAGATAGCAAAAAAATATCTTAAATAAGTCTAATGATCTAAATGTAGCTTTAATGGAGTATCGTAACACGCCTATCACGGGTTTAAAAAGATCTCCGGCAGAGCTCATGTATTCCAGAAAATTAAAAACTAAATTACCCATTGCTGAAGAAGTAGATATTAAAGTTAAAAATTTTAGAAACCTGTTGCAAAATAAAAATAGAACTACTAAAAATTACTATGATAGACACGCGAGACAAAGAGTTGAGTTTGATAAAGGGGATTCTATAGTTTATAAAAACAATAAAGAGTGGCAACCCGCTGTAGTAATTGGAAAGTATAATACTCCTCGTTCATATTTAATTAATAATGGAACAAATGTATTAAGGAGGAATAGTAGTCATCTTAGAAAATCATTTACTGAAGCTCAGTTAGATGATGCACAAAATGATAATGAGTTACATAACACTATTATTAATCAAAATATGAGTAGTGATGTTAGTGATACTATCAACAAGTCTGATAATGGTGATGTTTCGTTTGAAAATAATATTTCTAATTCTAGTGAAACTGTTCAGCAAAATGTAAGGCCAAGACGGTCAAGAACAATACCATCCAAATTTAATGATTATGTGTTGTATTAATAATTAAGATTAATTTTGTAAACACAGTATAAAAAAAAAATTGCCATTATTTTTTATACTGTGGAAAAAAGGGAAGGTGTAATAATATAAGATGTAGTAGTCTATGGTAGTCAAGACGATGTATAACAATGGTAGAACAGACATATAAATAAAGTGACATAAAACGAAAAAGACAATATTATTTATTACAACGTTATTATTTATTACACTTACTTACATAAAATTTGACATCGTATGTCAAATTTTGTGAACATATGAATAACTCATCTGTTTTATCGAAATTTCTCAGCCTAATCGATATGTAAAATTATTATAATTTATATATTTTTTTTCTATCTAGCTAGAAGTTATATATAAACATAATTATGCAGATCGGTAGAAATTTAAAAAATCTTTATATTTATAATAACGAAATTTGCGAAAATATGGTATTTAGAGGCATTTTTTAGGAAAAACGGTTTAAAGCTTCAAGTAAAGTACTACTTCCGATTAACCGATTGTAGTCAAAATCTAAGCAGTTCATCATATTTGAATATAAGTCTAAAATACCAAATTTTATATTTTTTGCTTGTATCGTATTGGATTTATCGTGGACACACACACACACACGCACACACGCACGCACACGCACGCACGCACACGCACGCACACGCACGCACACGCACGCACGCGCAAGCACGCGCAAGCACGCACGCGCACGCACTCGCACGCACGCACACGCACGCACACGCACGCACACGCACGCACACGCACGCACACGCACGCACACGCACGCACACGCACGCACACGCACGCACACGCACGCACACGCACGCGCACGCACACACACACAGAGAGAGAGAGAGAGTGTGTGTGGTAAAAATAGTAAAATCGTATTCTAGGGTCCCTAATTCGTGCTCATATGTTGAAAACTCATACTCGAGAAATGTAACCAAAAACAATACCTCCCTTCTCAATATATTGATAGGCGGGAGGTAAAAACGATATAATTTTATATAATAATCTACGGAAGTTTGAATACCGTATGGAAATTCGTGAGATCTACGCCTATTCTGTAAATACAGATAGTGGAATGCTTATAATATTTCCGTATATGTCAAGTGTTTTCTGACCTGGCCTGCTAAATGTAAACAATACCAACCCTTGACTAGTTTAAAAATGAAAACAGATGTTCGTAAAATAAATTGTTCAAAATATTATTTTATCGTAATAAAGATTATTTCTAATATTATTAATAACAAAATTATACATGCTAGCAGTACTGCTTCAAAAAGAGTTTTACTTGTTTATAATTTGAAATTTAGTGTTATTATTTATGTATATATATATATATATATATATATATATATATATATATATATATATATATACATAAATAATAACACTAAATTTCAAATTATAAACAAGTAAAACTCTTTTTGAAGCAGTACTATATATATATATATATATATATATATATATATATATATATATATATATATATATATATATATATATATATATGCTATTAATTTCTCAAATTTTAATAATGTAACATTAATTTTCCAATCAAGACATAAATATTGTAATTTTTTGCTCATAGTTTAAAGATAAACTCCTTAAAGAGCACTGTTTGTCTAAGAAATAATTTGTTGCTTCCGTCACGATTTTTGAGTTAGTAACAAAAATATATTTCCGATCATAAAATAGGTATTTTTAATAAATCTCGAATAATTTTAACTTATCTCAAATGAGATTTCCTTTTTATTATTTTTTTTTTTTTTAGAAATAAGGATTGTTGAAATGGTAACAAATACAAATGAAATTG
Source organism: Stenolophus ochropezus (assembly GCA_035578165.1). Lineage (NCBI taxonomy): Eukaryota > Metazoa > Arthropoda > Insecta > Coleoptera > Carabidae > Stenolophus > Stenolophus ochropezus. Next base: position 17,667,533 of record JAQOWZ010000017.1, read on the forward strand.
TATCTTGTCAGGCTCTAAATGAAACAGAAGTAAAATTTAATAAGGAAAACAAAGGGACAGGTAAGCTTTTTTTATCATTGGAATATATTGATTATAACTGCCATTTTTTTTTAATTTGAGAATTTGACAATTTCCACGAATTGAAATCTATGCACAAAATTTTTAACTATGTAGTCAAGTTTTAGGTAAATATAAAAAAAACGTAATAAGCGAAATCATTCTCAACCGGGGGAAAAGACTTACTGCCATATACCGTAGCATCAATGAAGCAAATTTTTTTATTTTACTTTGCGTAATGTTTTTTCCAGGTTGTCCAGAGGAAATGAAAATTGGTAGTGCCTGCAATATATTATGTTCCGATTTATTTGGAGATGAATTAAAATATTGTAATAATTATAGAATTTGTACCGAAAGCTTATCTACATGTGCCACAGGTTCACAGGGAGATTTTTGTCAATCAAGTAAGTACAAGTACTAGTCAGAGAACTCTGTATCTCGCTTATTTTAAGTTGCACCCAATATTTTTCCCGCTACAGTTTACATATACTTAATCTTATAGTATATTTTGCGACGGATTTGATAATGCTAGTCTCAATGTTCTATCTTATTGCGAAAATTAGAAAAACTACATTTTTCCAAGAAAATGCTTTATTTCAAATTAAAACTATTTTTCCACTTTAACTTCCCATATCTTCGTTATTGAGATATTAATGCCGTTGCTTTGGAAAGTAATTTATCCATATATTCTGCGAGTATTTAAAGAAAATATTGTAACGTTTATTTATTTAGGTAAAGTGTAAAAGTAATTTTAACACGAGTATTTATATAACTAATTGTAATTAACTAAATATTAATAATAAAAGATATTATAAATAAGTAACACTATGAATAAAAAAATATAAACACAAATTTAAGAATAACAAATATTAATAAAAACTATTGGTCTTTAAAAGTATATAGCGTAGTTATTCTTTAATTATTACGAGTAAATAAGAAAAGGTAAATATTGAACAGAATATATTATTTTATTTTATTGACGCAATACAATTATTCGATTCTTATATTTTTTGACAGACATTACTATATAAAAAAAATAGTTCATAGAAGAAGAGCAGGAAATCGTTGTACCTGCAATTCTCCAACAAAAACTTAAACACCAGGATTATTAATTTAAACATTTAATACTGCGCACTATTTATTTACACAATATTTATTTCCACCAATTAATTATGTTCACTACGCGTATAAATATCAGACTGTCCTCGCGGCCTTTTCTGCTCCGACTTAAATAGTAGAACAAGTAAGTTCTAGAATATTCTCGTATCTTCGACGCATCGGTGCAATAGAAGGGCAGCGAACGATTCTTGACAAGTCTGCCATCGGCCATCGCCCGCGCCGTGACCTTGGGATCGTTACAATATATTAAATATTAGTTATCCAAATATTATAAATAAATAAAATGTAAATAATAAACACTGAGTTTTTTATGTTTGTAATAGAATTTTCTCATTGTTAAAAACTTATTGACCAATATAGAGTGGAGAAAATTTAGAGAAAGGACCAAAGAAGTTTTTTGTTTGAATTTTTTTTTGTAGAGTGCACCACTTTTGCTATATTTAATTTTAAAGTTACGAGTTGCAACTTCACGCGTTTTTAACTCTCCGCGTTATACATGCTTAATGCTATCTTCTAATTTATATTTATATTTATCATTTTTATACTTTAAAATTATTCTGAAATTATTATTATTTCTATTTAAACTGATTCATAATCATTAATGTAAGGTACCTATATCAATAAATTTATATTGCCATAAAACAAAATTAATACGTTGGCTGATAGCCGCTGCAAGTCCGCTAAACGCATTTCCCGCGCATGCATAACTATCAAGTGGAACAAAATGAATTGTAAACAGGTTTATTTATTATTTTTATATTCTTATTATTATTTAATAAAGAGTACAAATTAGTTTAATATGACTTTAGACGACATTATAAACAATTATCAGAATCTCGTATTGTGTTATGGTCAAATGAATATTCTACTTTATATACGTTAGCATACGCCATTTTGACGACAATGACAATATTAGACAAGGATAGATATAGGCTGCGTAAAGAAATCGTGGTTAGTTTACGCTGCTAGCGCTGTGGCAGCCGCTGAGAGAAATCGCTGCGCACAGCGGTGCGCTGGACGCGTGACAGTTGTAAGCGCTGCAGCCGCTGCCAGCGCTGTGAGCCCGCCGAACGCGCCCAATGATTACTGAGGAACGAGCAAAAAAATACTTTATTCACAACCACTATTGTAATATGTCAATTCCTAACCTGTCAAAGGTTAGAAACGTATGTCATTTTTAACTGCAATGACAATCTCACGGGTGGGAAGTACTTTAAAATCCCTTGAGGGGGAAGTGTTTACTAAGGTTGCCTAGTAATACTGTCATAAATTTCTAAAAGTAAGGTGATCAGTGCTGTCAAACATATTAAAATAAATTTAAACATTTGTTTTCATAGACTACTACCGTACATTAATTTAGTTTATTGGAAAAAGGCGATATACGAGTAGAAGTTAATTTGGATAATTGTGAATAAAATAGTATACATAGTTCGGTGGGAGTTTCATTACAGCCTTGCGCTATATCTGAGCCTCGAGGCTTCGCCTCTCGGTCATATAATAAGCCCTCGGCTGTAATGAAACATTTCCCACCTCACATGTAATATACTATTACGGCGCGTCTCCATAGCAACGAGCGGTAAAGTACTTATGCCCGGTTGCAGAAAGGCCAATCAAAAAAATCACTGATTAATTTGACGTTGTTACCATGGCCACGTATTAAAAATACATAGCTGTCAAAAAATTAATCATTAATCTAAATTGATGAAGCTTTGTGCAACCCGACCTTAATTTGCTCGCTTAGATTATTTATTTACTCATATCGTCATGGTTACATAAGAAGAAGTTTCATAATTGTCCAAACCGTAACTGCCTTTTTCGATTGTTAAAAGGTAATTTATTGTAACACCCAGTTATAAGATAAGTAGGTACCAATAAATTTACTGATATTTTTTTTTATTTACGGATTTCTCGGCGGATATTAGGCAGGAATTATATTAATAATTCATTCGAAAATTTTTTTGTAGTTAATTTTTATTGAAGTCCAATATTTCGTTACTAATTTCGTAACTTCATCAGGGAAAAAATAAGTTTTAACTTTAAATTTAAATTGACAAACTCTTTTTATAAGCATAACATTAGTCAGGATTTTTAAATTTTTTTAACACAAAATATTACATTGTTTATATTTTCGGATTTTCACTTTCTTGAATTATGTAGAAAATTTTATAAAAGTGGAAACCACATGGCCGAAAGACTGATTCCTACATAATTCAAGAATGTGTAAATCCGAAAATATAAACAATGTAATATTTTGTGTTAAAAAAAATTAAAATTCCTGACTAATGCTATGCTTATAAAAAGAGTTTGTCAATTTAAACAAGTTAAAACTTATTTTTTCCCTGATGAAGTTACAAAATTAGTAACGAAATATTGGACTTTAATAAAAATTAACTACAAAAAAATTTACGAATGAATTATTAATATAATTCCTGCCTAATATCCGCCGAGAAATCCGTAAATAAAAAAAAAATTATCATCAACAAGTACGGCGTTACTTCTTCTCAACAATAAATTTACTGTTTGGGTTTTTGGTAAAGAGTACTTATTACAAATACACAACAATATACATATAATCGAGTGAAATAAATTTATCATTTTTGTATTAACTATATAAATAGGTATTTTTAAAACTACTGTACTATAAACATAAAACAAAAACATTTATGTCTTGAGATATTACAATGTTAGTTTGCATTTGAAACAATTAATACTGAAATCTGAAATAAATAAAAAAATAAGTCTACTTTTTATTATTTTTATGTTTTAATGTTATCGAACTACTTTCTTATTTATTTTATCCAACATCGAGTAATTATAATGCTATATCTATGGTGTTTTTAGATAAATAAAGTAATTCCTAAAACAAATATGGGTTAGAAGTAACTCCCTGTTTGTTGGTTGGTATCGTAGTAACTACTTTATAAAACCTTCTCTACTGTATTTCTTTATTAAATGTCATTTTAAAAGGGCTACTGTCAAAAACACTTTTGTATATTTTACAACAATGATCAAAAGGATTCCCGGTGTTTATTGGTATATGGTACAATACATGCTAATGCTAAGCATTTTTCTTTTTATTCAGAAACCAGAAAAGAAATTAATATGCAATAAATTCAGATGAATTTTTTAAAAGTGAGATGCATCCGACTATATCTCATATATTTTAAAATTTGTAATAGAATCGCGAAAAAAAAATTATCAGACATATATGTACTACTTTATTTTATTGTTTAACGGCTATCTGAAGTATTTTTTCCAAATTTTAAAGACCTAGACTTGTTGAATAATGACCTACAATTCAGTATTATTAATCAGAAAATTATTTGAATTAACCGTTCTTCTTAAAAAAGAAAAATTGTAACATACAAATTTCAGATATTTTTCTCCAGTTTAACTTGTAAGGGTAAATTTCTCCTTAGTTATTATTACTCCTAAGTATCCTTTCCCCTCGATAGTTTGGTTGACTGCCCCTACGGTTTAAGATGGGGATTGGGGAATATTTAGAAGGCAAATGTTGTATGCATATATGTATTGGAAATATACTGCGATCAAAGAGAGAGGGGAATATATATAGTTCATTTTTTTCCAGTACCCTTTTTAAACGTACGAATGATCGAACGTCTCATTGCTATTGGCTCTATGATCGCAGTGTTTTGAAACAACAGAATTTAACTTTTTGTACTTGCGCAAATTGAACATTGGTACAAGAAGTGAGACAGAACTACGTATATCTGTACTGTAATGTCTCCCATGCTGAGAAGGCTGTATCAGCACTTCAGCAGTATATTTCTAATACGTATTTGGTATGGCACACGTAAGTTAATTAGTCACTTGAGAAAAATATCCCATTCGTCATAACGGCCTCGTGAGCTAAACATTTCTTACATGACTTATTTGTAATGTAACACACATGTACCATAAATAACTATTGTTTTGGATTTGGGCCGGTCTGCCACCATTTGCCCAGGCCGGCTTTAGATCTCGTATCCCCTCTTCTTTAAAATCTCTATCTGTAAACTCTGTAAACTGTGATTTGTCATCATCATTAACGTAAATCGGGTGGCTATCGACCACCCACACCGCTATAGGGACTTCGCCCTCTTGGGTGTTTAGCTGGACATCTTCCGATGGCGCCCAGGAGGAGTGCTGGTGGCGTGGCTTTCTCGGCAGGCTTGCGGCTACTTGAGTAGAAGTTCGCGCAGTTTTTTTCCCGGCTTTGTGTTCCGCAAGGCGAATTTAGATTGCAACCTCTTGATGCGCTCTTCAACGGGGATTAAGGTGGCAGCTGCGTGGACCTGTTGGGACGGGTGGGGGAATGGGAAGCGACAGGCCAGCCGGAGGACACGTGGCTCGGTGGACCTGGATCGTTGTCATGGCGATGGCGTAGTAGTCTGCCACTGGTCTGATGAACGCTTTGTACGTATGCAACAGCACACGTTGGCTGCATCCACGTAGTCTTGCCCTGAGGAGTCGGAGACAGGACCGGAACGCTTCTTGGCACCTCAGTACTGTGAGACGGCCGTTGAGGGTACGGGTGAAGGGCACCCCCAAGTATGTAGCACTTGGGACGGTGGGCACCTGGGTGCCCCTAGACGGTGATGTTCACCTCTGCTTCACGATGTCTGCTGATGTGCTGGTAGCGGAACAGCGACGCATCCAACTGTCTAGCGCCTGGAGTTGGCGTTGCAGGGTGGCTGACGCGCGGCCGACATTCCTGCCGATCACAGTGTCGGCCGTGTCGTCGGCGAACTGGTGCAGGGCGACCTTTGGAAGGAGCGGTTGCGGAAAGTCGTGGCAGAACATTATGTAGAGCAGAGGTGAAACAACGGTATCCCGGCCTGGAGTGTGAAGTGCCTTGAGAAGCTGGTCTTACTCACCACCACCGCAGACTTCCAAGTTGTGGGGTAGTAGCGCAGGGTGAGGCACGTCGTGAACAGGGAGATTTGTTAAGCTCCTCCTACTGTATACTTCGTGTTACACCTCGCAGCGGAACTTACCTGAGTGAGATTGTGACTGTAGCCTCTTAAATATAAAGTGAAACACATGTTGCGATAGATGTTGTAATTTCTTTTCACATCCATTGTTTTTTAATCCGTATATTATCTTGATCTTTGAATATTAATTGTATAATAATTGTTTATATATTTTATACTCTCAATTGTATTCCTTTGTTTTGCTTTTTTTCTAAATTTATTGTTTGTTTGATTGAACCTCTCCTTTGGCTGAAGTCAATAAAGATTATTTATTATTATTCTTATCCGGCCATGTGCCCTGTACATAAATAATATTTTACGAAGATCAAATTTATATTTGTGTATGAAATACATTACTATTTACACGGTTATATTCATATAAAGCAAAATCATAATGTTCTAGTGAGATTTCAATACCAATTGCTGCGTGGGCTACTGCCGCAGACAGACAGTTCGAGACACGTTATCACCCTTCTATTTTACTGACGCGTCGAAGCTACCAGAACAATCGAGAGTTTAATTGATCGGATTTATAACCCAAATAGAACAGACCGCGAGGACAGTCAGGTATTAATACATACTACTTAATGTTTAAATAAATATTCTCACTGTTTAAGTATTTTTTAATACTTAAAACTCTAAAATTAGTGTTTATATTTGTTTATTCATAGTGTTACTTATTTTTATCATCTTTTTATAATTTATATATTATCCGTTCATTAAACTTAGTTGTATAATTATTGCGTGTTTCAATTATTTTTATATTTACTACTTATATTTTTAAAAAATAAATAAACGTTACACTATGTTGATTGTATTACAAAAGTTCGCTCTATAACCCTTTGATATAATATAAATATTAGATCCATTATGCAAAGGCTTAAATACAGAGGTTAGTTAATCTAATAAGCTTTATTGATATATAAAATTATTTTGTATTTTTTATTCCTACACAATTCTAGATATATATTGATTCTTCATTGCAATTTTTAAAGGAATTCATTCCAAAAATAACAAATTTCAAACATAACCATTTAAAATACATATTTTTATTTCCATGTAAATACACTGCAAGGAAAGACAATAATGTAAACAATCATATTCAATAAATAATAGACTGTTTACCTGTCACTGCAATAAAAATAATCCCTTCATAATAAATTTAAAAAATAAAAATTATAAATTTAAAGATACATTGGAAAAAATTAGCACTCAGCATTTATAGCGCGACGCGTTAAAAGCGCGCGCCACGGGCAAAATTCCAACTCTAAACATTAAAATTAAATATTACGAAAGTGGTGCATTCTAGAAAGAAACATGTAAAGCAAAAAACTTCTTTGGTTCTTTCTGTAAATGTTCCCCATTCTATAGTGGTGTCGATCTCTTAAGAACGAAAAGCTTGTAAAAGTGAGAAAATTCTATTACAAACTTAAAAAAACTGATGTAGTCATCATATGACTTCCTTGTATACTAAACTTCACACCTTCAAATTTATTTTATTTGAAAGTGAGACCAATCTACGTCTAATCACTCCTCATTATTCCATTCGTTTCATATTTTCGAACTTCCCTTCGAAATGGATCATCTTTTGAAAATTTTATTAAAATTTTTATAAATATTGAAAGAAGCATTCAGAACTCATAATTAATAAATAGACAATATTTAGGTTTAATTTCTGTAAAAATTTATTAATTACAACGTTTCGACAGCTCAGTGCTGCCTTCGTCAGGTAAATATTGTGTATTTATTAAAATGTTTATCACTATTCATTATTGCATTACACAAAATTATTCTAATCGCTCAAAAACATGCAAAGAAAGAGATATTGTTTTTATTTCTTTCCTACATATTTCTCACGAAATATATTCTGACAGTTGTCAATGTCAACTTTATTAAGTTTCTGCAAAAAAAAATGCTCTTTGAAAAGGCCGATTGGAACAAAAAATTGAGATGCATAACAACATGTTATATAGTAACCATATAAACAAAATTTCAACATTCCACGGTAAATAGTTTTTTCGTACTCATGCATTGAAATGTGTTGTTTCGCGTTGCCTACGCAACGCCTGGAACGTCAATTTCCCAGGTCTCCACCAAATAGGCGACCGGGAAATTTTGGAAAATACACTCCTACTTCTACAACATTTATTAAAAAACTATATTTATAATAAAATAGTATAATGTTTTAAACATTCTTTTACCTAATAATATTAAAAGAAAATAGGGGATTATTGAACGAAATTTAATGTAGAAAAAGTAAATTTAGTGCATTTGATATACAATGTTGGCAACAACTGCTGTCATGTTGACAGATTGACAGCACTTGTTAGGTGCTTGTTAGTACTGAAACACATAACCACAAATCATGTATAATTTGTAATAAATAATTTTATTTGTTCAAAAATAACTAATTATTAGTTGTATAAATTCGTACGAAAAATATTGTACAAACCTCTTGCGTGAACTGGGTTTCCGGAATCGTTCTATGGCAGCGCTCGCGAGCTCGCGCCGCCAAACACCAGTCGTTCCCGCATTTGGTATGTAAATAACTATTTAGTTACGCGAAAAAATAAAAAAATACTACTAGTAAAGTGCACTTTCGACACTGCAGATTGCAATGAAAAAGGGCTAATCATTTTTGAGTTATGCGAGACACGTACGTACAGACGTCATCCCGAAACTATTCAAAATGGTTTCAGGGATGGTCAAAATGGATATTTCCGTTGAAGCCTGAAATCGAAATTTTCGCAATTTTTACCTTTACTTTCTACAAGGAAGTAAAAACTAAATTCATTATTCACATTATATTTATTTAAAGTATTTGAATAAACAATATTTAATATATTTTTTAAACAATACTAGCAGAATATTTGGATAAATTACTTTCCGAAAGAACGGCATTAATCGGAATGATATAAAATGAAAAAATGTTTTTAATTTGACATATAGCATATTCTTGGAAAAATGTGGATTTTCAATTTTTGCAATGACATAGAACATTGAGACTAGCACCATCAAATCCTTCGGAAAATTTTCTATATGAATAAATAAATTTTAAATTGTAGCGGGAAAATTGTACTGGGTATATTGCACGATAGGAGAGTAAAATTCTCCGACCATACCTCAAAATTTTCCCATAGAATTCAGAAATCCACCAATTTTCAGAAGATCATTTTTTACCAGCGCCTTGTATCCTCCAATTGTTTTGCAACATTGGGACACAATTTTGGCGCTAGGTTAATAATGATAGACTTCTCAACTTTGATGTAAAATAATAATTAAAATAATAATATTTTTGTTTCGAATAGATTGTTCCGATAATTCTTATGGATACAACTGTGAAAAGAAATGTGGAGCCTGCACCGGTTATTGTCCGAATTATACAAAGAATCCATGTAAGTAAAACTTTACGTACATAAAATATTTATAACGTAAAAATAATGTTAAACTTTTATTTTCACCAGGTTACCAGGCAAATTTTACATTGGTTAATTCAACCCTTACTACCGTTACTATTCAAGTAGAATTAAGCTTCAATAAAAACAAAACAATAGAAGTTCACAATGAAATTCAATATAGGGGTGTAAGTATTACTAATGGCTGATAATATAAAAAAATAAAGAACCGGAAACCCAGTAACTAAGTAAAGGACGGTTCTGATTCGAACCTAGGTTCCTTTACCCGGGACTGATGTTTGGATCCAAGTAGAAGGACCGGTACTGGAACCGCTGCCCGAATAGTGGAATCGGTTATCGGACTCGTGAAATGAAATCGGTTTTCGGATCTGAATTAATGAAAAGAGAAAAAACTAACGATACAGTACACTACTAGGAATAACGAAACTCGACGATAATTTTGGCATCCGGGTACCCGACACATTTACCTGGATAATAGCTCTTTTATAAATTTTTATAAATTTTGACTTTAGCTCGAAATAACTCCATTGAGTTGAACTTTTTGATTTCGCATATCGTGACGATGACATTATTATAACTGACATTATTATAACTGCACAATATGAATTAATAGAAATTCATAAAAATACGACAAAAACAGTTTTCTGAGCGAATATTAATAAACGAATATTTTTTATTTATTTATTATCAGGTAGACTTCGGGTACCCATCGTCATTCCTATAAACTACAGCCTTTTATAACTTCCTTGCGGTTATAAATACCCAGATAAAATATGTTTGTTCTGTATTTAAAAAAGCTTGTAAAAAGATTGTCGGTTCCAGAATAAAAATTTCTAGTTTGGTTTCAAAAATCATATGTCAGTTTCACTTCCAGAATTAGAAATAGCTTCAATTTTAAATCCGTGATTCCACAACAGAATTCGAGTAGTTTACACTCAGAACCCAAAACCAAGTATTCCTACATTCAAATAACCGGGTTCCCACTAGTTTTAAGTACCTAGTTCAATATTTTGCACCGTAAAACAATAAATGTAAATTATATTTCATATGAATTTTACAGAATGATGAAAGTAATTGGACAACATATGGAAAAAACTTTCAGAATAAGGATTATATCACTCTCATTAATTTAAAACCTTTAACAAGATATACAATAAAGGTAGTTTTATTTAACAATCAGGAATCAAATATTACTTTCGAAACTTATACATTTTTTACAGATTGTGGTAAGTACAAAAATTAATCTAAAAAAAATAGATAATAAATTATAGACAAATTTCAGAAAATGTTAGTATAAATAAATACACTAACGTAATAATTAGTAATTTGACTTCACAACCATTTAAATCAGGAGACATAAATATAGAATGGATACCGGTGTGCAGTGGATCTATAGAAATCAAAGTAGAATTTGTGGATCAAATTTCGTGTAATGTCAAAGTGCCGGATACTAAGATTGTAAAAATAATAGATAAAAACCACAAAATAACAAATCTAATACCAAATACTAGATACAATCTTAAATTTGGTAAAGATATAATACCATTTACAACAAAAGGTATTTATTTTGTACGTCCATCGGGAGAACTTAATTCAGATTCTTATCCTTTTTAACGACCATCACATACATAAGGGAAGTTTTGTAATCATACCGATTTTAACATTTTCAAATTTTAATACTTGTCTACGAATTAAAGTCTTTGCCACAGTTAATTTTTAAATATTATTTTTCGTAGTAAATTCCTTAATTTAACAACTTATTGTCTCTAGTAACTACCTAAAGTTTATCGACAGTCTTTTTAAAATGAATTACTTTCAATATTGTTTCTTGTTTAAAAAATTATAATTTGTTACTAGTTCATAAAAGTAACTATTTATAGATTATATTTTTTGGTATAGTAATAAGAAGCAAATTAAAAAACAAAAAAAGAAATTCATAAATAAAAACCTCTGAAAAGCAAGCGAAATATATTGTATCAATAATCAAAGAAGATACTCTTTATCTTTGATACATAACAAGACCTATTATTTTTCAGCTATTCCAAAATTGAAAACACCACCAGAGATAATAAATTCTAATCTAACATCTCTGACGGTATGTTTTTATCATAGAAATGTAATAAATTCGGGCAATGCAAAGGAATATGAAGTTCAGTACCGGAAGGTTTGTAAAATGCACCACTAATGCAACAACAGTAAAAAACTTCATAGTTGACACAATACAAATTTACATTTGGTTTATAAGATCATAAAACAATTTTTCTACGACCACTATGGAAAGTGACACTTTTCTTACACTGCAAAGATGCGTATTTCCCATAATCGTGGGTTCAAGTATCAGAAATCATTTCTCACAGTATTTGCCAACATTGCGCATGTGCAATATGTGGGAAATATCATTTCTCACAGTAATTGCCAACACTGCGCATGCGTGAAGGTACACTTTGCGATGTTACGTGCGCTATAGTGTTCTTATGTCAAATAGCTTTTGTGCATACATTTTTGTTCTGTAACGTTCTGCAGTCTGGTCGTAGAAAAAGCATAGTGTGCCATTCGTGCAGAATCAATTATTTCCCACCTTGTGTGATTCCAGCACAGCTCGTGAAAAATAGGATACTTTCTGCACTCGTTACTCAATATACTATTATAGATTTCAAGCAGGGCATGTAAACGAAAAAAATATCATTTTAAGTAAAAACGAACCACCAGAAATTCACTGGTATTATTTTCAGATTTTGAAAATATTTTATAAGAGACATGAAAAAAAAATTGGCAAAAAATGTATTCTATATCAAGAGCCGGATAGGAAACTATCGCGGTTCGGTGTTTTTATGAATAAATATGGATAAACCAAGTGTAAATTAGGAATGATTTTACAAATATTACATATTTATTATTTTAGCAAATTGTCAGACAGTGGTCATCACAGGGGAAAACAAAATTACTTAAAATGCCAAACATTTTTACTTTGCATAATTTAGAGAGAGAAACAAATTATTTAATTCGAGTTGTAATTGATCGAATGGAACACGAATGTCTTCCTACGAATGCAGGCAGGACATCTTGTTTGCCAGGTCAGGTTAGGTTAGATTTTTAGCTATACAACTGCTATTAAGGGTACGTTCAGCATTAACATTTCCAAGGCTCAGAGCGCTCAAATGCATTCGGCATTGATATCGGCGCAATCTGCAGGGTTCGACATTACCCTCGCCGAACACACAGAGCGTGCTCCGTACGATCGCTGCTTGAACTCTGAGCACAGCGAGCTTCCGAAACTGAGCATGCGCATAATCTTAAAAATAATATAATAATTATGTTTAATTCGCTGTTTATCATCTTTCTGTTTTTAAATCTGTTTTTTAATAATATCTGCAAATATGAATTTATAAAATTACAAAAATATTTAAACATAATATACATAAAATAATTAAAACACTGTTCCTTTTCTTCACTGAGTTTATTTTAACAAGATGTACATTTCGACTACACTGTAGTCATCTTCAGTTGTACAATATAATATACATATTTTAAAACAATCATGAAAAATAAACAATGTGTTAGCATCCTATTTCCACACTTGCCATTATTGACAACAGTAAAAAATTTGAATGATAGTAAATAACCTCTGCAGCCATATTTACGTATTCCAGCCTAACCTAAGAATCTGAAGCGTTCGGCATTAACATTAGCATCAGTAAAACTGTCACGTGATCTACGAACTCTGAGCGATCCGTCCGTAGATTTTAATGCCGAACGTACCCTAAATAAGAACAGTTAGTTCAGTAGCAGTCGAGAACGATTTTGGACTTCGCCTCGATCTTGTTACAACATGTTTTTGCATCAATTTGTCTCATGTAGAAAAGGACTTAACGTGAAAGACGCGTTTTCGTTCATATATTTTCAGCAAAAAATATGAGAAAGTACCTCTGTTGTGTTGAGTACCAGTGGGGTAGTGCTTTGAAAAAAAAATGAATTACCTGGAAAATCTAGAGATTAGTTCGCGTCTACTTAATTTGCAATTGTCATTTTTAAATTAAACTTTGATCGCTGCCGTTACCATTTAGTTACCGATTCTCTAGTCGATAAGTAATTTTCAAAAATATTAAAAAAACGATCGTGCAACAGTTTTTACACTGGAATATAGTAATACTGGAACTGGAACTTTATGCTGCCAATTTCCCTATGGAAGTTTCACCCGGGTGGTTCCAACCAGAGGACCAAGCCAGCTTCATACTGGTTGTGGTCGAGCAAAAAGTGGGAGGCTGGAATTTTAAGTAAACGTTAGGGAGTTTTGCTTTATTGCGCTGTTTTATACTCTAAATTTTTCTGTGTATTTATTGTTATTTCAGTTGTAATAATACCAAAAAACAATTGAAATAACATATAACACACAGACAAATTCAGAGTAAGAAGCACTAATTTTGACAAGGTACAAAGAGAAACCTCACCGAATGTAGAAATATCAGGTTTACAATCATTTAAAATCCCATAACATACGGATCGTCACATATTAATTTGTAAATAACATCAAATGTTGAAAACTGGCATTGCAGTTGTTCTTGTTCTCGATTAAATTGTAGGTTAGGATCAGAAGTGAAATTTACAAATTTACAGTGAATAACTGATTTATTTTTTCTATAAATTGTATGTCTATCATATTAGGGCGAGCGAAACGAGCAGGTTTTTTTTAACTTTAATAAATTTTCATTTTCCTTCAGCAGATAATTTCTCGTCTTAAACTACGAAATTTACTCTTCGCTGTACCTATAAATAGTATTAAATTATTTTAATAAATAAATAAACTGATTAAACCTATCAGGAAAAAAGTCATTTGGCAAAAAATGGGCCGAACAAACATTCACAAGTAAAGAAATCATCTTCCCAATTTTTAAGGCTGCAGCAAATTTTTTCTTTGATTTTTGTCTTTTGGAAAATAGTACAATGATATCCCCTTACCTACTTAATTATTACATTGAGGAACAGGACAATATCGTTTAGATTTACTCCACAATTTGTTAAATTTAGCTAGAAGTACACACTTATAATATATGAAATATGATAATGTAACCTGTATTCCCGAGCCGCAAGATTACAAAAAAATCCGTCAGATGTCAGCTATTTTGTTGAACGTTCCCAATATTATCAAAGTAGTGAGGTGTGAACACGACGTAAAATGTTACGACATTTGCAGATCTGTTTGGGAACCAAATACACATTTATAATTTTCCAGGTACGTAATAAATCATTTTGACAACGAAAATCAGTGGAATTATTTTTTTTAATCACATTTTAATTTATATTTTCCTATAAATAATGAACAGGAAGCAACCCGGTTGAGAGAAAAAGTACCCTGGAAAAGTTCACTTGGAATATACCCACATGTTTGTAATAATCATTTCTGCATAATCAGGGTTGAGAAAAAACCGGGATTTTCACAAAAAAAAAAAACCCACCTGGGGTTTTTTTTAAAAACCCTGGTTTTATTAGGTCTTAGTAAAAACTTCAAAATATATTAATTATACGTATTTATTTTGAATTATTTTAGATATCAATAGTTCACATTAATTTCTGAAAATTGATTATTTAATTATTTTAACACGTAATAGGAGTACATATTTTTTCCTGTATTCCTTTACGACGTATATCGACTGATTCGTATAGTCTTGTTGGCCGGTGTTTACTTGCATGTTATATTATGTGTATTTTACAATCACAGTTTATTTATATTTATGTAATAATTTTGGCGGACCGTATAAACTTATTTTTTTTTTAATATGAGCCTTTAAGTTTTTTTTGGCTCGGGCAAAATTACAACAATCCTGTGCACAATACAATTTTCTACTGTCTTCATATGATTGAAATTTCGGATAGTTGACATTTTATGACATTAGAAATTTTTGAACAAACTGTACGACTAGGACAGGAAGACCTGCGAGAGGCTGTCTCTCTAGGACTGAGTTGGCGCCACTAGTTCACATTCCAGCATTACTGTATTTCAGTGATTATTTACATTATTACATTGAGCGATGTATAACTTATAAATACCTATCGCATACATAATGTGTATATTTTTGGCCGACATATTTATTAAAAAAAATTGCTTATTAACATAAAATCATAGATCCCCACAAGCGAGCTGCTTTCAAAAATATATACATTTGGCTCTGCAACAAGACGCTTTAAATGTTAAGAAATCAGTAAAATAATCCAAACATTATATTTCTTCGAAAATGTATTGAACGATAAATTGCGGTAGGTTTTTATAAGCACTTTTTGTTATTATTTTAATAACATCTAAAAGCTAAAAAATATCAAGTCAGGCTTGGTTATAACATGCACTTGTTCTGTTCTCCTATTAAGTGAGTGGTACATATTGGGGTTGATTGCCAACCCCAGAATTCTTGGTTCGAGTCCTGTAAATACATAAATTTATGTCATAACTAATGCTGTCGATTTCCGAAAAAAATTAATTCGAAATTTCATTGAAAAAATAATTCGAAATTCGGAAATTTCGAATTTATGTTTGTATTCGAAAACTGAAATTGAAAAGGAAGTAGGTAACGAACTTCGAAATTCGAAAAGTTTCAAAATATTTATTCGAATTTTATCAACAGCACTAGTCATAACTTCTAAAATCATTTTATCTCATTTGTGTATGATTATTGTAAATGAACAATCATTAAAAATGTTTATTTCAGATTTGAGGAATTATATTTTAATAAATAATTTGACTTCTACGGCAGATACAGATAGGGTTAACATTACATGGGCTGCTGTATGTAGAAACACATTTAATATAGAAATAATATGTCGTGATAAAGCATGCAAAAATACAACATATAAAAAAACACCCAGTATTCCCGAATTCTTCCTTGTACAAAATTTAACACCATATTCAAACTATACTTTAGTTTTCTTAGCTGAGAATAAAAATGAAGCAAGAATAAACTTTACTACTAAACCAACAGGTAAACGAATTCCTTTGTGACATATTGCCCTGTAAGTCAAATATTTATAATTTCTTATTAAAAATTTATTTACTGATAAAAATAATTTTGAGCAAATTACGGGAAATTTTAAGAAAAATTTATTTTAAATTTAAAATTAAAATAATATTTACCTTTCATAGTTTCCGAAATCGAAAATGAGACACAATGTATATCCAAAGTCGGTTTCTCTGAGTTTATCCTCACGTTATCAATCGTAACAATATGATTCGATTGCCAAGGGGATAAGAAAAATTAATGACATCATCTTGTCGGGTGAAATCGTATAAAGTAAATAAATGTTAAAACTGACATTGTTATATACAAATATAATAATGGATGAAATAAACAAAAAGAGTTGTAGATTAAACTAACGGAATTACCAATACACTATGAAGCCCAAGTCAAAATCACTTTAATAAATATTATGAGTGACATTAAAATGTTTTAAATTTTTAAAAATATTTTGTTGTTTAATAATTCTTGCAGCAGAAACTGGTAACGTGAGGATCAACTCAGGGAATCCGAATTTACGTGTAGATGTACGAATACATTTCTAGAGCTCTCTGGAACAATTTGCTCATTACTTTTTTGGCTTTACTTTTAATTACTTCAAAGTTAAGGTCTTCATCAACTTTTTCCACACAACATAGTGCATTTCCCACCTCAGCTAGTCTTACTGTCATGAAAATATTAATTATTATTTATTTTTAGCTGCACCGAATGTTATAGATTTACAAATTTGGTCTTTAACAGAAAACTCTGTATTTGTACGATTCAAAGAACCAACTAATCTTTATGGTGAATTGGAAAAGTATAAAACAAAATGCTCAAACAAGAATACTTCAAATATAATAATAAATGAAATATGCAAAATTTGGAATGGGTATAAATGTCTTGAAATTCAATCTTCAGGTTGCAATGACATATCAGTAAGATGTTAATTATTAATAAATACTACAAAACTAAAAAGTAAAATTGCAGGTTGCTATAAAAAATAAAGACGTAGAAGAGATGAATTTTAAATACTTATCTGTAGATAAAAATAAAAGTACTAAGTATAAATAATTTCTTTAAATGAAAAACATATTTAATACATGTATTTGTAGAATCGGATAAGCCAGTAATTACAGAAAAAAACCTTACAAATATTTGTTTTCAATACCCGATTTTTGTACGAGGAAAATTAAAATCATTTGCTATAAAAATAGAATTACATGAGAGGACATTACTGTCACACAACTTTGAAGTGAAAACTATCTATAAAAATATAGAAACTACAGAAAAAAAATATTGTAAGGAGGTCAGTGGAACTTTATTTTATTTATCATGTAGTTAGGATCTAGGTGTTTTCAACGAACGAACCTTCAAAACTTTTAGACTTTTAGCGTAGAATTAATTAATTAAAATAATCCAGAGTAACCAGAGAAAATTAAATTGTGTTTGTAAATTTGAAATCAGCGCATCGACATCTATCAACATGAATTTAACATCGGGTATATTATTCCGTGTGGTGTGTGGCCTTGTTCCTGCTAAAATTGTAGTACCGCAGAATAAATAAAAAATTAAGTATTTTTTAGATAAAAGATTTGCCTCCGTCGACAACATTCAAAGTTACAGTTCAAGTCGAAAACGATAAGGGTGAACTGGGAACCCCTTTTGAATACTTCATGTCAACTCTACCTCCGAAGCCTGTTCTAGAAAATGAAGTAACTTCATTAGAAAGAACTAATAGAACACAAAAAATTAAAATTCCAAAGTTTGCGAAGAACACAACAACTGAGAATAGGTAACTAGGTAAACAGTGTGGCTGGATGGTTACCACAGTTCTTGCAGTTAGCAACTATTTATAATGAAGAATTTATTTATTTACAACTTTTATTCAAAACTTTTTTTATCTAAAATTAAATGGAAAGTAATTAACAGCCTATAGGGTAAGTGGGAAAGAGATGGACCATTTTTTGGAAAAATAATTATTACTCTATAATATTGAATAATATATGAAAAACAAAATTTATTTATTATAACATATAATCTAGGCTAACTTATAAGAATAAAAAAATAGTTATTTGTGTATCAAGAGCGTAAAGTGAATCTCTATTGCTCGTGCTCGTAAATTGAAACGCGAGCGTAGCAAGCGCTACAATCGAGCTAGAGCGAGAGCTAGAGCAATAAAGATACTTTACGCTAGAGATGCACACATAATTTTTTCTACGACTTTACTAACGAAATAAAAAAATAATAATACCTATTTAGTAAGTTCAATTCAATCTTAACCAATTTCCTGTTTTGTGTTGCTGTAACCATGACGATATGTGTAAATAAATAATCTAAGCGAGCAAATTAAGTACTTTACCGCTTGTTGCTATGGAGACGCGCCGTAATAGTTATTTACATACCAAATGCGGGAACGACTGGTTTCCGGAGGAGTGTTTGGCGGCGCGAGCTCGCGAGCGCTGCCATAGAACGATTCTGGAAACCCAGTTCACGCAAGAGGTTTGTACAATATTTTTCGTACGAAAATCATAAAATCAATAATTAATTTTCTATTTGTACAAATATTTTTATTTATTGTATACACAAAATGATCTGTGGTTATGTGTGTCAGTACTAACAAGTGCTGTCAATCTGTCAACATGACAGCAGTTGTTGCCAACATTGTTTATCAAATGCACTAAATTTACTTTTTCTAAAATAAATTTCATTCAATAATCCACTATTCTCTTTTATTATTATTATGTAAAAGAATGTTATACCATTTTATTGTAAAAATAGTTTTTTAATAATGCTGTAGAAGTAGGAGTGTTTTTTCCAAAATTTCCCGGTCACCTATCTGGTGGAGACCTGGGAAATTGACGTTCCAGGCGTTGCTTAGGCAACGCGAAACAACACATTTCAATGCATGAGTACGAAAAAATACTTTTCGTACTCATGCATTGAAATGTGTTGTTTCGCGTTGCCTAAGCAAATTTGTATATATATATATATATATATATATATATATATATATATATATATATATATATATACAGAGTGTTCCATTTAAAAGTGCCACCATTGCTATCTCGAGAACTATAAGAGCTACGAGGTTGGTTAAATTAGCAAAGAACCACCATTTTACAAGACTAATACAATGAGCAAAAAAAAATTTTTTTTCAACCAGTGGTTCTCAAATTACGGGACACAACTTTCTTATTTTAAATGGAAACGTATGTTTATTTTTAGGTTTTTCGATTAAGTATTTTTTTCTGAATTCAGCGATATGTACATATCATATACTAATATAACAAAATAATTGAGAAAAATGCATGTTAAATTTATATGTATTTTATTTATATCTGGCTGAAACAAGAGTGCTATGGTTAGAAAACATTGACATTTTGTTCTATCTAACATTGTTTGATTATTTTTTGTTAAATTTTATGTTCTTAAACTGTCAGTTTTAAGAAGAAAACGAATAACCTAAAAATAAACATATGTTTCCATTTAAAATAAGAAAGTTGTTTCCAATATTTTCAGAGCCACTGGTCGAAAAAATAATTTTTTTTGCTCCTTGTATTAGTCTTGTAAAATGGTGGTTCTTTGCTAATTTAACCAACCTCGTAGCTCTTATAGTTCTCGAGATAGCAATGGTGGCACACTTAAATGGAACAACCTGTATATATATATATATATATATATATATATATATATATATATATATATATATATATATATATATATATAAATTATAATTCGATCTCAACACTTATTAAAAAAAAAACAAATTTTAATTTTAATATTTGTTTATTATAAAGTTTATTTATTATAAAGTTTGTTTATTACAATAATAGAGATGTTGCTACTAGCCGGGATGATACAAAGTAATTCCACTACATGTGTTTCTTACATCTACTTATAACATGTTATTCTTATCTTCTAAGTATCGGGTGAAATGACGTTGTTTATCATATTAGATTCTGAAACTGCAGCGTTTCATGAATTATAATTCCTCCCCTTCAGAAACAACGTTATTTCAACGGATTTAATTCTAAATCTTTATTATTTCTTTTTACAATTCTTTTTTGTTTACATTTCATAACTAGGGTATATATTCTATTCTTACATAATATTAAAATGATAATAATTACTATAACAAAGAGGATTATATAAAATGTTGGTATATGTTGATTGTTTATTTGTTCAACGGATTCGATTTGTTCTAAATGCGTAACATTTAATTTTATTTCATTAATTTTAGTGATTTGGGGTACTTTCTTTAATTCCGTGAATTTTATATTATCGAAAATATGTTCTTGATAGATTGGTTTATATTTCTGAGATTGCCAATTCTTAATAGCACATGAATCTTGATCGTTAATGAATATACCTTGTAATTGTTTATACTTATAATTATTTCCGCAATTAAATTCGAAACTTTGTAAATTTGGTGAGAAAATGATTATTTTGTTCGTGAACGGTATTTGAGAAATGTAATTTTTCATGGTGATTTGCTCGCTTAAACAATCATCATATACTTGTTTATTTAGTATATTGCTAATACAATTATTTATAGGATTATAATTAGATATACAATATTTGTTATTTATAAATTTACGGATGGATACATGTTTAGTGTTGTGTGTAATATACATTGTGTTATCTTCGAGTATTTGTTTATAAGAGAAATCATAATACGGTGTAGGTGTGAATTGTTGTACTTTGTATAAGTTTTTTGTGTAATTTGGGACAGCTAAGAGGATGCGTATTTTATTGTTTTGTAGTGTGCATGTGACATATATTGTTTCAATCGTCTGAAAGATATTTGGGTTCCGTATAATGTTTAAAAGGCTGTTGGGATCTATAATTGTAATGTCTAATTGGTTTAATGAGCAGAATTCTAGTGATTTTATAACGTTATCAACTGTGTGTCTAAGTTGTTGAATGTAAATTAATATTTTATTAATCTGTATTTCTGCGTGTGTGAGTGTTTTCCAATTTTGTTCTGTTTTAAGTGTGTTTAAAATTTCATTAAGTGAATTTCGTAGTTTATTTTCGTTAAGATTTATATTTTGTAAATCTTTGTTAAATTTATCAGTCAGTGTTTTCTGTTGGTGTACGATTTCGTTTGCGTTTGATTGTAGTAATTTTTGATTATTGCTGAGTGTTTCTAATATTGAATTGTAACGTTCTTCATCAGCCGAATCTAGGTTTCCGGTTATTGATTTTATTATGGATCCAAATCCGTTAATGAGCCCTCTTTTGTTTCTTTTATTATATAATTTGGCTACATTTCGTTCTAATTCTTCGAACATGTAATTTACAATTTTAGTATTTTCGATTAAAAATGTTTCATTTGCTAACTGTCTTATTTCCGTGTTGATAATTTGTTTTAATTTCAAATATTCGTCGTATATGGGGCTTATATCATTGTAAAAATAATGTAATTGTTCGTTTTCTTTTAAGTGACACTCACCAATGTCGTGTAGTAAAAAACCGGGGTTGTTTGTGATATTTTTGACATCTGTGAATCCGTGGTGGATTCTGAAACAGTTAAATTTTGATTCTGTCAATTTTTACTTTTCGTTCTCTCAATTTGTCTTTAGCGTTTATTGTTTTATATTTGTCATTGTAATTTCTAATTTTGGTTTTTATATATAAAGGTTTTTTAAATTTCGTTATTAAACGGGGATTTTGTTTTATATAGGCTTCTGTAGAATTTTTTAATTTATTAATCTTTTTGTTTTCTTTGGGGGTTTTATAACGTTTTAGTTTTTCTTTACTAATATTTGTTTTTACTTGTTCTATTTCTTCGTGTCGTCTTGTCATGTACTTTTGTAATTTGTTTTGTTCGTTCTCTTTGGGCCTCAAATTTGTGTAATCTTTACCGTAGAGTATTTCATTTGGGGTCATGTTTGTAATAGAGTGGACTGAATTATTATATGCGAAGATACAGTCGTCTACTGTTTCTTTTAAAGGTTTTAAATTACAAGTTCGTGTTTTTATTCTCAGATGTTCGATAAGGCTTGAGTGAAATCTTTCTATGGCATTTGATTTTGGATTCTGAGCTGATATTATGTGTAATTTAATATCATTATTGTGACAAAATGTTCGTAAAGATATATTATTAAATTCACAACCTTGATCACATATTATTTTTTTTGGTGGGATTTTTATTCTGATAAATGTTTCTAAAATTTTGACTATGTTTTTACAATCTTTTGTTTCAACAGGGTATGCTTGAGCATATTTTGAGAATTGGTCGTATATCGTTAAATAATATTGTCCGCTGAGGGTTAATAAATCAATATTTAAAATTTCGAAAGGTCGTTCTGGTGTCTCGGTAAGATTATCGGTAAGTTGTATGGGTTGTCTGTCGTATTTGCATTCTTTGCATGTTTGGCAATTATTTATAAGTGACGTGATGGTATCTATCATTTTAGGCCAGTAATATTTTTCTTTTAGTTTTTTATATGTTTCCATAATTCCGCGGTGGTTTGTTTTCCCGGTGTGATATAAATAAACAATTTCATTTTGTTCGTCCGGTTGTTCTATATCCTTTACTTCTTTATTAACTCTAATAATATTAATACTATTTACTTCGAAATCTTTTTGAATTATTTGATTTAAAATTTTGAATATTTTATCATCGCATATGCAGTAATATCTGACCTTGGGTATGATATAATTTTTTATAAATTCTCGCAGTTGATTTTCAGCATTTTTTTCTTCTATAGTGACTGTGAGACGTTGTTTTTTATTTCCAAAAAGTTTTGTGATTTTTAGATCCTGTTTTTCGTCAAAAGAGAATACAATTTGATTATCCGCGGTGTTTATTCTATTTTCTAATATTTTTAAACCATTGACGGGGTGTTCTTGGGCACTATGTACGGTTTCAATATCGTCTTCTATGTTAATTATGTTACTTATTGAGTCGTCATCTTGTTCTATAATTTTTTCTAGTTCGATCCTTGATTCAAGTTCGTCGCTTATTGCAAAATTTTGAGGTAATGAATAAATATTAATCTGTATACAAGTATTCTCAAATACAGAGGTCAAAATTCTGATTAATTCTTTTCTTTGTAATTTATCGTAGCCACATGATAAATACGGGATGTTAATTTCGTGTATATCATTTTTTATCAAATAATCACGTAGTTGGATTAATGATTGTTTTAATATTTTTGGGTCACAAGTATCGTTGAATGATTCTTTTGAAAATAAATGGAATATTTGTTTATTGTATTCATTTTGAATTATAATTTTGTTTGGTAATTTGTCCGTACAGAAACTTTTGCTATTGAATTGATCGTCAATTTGTTTTGCTAATCCCTTACCGAATTTGTAATCTTTTGAAATACAATGTGCAAAGATAGGGGTTGAAGTTACGTCACCTATTTTGTAATTAATTTTGAACTCGTTTTTAATTCTACTTAAAAAATCCGCAATTTTATTTGTTTTGCCAGGGATGTATTCTATCTCAAAGTTATACTCGTTTAATTCAATTTTCCATCGCATCAGCTTCTGGTTGGCATTTTTCATATTAAAAAGCCACACTAATGGTCGATGATCTGTTCGTAATAAAAATTTTCTTCCGTAGAGGTATGGTTTAAAATTTTGAATGGCCCATATAATTGCTTTCAGTTCTTTTTCGACGGTAGAGTAATTTTGTTCTTGTGAATTAAATGTTTTTGATGCGTAGGCAAGTGGTTTTTCTTGTGAATCTTGATTTTGGGAGAGTACTGCGCCCATTGCGAAGTCAGAAGCGTCAGTTGTTAATATAAAAATTTGGTTAAAGTCTGGATATGCCAGTATCGGTGGGTTTGTAATTAATTCTTTTACTTTTGTGAAGCATTCTTGGTATTCTTTATTGTGAATATCTATTATTGATCCTTTTCGTAAGCAATTTGTAAATGGTTTCGTCAATTTGGAAAAATTTGGGATGAATCTACGATACCAGGAAAGTTTGCCTAGGAATGATTTTATTTCTTTTATTGATTTTGGAATTGGGAGATTTTGTATTACTTCTATCTTTTTTGTGTTTGGCTTAAGGCCGTCTTTTGAAATTATAAAGCCTAAATATTCAACTTCCGTTTTGAAAAATTCTGACTTGTCTATCTGTATTTTAAGATTCGCATTTTTCAAACGTTCAAAGACTGTTTTAATATTTTCTAAGTGTTCTTGTTTAGTGTTGCCAAAAATTATGATGTCATCTAAATATACAAGGCATATTTTACCAATTAAATTTTGTAGTATTTCGTTCATACATCTTTGGAATGTCGCGGGGGCGTTTATGAGGCCAAAGGGCATTCGTAGAAATTCATAATGTCCGGAAGCGGTGCTGAAGGCTGTTTTTTCTCTATCATTTTTGTCAACGAGTATTTGGTGGAATCCCGAATGTAAGTCAAGGGTAGTGAAATATTTTGGTTTGTTTATTTGATCGAAAAGTGTGTCTATGTTTGGTATAGGGAATTTGTCTTCTTTCGTTTTTTGGTTTAATTTTCTAAAATCAATTACTAGTCGGGTTTTTTGTTTACCTGAGGCATCCATTTTTTTGGTACGATCCATATTGGGGAATTATATGGACTTTTTGATTTTTGTATGATTCCTGATTTTAACATAGTCTGAACATGTTCTTCAATGTCTTTTTCAAATACATGCGGGAGTCGATAATTTTTTGTGTATACGGGGGTATCGTCCGAAGTGTGAATTTTGTGTTGTATTTTGTCTGTACATGTCAGTGTGTCGTTTTCTTTTGGGAAAAGTGAATCGTATTGTTCTAATAAATTGTATAGTTCATTTTTTATGTTTGGTTGTAAGTGTTCGTCTCGGATTTGTACGTGACTTTCTTTCCTATGTTTACTCAAGTTCTGAATATCAAATTTCATTTGTTTCATTTGGATGGAATTTTCCGCAAAATTTATAATGGTATTTGTGTCGCGAAGTATGTCTGTTCCGAATAATAAATTACATTCTGAATGAAAATTTAGAATAAAAAATTTGTAATTTTTGTTGAATATTTTGATTTCGACATATTCATTGCATTTTACTGTATTTGTTGCGGTTCTGAATGTTAAATATTCTTTTAAAATTTTCATATTGTTTTGTTTTACGGTTTTTTCTGTTATTAGGTTAACGTCTGATCCTGAGTCGATGAGAATTTTGAAATTTTGAAATGTAATGATTGGGATTGTTTTTGTGTTAGAGAGCATTACGTATTTTCTTCTATCAGTTCTGGGTCGTACTCTAAAAAAGATTGGGTTTCAAAGTTCTCTTCGTTTAGTTCTTGTTCGTATGTATTTTCTTGGTTATTACTTTCTACATCGTCTTCTGTTTCTAAGGCGTAATTCTGCCTTATAGTTTGTGTGGACATTGGTATTGTTGTTTTTGTTATGCCTGACATTGGGGTTGGTTTAAAAGTGCGTTTTGTGTCAATAAAAATTTTTACATTTTGTCTAGCGAATGTGTGTGGTCCAGTAGGGCGTGAGTCTTGGGGGTTGAATGGACGTGAGGGAAATTGTTGTCCTGGAAATTTCTGTGGTGGAATAATAGGGAATTTTTGTGGTTTTTGTGTGTTTTGAGGTGTTCCTCTGTGCATGGGTGATCTGTGTGATATTTGCATACAGTTATACTCATATGCTAAAAGTTGTTCGCAGGCGTCGAGTGTCTGCGGATTTTTACTTATGAATGAGGCTCTAAAGTTCATAGGTAATAATGAAATGAAATGAGTAACTGTTGTTTTTTGAGTTTCAGTTATTTAACATTTTTTCTCATTTGGTGTGTATTGTAATAATTGAATTTTGGAAACCATTCTCTGATAAAGGTCTTTGAATTTCTTTAGAGTGTCATTCACATTATTATCTATTTGTGTGATTTTAATTGTTGTTAATAATAATGTGTTATATGTACTTTTATCTTCGAAGTTTGTTTGGAGGTATGATTTTATTTCAGACCAAGATGTGAATTCTTGGCTGTCTAGTATGTCTTTGGCTTTATCTACGAATTTTTTTTGTAACATAGAAAAGCAATATGTTTTCTGTATTGATGTTAGATTTAAAGAATTCATTACTGTATAAAAGTTATCGGCTTCTTTTATAAATCTAGGGAGGGATTTGATCTCTCCATTGTAATCGGGTACAGCATCGATAAAATTCCGAATATCAGCGATTGTTGCGGTTGCCATGGTTAATTCAAATTGGCAGTTATTTAATTCTTGTGTTGAATATGTTAAGGGTGTATTTTCGGTAGATAATTGTTTGATTCTACTACCGTTACCTAATTTACTTGGTTTAATTGTAATCGGTATTTTATTAAATTGATTACTTAATAAATCAGTTTCTTCGTCTGAAGACATGTATTGGCATTAATATAATGTGTAGATTTGTGTAAATATGTGTAACAGTATTTTTTTGTAGACCGATTGTTACTACCGGCAAAAAATATATTTACAATGAAAGTAAACTTACAGCAGGAATATCGTGAAGTAGGTTACTCTGTTCATTGCAGTGTAGGTCTTGATACGCTTCAAGTGGGCGGGAACTTGTATCTTGTCACGCACTTGTAGAATCAATTGGATTGATGGTCCTGATTGGAAAGTGGGTGGATGTCCTCGGCTTTTAAAGATGGGCCGTGGTTAGGTCCTGGTGCGACCACTGTTTAGGTCGTTTGAAGATCGTGGATGATGTTTTTGTAGCACTTGTGCAACCACTGTTTAGGTTGCTTAGAGTGTTGTAGCTTTAATTGAATTTGGATCTTCGGCAGTGGTTTAATAACTAAACGGGACAAACTTAAAATTCTTTATTTTAGACTTTAAGTACAAAACACTTTATATATAATTGAACTAACTGTCAGGATTAACAAAAACTGAAATATAGAAAACTTGATACATTTATAATAATAATTTAACTGGATCTAGTAGTCGGAGTCGACGTATTTCCAACACTCCTCCTCGTCGACAAAATTTCCAACATACTCCACTGCTTTTCTGTTTCTGGGTAATTCAACAAGATCCCAAGTTTTATTTTCATACATTGAATTCATTTCGTCATCCATTGCACGTTTCCATTCTGTCTTGTTTGGGCCGGTAAGTGCTTCTTCAATAGTTCTTGGATCTGTTATTATTTCTGAAGTGTAACAAATGTAGTCTCCATAATATCTTGGTGGTTTTCCTTTTGTGATCCGTTCTGATCTTCTTATTTGTTTATTTTCTGTATCTTCATTGATATTATTTGTTTCTTCTATATTTTCTTCATCTTCTGTTTCATGACAAATTTCTACATCTTCTTTTGAATCTATTTCTTCAGGTATTTCAATAAATTTAATATCTCTGCTAATTGTTATTCTGTTTGTTTCAGTATTTAACATTCGATATGCTTTTGATCCTTCTGCATAACCAACAAATACTAATTTTTCTGCCTTCATGTCTAGTTTTCGACGTTTTTCTTTTGGAATATGTACGTATCCGATACAGCCAAATGGTTTCAAATGATTCACATCTGGTTGCTTCATTTCCCAATTTGAATAAGGAGTTAACAATGTACCTTTTGTCGGAAGACGATTCTGAAGATAATTTGCAGTTGTAATTGCTTCTCCCCAGTATTTTTCATGCAGACCAGAATCATGAAGCATGCTTCGAACCATTTCAATAAGAGAACGATTCTTTCTCTCCGCCACACCATTCTGCTGCGGTGAATAAGGAGCTGTTAACTGCATCTGAATTCCTTTTTTCTTTAAATTTCTTCTAAATTCTTCCGAGATGTACTCTCCTCCTCGATCGCTACGTATTACTTTAGGATACCTTCCAAATTTAGTGTAACTCATAGCAACATATTCTTCGATCACCTGAATCGCTTCTGATTTCTGTTTTAGTAGATATATATGTGCATAACGACTGAAATCATCAATAACTGTTAATACATATTTCTTTTTATTTGGTGTTTCGACATGCATGGGTCCGCAAATGTCTGTATGTATTAATTCCAACGGTTTAGATGTACTTGTCAATGATTCTTTTGGAAATGAATTTCTTGACATCTTCCCTTTAATACAACTTTCACAAATTACTCTTATACCACAATCTGTTATTTTTATTCCAGTAGCAAGTTTGTCTTGATTAAGTTTCTTTATTGCTTCAATGTTTCTATGACCAAAACGCCTATGCCATGTATGCTGACATGTTTCTGTATGTGTAGAACGTATTAATTTTGCTGAATCTGGTGTTCTTAAAACATATAAATCGTTTAAGGAATGAGCTAATGCAACCGTTTCATTTCCTTTTGAAATTTTGCAACAATCGTAATTAAATGAAACTGCATAACCCATCTTATTTAATTTTCTTACCGATAATAAGTTATCTTGAAATGCTGGTACATACAAAACTTCTGTAAGAGTTATAATTGTTTTTCTTCCATTATCCGTTATACATTCTATTTGTCCAGTACCAATCCCTTCGACATTTTCTGTTTTTCCATTGACAGTCTTTACTTTACTAGTCATCTTCTTTAAATTACTAAAAAATTCCTTATTATTTGTCATATGGCTAGTTGCCCCTGAATCAATGCACCACATATTACTGAAATTGTTTAATGATGCACCGAATGCCAAATGTACTAAATCTTCTTTGTCATGACTATTTTCTTCTGTTACTTTATTTGCTTTTTCTTGTTTTGTTTTCCAATTTTTATACTTGAAGCAATTTTTCTTTATGTGACCTGTTTTCTTACAGAAAAAACACTTCGCTGAAGTATTGTGTCCTACAGTCTTCATGGCGACTTCTTCTGTTTCTGTCGTCACATTTAATTTTCTTCTCTTGTACTCGTCAATCAATTTTCCTTTGACTAATTCTATTGTTAAATCTTCTTCTGCTCGACTTTCTAGAGCCATAATTAGAGTACCATAGGATTCTGGTAAACTTGCAAGAATAATTGTTATTTGTAAATTTTCTGCAATTTTCTCTCCCAAATTTGTCAATTTATCGATGTTCTTAAAAATGCTGTCTAAATGAATTTCCATATTGTCATTATCATGAAATTTTGAATTAACAATATTTCTCAATAAAAATACTTTATTTGATAAATTTGACTTTTCGTGATACTCTTTTAGTGAATTCCATGCTTGTTTCGCTGAAGTAGCATTCTTTACATGCAGAAGTTGATTATCTTCCACTAGTAAGCAGATTGTAGCCCGTGCCTTATTGTCTAATTTTATCCACTTCGGAGTTACTGGATTTGGAGTTTCTTCAGTTACTGCATCCCACAAGTCTTCTTTAATGAGCAATAATTCTACTTTAAATTTCCATGTCTGATAATTTTCATTATTTAATTTTTCAATGGAAATTCTTGTTGCTTCCGCCATTGCTCTCATATATGCCACAGAATCTTCAAAACTTAACTTTAAACCTTTATCTTAGATCCTGGGCCCATAACCTGTTGTAGCTTTAATTGAATTTGGATCTTCGGCAGTGGTTTAATAACTAAACGGGACAAACTTAAAATTCTTTATTTTAGACTTTAAGTACAAAACACTTTATATATAATTGAACTAACTGTCAGGATTAACAAAAACTGAAATATAGAAAACTTGATACATTTATAATAATAATTTAACTGGATCTAGTAGTCGGAGTCGACGTATTTCCAACATAGAGATCGTAGATAATGTTCGGATAGCTCTTATGAAAATTTGAAAATTTTCGACAAGCGTTTCACAGGTTTACGAGGAATTGTGCACTCACTGGATTCTTGTCGGCTATCCTACCGACTGCGCCAATTATAATTCGATCTCAACACTTATTAAAAAAAAACAAATTTTAATTTTAATATTTGTTTATTATAAAGTTTATTTATTATAAAGTTTGTTTATTACAATAATAGAGATGTTGCTACTAGCCGGGATGATACAAAGTAATTCCACTACATGTGTTTCTTACATCTACTTATAACATGTTATTCTTATCTTCTAAGTATCGGGTGAAATAACGTTGTTTATCATATTAGATTCTGAAACTGCAGCGTTTCATGAATTATAATTTATATATATATATATATATATATATATATATATATATATATACAGGGTGAGTCACCGAAATGCCCGTCTTCGATATCTCCCTTGTCGTTAGAAATACAGCATAAATTTATTAACAAAAGTTATTGGTCAACTCAAGAAGCATAACGTTAAATTATTTTCACATATACAGAGTGTTACGTTACGGCTCGGCGAAAATTGTTTGCCTTTTATTAAATGGAACACCCTGTATATTTTTATATTTTTTCAAGTGTATTCATTCCTCTATACGGACATATAAATTTTGTTTTTGTTTTCCGCGGCGTTGCCAAGTTATTCCGTTTATTCTCTAAAAAAGACCAAATACACGCATTGCTTTATAATGACGTACTGAAGTTATTTTAATAGTAAAAATTAAGAATTTTTATTTCTGTACAACTGTAACTACACTCTATGTTCTCACATATATTTTTTAAAATGTAATTATACAGGGTGTTCAATAAAGCGAATCAAATTTACTCAATTTCAAATGACTAAAACTCGTCATTTTCAAATGGAACACCCTATATTTTATAATTTAGTTGTGCGTCTTTTTGTATTATCTTCATATTTTATTAAGGGTACCCTATGCCTAAAACCAATATTTTTGGAGATTTTAACAATTTTTTTCTAAAATTATTTATTCAATTAAAAATTAAATCTAGTATACCATGGATATTACCCGGAGATTGTAGTTCCAACATGATGGTGCACCAGCTCACAACAGTCTTCGGGTTAGGAATCATTTAAATGAAGAATTTGCTATAGATGGATCGGAGGAGGTGGTCCAAGAAATTGGCCCGCTAGATTTTCGGATCTTTCAAAATTAGATTAAAATTCGTAACTGTTTTAAAACTGTCGACGCAAATATCTGCGAAGAGTAAATTACTCATTTGTAAACTGTCTCAAACATGTTTCCGTGCGAATAGCTATTACATTAAAAATCTTTTGGAATCTAATTTTTAGAAATAAAATTAAAATGGTGAAAATCTCCAAAAATATTGGTTTTAGGCATAGGGTACCCTTAATAAAATATGAAGATAATACAAAAAGACACACAACTAAATTATAAAATATAGGGTGTTCCATTTGAAAATGACGAGTTTTAGTCATTTGAAATTGAGTAAATTTGATTCGCTTTATTGAACACCCTGTATAATTACATTTAAAAAAATATATGTGAGAACATAGAGTGTAGATACAGTTGTACAGAAAAAAAAATTCTTAATTTTTACTATTAAAATAACTTCAGTACGTCATTATAAAGCAATGCGTGTATTTGGTCTTTTTTAGAGAATAAACGGAATAACTTGGCAACGCCGCGGAAAACTAAAACAAAATTTATATGCCCGTATGGAGGAATGAAATACACTTGAAAAAATATAAAAATATACAGGGTGTTCCATTTAATAAAAGGCAAACAATTTTCGCCGAGCCGTAACGCAACACCCTGTATATGTGAAAATAATTTTACGTTATGCTCCTTGAGTTGACCAATAACTTTTGTTAATAAATTTATGCTGTATTTCTAACGACAAGGGAGATATCGAAGACGGGCATTTCGGTGACTCACCCTGTATATATATATATAGGTGTGCAAAGAAATGCGGAACATAGGATTTTAACAAGAGATTTCAAAAAATTGCGGTTACTCTCCTGATAAATTTAGAACAAAACTGAAAGAGTACAAAGTTGTTCGAAATTCAATTCTACATCATATAAGTTCATAATTGGTACAATAGAACGTCTGCAGTACGAGATTTATGAAATATAAAATGTAACATTTTCGTTCAATATCAGACAGCCATGGAAATAAAAGAAAATATCTATGTGTCACTTGTGACAGTTAGTAATTCAATTCTTTTTTTACGTTATATTTGTAATATTTTTGTTATATTGGTATATTGTTCAAGAAAATGAATATAAATTTAACTTATATAATATTAAAATACTGTAACGTTTTATTTATTTAGGTGAAATGTAAAATTGATTAAAACACTAATATTTATATAACTATGTTTAATAAAATAAATATGAAATATAAAGAATAATGAAAAATAACTATCACTAAGAATTAACAAATATAAACACTAATTTAGAACAAATTATTAATAAAGACTTAAACACTAAGATAATTTATTTGAACAATTAAAACTACGCGATATTTATTTCTACATTACTTATATCATTATTTATTTATTTATATCACTACACGTATCAACACAAGACTCTCCTCGCGATCTCTTGCTTGGGGTATTTAAGTAAAACACTTCATTCTGGAATATTCGCCGATTCTTTGGAAATCAGAACAATGGGGAGCGGACGGACGTGTTCTGACATGTTCGTTAGCGGGCGCCGCCCGCGCCGCGACCCTTGGTTCGCTACAATACGAACAATAAATATTACAATTAGTGATACTTCTCTGACTGACAGACAGATTTTTTCTTTTATTTCCATGGCTGTCTCATTTTCAACGAAAATATTACATTTTATATTTAATATATCTCGTACAGTTGCCACAATTGTGATCTTATCTAACGTAGAATTTAATTTTGAACAACTTTGTACTCTTGTAGTTTTGCTCTAAATTTACCAGAAGAGAGAGTATCCGCATTTTTTTAAATCCCATGTTAAAGTCGTATGTTCCGCATTTCATTGCACACACTGTATATATAGGTATGTAACGAAATCTGGAACATAGGACTTTAACATGGAATTTAAAAAAATGCGGATTTTCATGATAACAAAATTAGAAGAATAAATTACAAATTGCAATAATGAGTAAGTATATAAGGAAAATAAGACCCTTTAGATACACTACAACTACAATATTGTAATTTTACTCCAGATCTGTACAAGTACACGTATTTATTGCGGTCTACAATTTCTAAGACTTTCGATATTTTCGAATTTTTAATCGACGACTTTTTCAATTTATTAGACTTTCGACTTTGAATATTTCGTAGACATTCAATATTTTCGACTTTTTAATCGTCGACTTTTTCGACTTTTCAATTTATTAGACTTTCGACTTTTAGATTTCAACTTCGATTTACCTGCTACTTTAAAATCTTTTCTAATTATTTACTCTACTTACAAAAGCCTACTTGATTGCAATTTTAAACACCTGTTAATTTTTTTTAAACGATATATCTCTGGAACTAATGATCGGATTTGAAAAATAAAAAACCGTTGGATAGAGAATTTAAAGGCCTTTCGAACTGTGTCATGTTTGACACCCTTTTCCATTTAAAATTTTTGAGGTGCAGTCCACCCCCATTTTAGGGTAGAAGTTATGCCATACGTGTTCGAGTGTTTTTTGCAAAATTAATGTTAATGGGCCAAAAAGTGCGCTGATAATTTTCACTGGCCCACCCTGTATAAGTGAATAAATTTAGTGTTAAGAACAGTACCTTTTTTATGATCTTGAATTAAAAGTATTCACACTGAAAAATTATTCATAAGTATAAAAAGCTATATTTTCAATTGTTCCATTTCCTTCAACTGTATCGACCGACTCTCGAGTTTTCTGACTTAAATATTTCAACTTTTAATTATTTCGACTTTTTCTACTTTTCAAATTTATCAACTTTTCAACTATTTCGACTTTTCAACTTTTTCGACTGTTCAATATTTTCGACTTTTATAAATAGTTGATGTTTTCGACTAATCGATTAAAATCGATTTTTCAAAAAGTCGAAAATCGACTTTCTGTACCCAAAGTCTGCCAGCCCTAGTCTACAGTACGAGATATATCAAAGATAAAATTTAATATTTTCGTTAAAAATTAGACAGCCATGGATATGAAAGAAAATATAATAATAATAATAATAATAATAATAATAATAATAATAATAATAATAATAATAAATATTTATTTCACTTCTTGACATATTAAACAGGTGTTGAAGTAGTCACGAGAAGCAGATACATACATACATATATTACAAAATGAAAATACAGGCATAATTATTAATTACAAAGATTTATTGATGATATTGTTTATATTCTGTTGCAGAGTAAAAGCAGTTATTAATTAAAAATATTTTTAAAGTTTTCTTGAATGTTTTCAAATTAACACAATTTTTTATTTCGGCTGGTAATCTATTAAAAACATCCAGACCTAGATATTGGGGAGATTTTCTTCCTATGTTTAATTTATTGCAAGGCAATCTAAAATCATCCTTATTCCTCGTATTATAATTGTGTAAATTGTTATTTGTTGGAAATTTATTTTTATTTGTATAGACATACTTGCACAATTTCAGTATTAATACACAAGGTAATGTTAAAATATTAATTTTTTTTGAATAAATTTAGTAGTAGTGTGTGTGTCGTGGTGTCAACACGTATGAGTTTGTGCTCCGTAAAGAATTTAAAAAATATATGAAATACAAGGATATAGCAAATAAAAATTATTAGCCGTTTATAGGTTATACACATACTCTTTCAAGAGAGCTACATTGCCAGCAAAGCATAATCAAGAAT
Organism: Stenolophus ochropezus; assembly: GCA_035578165.1. NCBI lineage: Eukaryota > Metazoa > Arthropoda > Insecta > Coleoptera > Carabidae > Stenolophus > Stenolophus ochropezus. The sequence continues at coordinate 17,702,594 of JAQOWZ010000017.1, forward strand.
TGCATTTTGCAAAGTAGTGTTTTGAGCCAGCGGCAGATATCAGGTTACCGCCCGAATCAAGTAAGGTGATAACACAAACTGAACTGACGACGCATAGAACACCACCAAGCAAAACTAGCAAGCAACACTAGCAAGTAAAGAGAATTGCATACCTTCAGTTAATAAAATGGATGCTCAAATAATCCTAGATACAATAGTCGATTTAAAAAAGGAATTAGCAAACATACAAAAAGAGATAAATACTAAATTCAATATCACAGCAGATAATTTAGAATACCTTACCAGTAAAATAATGAAAATAGAAAAAAATTGGAAAGAACAGGAAAAAATAAAAAGAGAAAAAAATCTTTTAATTTTTGGCCTAATAGAAGAAGAAAGAAATAAATTTCAACTAGAAAATGCTTGCTTAGATCTAATAAAAAACACAATAAAAATAGATATAAATAACAGAGATATTGATAATATATATAGACTAGGAAAAAAGGCAAATAAAACAAGACCGGTTCTAATAAAATTAACAACAAGAAGGAAATTAATAGAAATTTTGGCAAACCGAAAGTTTTTAAAAGGAACAAGAATGATAATATCAGAAGATTATCCAAAAGACATTGCAGATGAAAGAAAAGCATTGATACCGCTGATGAAAGACATAAGAAAAGAGGGTAAACATGCAGTTTTGAAATACAATCATTTATATGTTGATGGAATAAAAATAGATAACAATGAAGCAACAATATTAATAAAAGAAAAAAACGACAAAAAACGAATGCATTCTGAAGAAAAGGAACAAAAGAAAAGTCCAAAAACATATGAAGATAACAACAAAAACAAAAAAGAACAAGATGCAAAGAGACAAAAACAACAACCCAATAAAGCAGATATACCAACAACAAAAAATAATTTATCAAAACAATCATATAGCAACCAAACATAAATAAAGTAACAGGAAACCTGGTAACGAAAATGGCTAATACAAAGGAATTAGAAATTAAGTACAATGAAATGGCACCAACACACACACCCGCAATTCCAAGTCAAAGAAAGAAAATAAATAGAAAGAAAGGTAAAAAAACAAAAAAATAATATTAGCAACTGGACGAATAAAATAAGAGATAGGGAGTTGTGAAAGAATATTATAAAGAACATCTAAGAAACAGCAACGGAGATTGATCCACTCCAATAAAATTGGATCTAGAAAGCTTCGAAGGAAGCGGCGCAACCCCATGGGGGTGTTAAGCCACTATATATATAATGTTAAAATATTAAATTTTTTGAATAAATTTCTGCATGAAGTTGACTGCGGGACTCCAGCAATGCATATAATTATTCTTTTCTGACAAATGAAAACATCGGATGCCATAGGAGAGGTACCCCAGAAACAAACACCGTAATTTAACACGGACCCAACATTATTAACTGGTCTGTATCAAGGATATTTTTAACGTTTTTAATTAAGTACCATGTGGAATTTAATTTTTTAATAATATTATGGCAATGTTCGTTCCATAAACAATGTTCATTTATATGTAAACCTAAGAATTTTATATCATTTACTCTTTGCACCGTATTATTACTAATTATAATTTCCATATCATTTTTATTCAATTAATTATGAAATCGGATATAGTTTGTTTTATTTTCATTTAGAAATAATTCATTAATGTTGAACCAACTTTTTAGTAAATTGTAGACATCAGTACAAGAGGCTTCTAAAATTTTTGTATCCGAGTGTGACACAATAACTGCTGTATCATCAGCGTACATGGTTAAATTAACGTTAGTGTTCCCCTGAAATATCAAGTTCATGTCGTTAATGTACAGCAAAAATAGGATAGGACCTAAAATAGAACCCTGTGGTACACCTATTTTGACTGCAGAGGGCTTGGAATTAACTACTGATAATTTATTATTATTATTATTATGATTTATACACACATATTGTTGCCGATTATGTAGAAAAGACTTTACCCATAAGAGAGCTACACCACGAATACCATAGTAATCTAACTTGTCAAGAAGCTTTGAGTGATTGACACAGTCAAAAGCCCTTGACAAACACAAAAAATAGCAACGGAATGTTCATTGGACTCCATTTTGGAAATTATATTCTCATAAAAATATTGAATGGCTTCTATTGTTGATAAATTATGTCGAAATCCAAATTGATTATTAGTGATCATATTATTTTGTTCCAAATATGGTTCTAAACGAGCTAAGAAACAGTATTCAAACATTTTAGAAAAAATTGAGGATTATGATACAGGCCTGTAATTTTCAATATTTTGAGCATCTCCTTTCTTAAAAATGGGTGTTACTTTACTTAATTTTAGCTCTTCTGGAAATTCACCTATCGTAAAAGACAAATTAATAATATAGACCAGTGGGGATGCAATAATATGAATATTTTTTTTAATTAAGAAACCCGGTATATCATCTGGTCCAGCTGACTTTTTTGATTTTAATTTGCTATACATTAATTTTTGATTTTGAGAAGTTCTGATTTGAGCTTGTTTACTTAAGTCAGTAGGTGTTTTAATAAAGAAATTATTAAATTCTTCAGCTATTATCTGAGGATCCTCTGCAATGACAGCGTTACCTTTTTTTAATTTAATATTTTTATGTGACAATATTTTATTTGTGTTTGAGTTTATCACACTCCATGCACTTTTAGTCCTATTGTCTGAATTTATGATTTTATTTTGAAAATATTGTTTTTTTGTACTTGATACTAATTGAAGATGTTTACGTTTTGCTTTATTGTAATTGTTAGTGAGTTCTGGATATTTAATTTTTTAAATATGTAGGTCTTTAAGATTGTTACTAGATGATCGAATTTCATCAGTAACCCAAGATTTTTTTAAGTTGTTACGTTTGTATTTTACTGGAAAGTGCAAATTAAAATAATACAGAAAAATGTTATAAAATTTATTGAAGCTTTCAATAACATTTGTACTTTTTTGAACTGCTTCCCAATTTTCTTGAATTAAATTTGAAGTAAACTTTTTGATACTAGAAGGATGGAAATCTCTTACAATTTTTTGTATTGTTTTTATAGAAAAATTTTCGTCGAAAGATAAAATTACAGTTCTATGGTCGGATATAAAATTTTCTAGAACGTTACATTTACACGATATATTTGTAAAGACATGATCTGATTTATTGTTACCCCTAGTTGGTGAGGAAACAACATTAATTACATTGAAAAAAGAAAAGAGGTTACATAGTAACGTAGATTCCTTACTGGCTCTGTGTGGATCGATATTAAAATCGCTTAGAATGATTACATTGTAATTTTTTTTTGTAAATAAATAATTAAAAAAAAAAACATCAACAAGTTTGTCATAAAAAATGGTAAAAATGTTGCCACCATCTGGTGATCTGTAACAAGTTAAAATGAATATTTCAGTTTTTAAGGTCTATATTTTTTGTATTTAAATTTTTGTTGCACCATATACCGACACCACCACCTTTTTGTATAGATCGGCAATAATTTGAAACGTTGTTAACTAAACACGAAAAATGAAAATAGTTGACATTATCACTACAACACCATGTTTCCGTTAAGCACAAGAATTTTGTATTGTTATTGTCCAGATATTCAGTTTGTATAAAGTCAACTTTATTTTGATTTAATGCACGACAATTAACTAGTTCTAGATCACAGTTTTTGATTGAATCAATATCTTCATGTATATTGTTAGGGGACAGGTCGATTATTTGGGCTGAGTTGATGGTATATTTTATTCTAAAAAAGAACCTTTTTTGTTTTTATTTAATTTCAAATTAAAATTGAATCTGGAAAATCTTATTCCTGATGGCCAAAATTTCTCGTCGAAGAGCTGGTCTTTTAATTCAAATTTAGCACTAATTTTAAAACATTTAAGAGTACTGTTTGACCCAGTACTAGTTACATCCTCAACGTGAAAGCCGGCTGCTTTGGTTTGGATATGTTTTTCTAGATATTTTTTAATTGTATCTTCGTCAACTTCTCTCTTTACACGAGATAAGAATAGCCAAAGCCTTTTTGGTGCACCTTCAAATTTAAAGTCATTATCAGAGTTTTGTGATATTCCAGTACCAACTTTTCTTTCTCTTTTTATTTTGAACTAATATAAATTCGCTATTTTTAATTGGAGTACTCGAAGTATTTTTTTCTATTGTGTTAGACTGGTTTGTATCATTGATAGTTTTTTGTTCAGATTCTGTGTTTATTAATTGGTTTGCAGCAACCTGTAATTGATGGCGCGTGCTGTCCTTGATAGCATTGATCACATCGGATGATTTTGACTTCAGTTGTTTCTCGTCGGTACGTGGCGACCTCCGCACAATTTGTTCGTTTGGGATATTACTTATCGATTGAGTAGGTGGATTTTGACAATTATTATTATTTTTTAACGAATTTATTTCCTTGGTAAGGTTATTTATTGTTTTAGTTAATTCGTCAAATTTGTTGAATATTTTTTGAAACAGTAATGTATCTGACTGCTTATTATTGATATCACAGCTAGAGTAGACGCAAAATCTCGTGGCCCTGCGCGCAAAGCGAAATTCATCATTGTAGGCCGGCCACTGACTATTATACAAGACAAAAACATTGACTTGTAAAATTTCTCATTTATCTTGTAGCGTTCGTACGGTGCAGGTCTCTAGAGATGTATTTTTTTTTAAATTTTGTATCTGACAAGTTATTCAACTTAATAGATAAATAAAATAAATTGACCAACGTTTTTAAGTTAGTTAATAAAATATGCCTCCCACCACTTTTTCTATCTAAAATAACCCCGCCCATGCGCAGAGTTGTGCCACGAGATTTTGCGTTTACTTCTACAGCTAATCAATTTTCCTTGGGCATCGTAAAGTACACATTCACAACTACTACATACCCATTTGATGTTGGTTTCATTGCTTTTAATACAATTATATTCTCTTTTTCCTAACTTTAAGCAGGAAATATGGAAGTAGAATCCACAGATTCCGGCACACTTCACAAAAAAATCTTCTGGTGAATTTATTTGCACTTTACACAAGTTACACAGCACATTCGTCACAGAGGCCATTTTATATATATATATATATATATATATATATATATATATATATATATATATATATATATATATATATATATATATATATATATATATACAGTGTGTGCAACGAAATGCGGAACATAGTACTTTAACATGGGATTTCAAAAAATTGCGGATACTCTCTCTCCTGATAGATTTAGAGCAAAACTGCAAGAGTACAAAGTTGTTCAAAATTAAATTCTACGTGAGATAAGATTATAATTGTTGCAACAGCACGTATGCAGTACGAGATATATTAAATATAATATGTAACATTTTCGTTCAAAATCAGACACCCATGGAAATAAAAGAAATTATCCATGTGTTAATTGTGATTTAATATTAATATTAGCATATTGTTTAAGAAATGAAAATAAATTCTTAAATAATATTAAAATATGAATAATAAGTATTATAATTAGTGAAACTTCTCTACACTGACAGATAGATATTTTCTTTTATTTCCATGGCTATCTGATTTTGAACGAAAGTATTACATTTTATATTTAATATATCTCTTATTACAGTCCTGCTGTTGCAATAATTAAGATCTTAAATGATGTAGAATTTAATTTCGAACAACTTTGTATTCTTGTAGTTTTGCTCTAAATTTATCAGGAGAGAGAGTATCCGCAATTTTTTTAAATCCCATGTTAAAGTCCTATGTTCCGCATTTCGTTGCACAGCCTGTATATACAGAGTGAATACTGAAAACCTTGACATAGGGAAATAACATGGGAAAACAGTTTTTTGCTGTTTCCATCTGACCCGCTAAATAAAATCGGGTGTATATGGTATCGTTAGTTACATTACTTAATTTTGCATCTAATAAAACCAAATGTTGTGTAACATGGCCTTTTCTAACTGAAATATTTGATAAAATAAATTGTATTTTGAAGGTAATCCTTCATATTTTCGAATAAGGAACGTTTAAAATAAAATGCCCCATAGCCGAGTGGATAAGAGGGCGGATTCATAACATAAATAACCTACAAGACCCTCGACAAGACCTGGTTCGAGACCACCTCGGCCCTACTTTTTTTTTAATTAAATTATGTTTAAAATATCTTTATTATATCAGACTATTTTAATAAAATAGCAATATTAATATTTTTATAAATAAAAAAAATCCAAATATTTAATAGAATTATTATTTACTGTCTGTCAAACTTAACAATTAATTCGAATTTAGTTTTTGGTGTATAATTTTGTATTTCAAAATGGATTTAGTAGGTATTAGAAGATATAATAAATATTATAAAACTTTATTATTAGGGCAAAAGTTTAAGAGATATTCAAAATATTTTTGCTGGTATTCGTAACCTAGTATCAAAATTTGAGCATTCTGATATAATATAATAAAAATATTTTAAGTATAATTTAATTTAAAAAAGTAGGGCCGAGGTGGTCTCGAACCAGGTCTTGTAGATTATTTATTTTATGAATCCACCCTCTTATCCACTCGGCTATGGAGCATTTTGTTTTGACGTTTCTTATTCGAAAATATGAAGGATAACCTTCAAAATACAATTTATTTTATCAAATATTTGAGTTAAAAAAGACCATATTAAACAACATTTGGTTTTATTAGATGCAAAGTTAAGTAATCTAACAATCTAACTAACGATACCATATATACCCGATTTTATTTAGCGGGACACATGGAAACAGCAAAAAACTGTTTTCCCATGTTATTTCCCTACGTCAAGGTTTTCAGTATTCACCCTGTATATACCTATATATATATACAGGTTGAGTCTGGGAAGACGCACCCCCCCCCCCCCCTTAACTTTTTTATTATAAGTAATAGAAAAAAATGGCTCATATAAAAGTTTTATAATTTTACATATACTATTTGATGGCAGATGTAGATATTTTTTATAAAGTCAGGTTTACAAGATACAACTATCAACTTTTATTTTTCAAATGACAACCTATAATTATTTTAATAAAATAGAAACCGTCATTTTTTTCTCTTTTCAACGATGTATTAACTTTTATGAATATATTTGAAAAATTTCGAGAAAAATGAGATCATTTAGAAATGTCAGAAATAATTTTTAAACAAATATCATAGGTGGCTATGTTTCTCGAAATCGGGTAAACATCCTTCTCAGTAAGTAACAAACAAATGTATACATTTTTGACATTAATTTAATTGTTTTACATTGTTACGTTTTGTTTATTTTCATATAGCCACCTATAATATTTATTTAATAATTATTTCAAATATTTTTAAATATCTAATTTTTCTCGAAATTTTTCAAATACATTAATAAAAGTTAATACATCGTTGAAAAGAGAAAAAAATGGCGGTTTCTATTTTATTAAAATAATTATAGGTTGCCATTTGAAAAATAAAAGTTGATAGTCGTATCTTGTAAATCTGACTTTATAAAAAATATCTACATCTGCCATCAACTAGTATATGTAAAATAATACAACTTTTAGAAGAGCCATTTTTTTCTATTACTTATAATAAAAAAGTTAAAGGGGGGGGGCGTCTTCCCAGACTCACCCTGTATATATATATATATATATATATATATATATATATATATATATATCTGTCAGTTTAGAGAAGTATCACTGATTATAATTCTTATTGTTTGTATTAAAATTATTTAATTTGAATTTGGATCCTTTTTCTTAAATATTGTACTTATATTATAAAAATAAAGAATTATCTATAATGACATGTTATTAACTGTCACAATATTTCCATGGCTGCCTGATTTTGAACAAAAATGCTACATTTTATATTTATTAAATCTCGTACTGTATAGACGTACTGTCGCATTATGATCTTATCTGATGCAGAATTTAATTTTGAACAACATTGTGCTCCTGGAGTTAGTTTTGCTCTAAATCTATCTAGAGAGAGAATAGCCGCAATTTGTTGAGATCTCATGTTAAAGTCCTATGTTCCGAATTTCTTTGCAAACACTGTATATATATATATATATATATATATATATATATATATATATATATATACATATATATACATATACATATACAGGGTGGTGACCGCGACCCCGGAACATAGGACTTTCACATGTAAAATCTTACTTTCTTAATTTCCTGCTTCCCTAATTATTTTAGGTAAAAAAGCTTCAAATAAAAGTTGTAGAGCATAAAATTCTACATCAGAATAAATAAACGTCAATCTTTTCTTTTTATTATCACTAACGTCACTAACATTCGATTTTAATTTATATTCTTCTGACAGATAAAATGTCAATCTTTTCTTAACAATTAAGGTATAAAATAATATTCAGTATAAGTTTCAAATATTTTATTAATTTTCTATACGTATTTCGGCTTGTTAGGCCATCATCAGGAAAATACAGAATGAACAAAATTGGTTAATGGCATGGTTTAAATACATATTGCAAGAGAGTCATAAAGGGATTAAAGCGGACTGATCAAAGGAGAACTATATAAGTCTCTTTGTTCATTTATAAGAATTTTGCCTTCATTACTGGCTTTCTGAATTTCCATTGATTCTAGAAAATCCATCCTCAATCCCTTTTTACACAAGTGTTTGATACAAAATTTGCTTTTGTTTATATCATGATTTAAATTTAAACAATGCTTGGCGACATTAGATGTACATTTTCCATTAGTAGTAGCACTAACATGTTCTTTAAATCTAAGATTAAAATTGCGACCTGTTTGCCCAATATATATAGAGTTACAATCAGAACATTGGAATTCATATATTCCACTTTTATCTAGCGGATCTTTTTTTATTAATTTATTGTTTAGTAGTATATTTTTTAAAGTAAAGGGGTTGTAAAAGGCTGCTTGGATATTTTCTTTTTTTAATTTGTTTTTAATTTGTAGACTAGGATTACCTATATATAATAATCTTTTATAAATAGATTGGTTAACATCATTCTCTTGAGGGGAATACAATTTCTTTAAAACTAATTTCTTTTTATGATGAATGAGAATTTTATCTATTAAATTTAGTGAATAACCATTATTTAAAGCGATTGTTTTAATTAAATCCAGTTCTCTTTCAAAGGCATCTTTCGAGGTGGGAGTGTGTACCAGGCGATAAATGTAACTATGAAACGCTGACATTTTTACATTTTGAGGGTGATTTGAATCATATGGGATAATGGTATCTGTGAAAGTGTCTTTCCGAAATATACTAAACTCTAACTTTTGTTCTTTATGTGAGATAATAATGTCCAAAAAGTTTAAGGATTTATTATTTTCTTTTTCTACAGTAAACTGAATGCTATTATGTAAACTATTGATAAATTTTAAAAACATATCCAATTGTCTGTCAGTACCTGTCCAAATGCACAACACATCATCAACATACCTATACCAACAAAATATATGTTTAATTAGGGGATTGCACATTTGAAATAATGAAACCTCAAAATTATTCATAAAAATGTCAGCGAGAAGTGGTGATAAAGGAGATCCCATAGGAAGCCCCTCTTTTTGAGTATAAAAATCTCCATTGAAATTAAAATAATTTTGATTTAAACAAGTGCAAACTAAATTGAATAATTCATTTGAATGTTTATAACCTACGTTAATTAAAGAATCTAGTATTATGTTCAATAGTTTACATAATAGCATTCAGTTTACTGTAGAAAAAGAAAATAATAAATCCTTAAACTTTTTGGACATTATTATCTCACATAAAGAACAAAAGTTAGAGTTTAGTATATTTCGGAAAGACACTTTCACAGATACCATTATCCCATATGATTCAATCACCCTCAAAATGTAAAAATGTCAGCGTTTCATAGTTACATTTATCGCCTGGTACACACTCCCACCTCGAAAGATGCCTTTGAAAGAGAACTGGATTTAATTAAAACAATCGCTTTAAATAATGGTTATTCACTAAATTTAATAGATAAAATTCTCATTCATCATAAAAAGAAATTAGTTTTAAAGAAATTGTATTCCCCTCAAGAGAATGATGTTAACCAATCTATTTATAAAAGATTATTATATATAGGTAATCCTAGTCTACAAATTAAAAACAAATTAAAAAAAGAAAATATCCAAGCAGCCTTTTACAACCCCTTTACTTTAAAAAATATACTACTAAACAATAAATTAATAAAAAAAGATCCGCTAGATAAAAGTGGAATATATGAATTCCAATGTTCTGATTGTAACTCTATATATATTGGGCAAACAGGTCGCAATTTTAATCTTAGATTTAAAGAACATGTTAGTGCTACTACTAATGGAAAATGTACATCTAATGTCGCCAAGCATTGTTTAAATTTAAATCATGATATAAACAAAAGCAAATTTTGTATCAAACACTTGTGTAAAAAGGGATTGAGGATGGATTTTCTAGAATCAATGGAAATTCAGAAAGCCAGTAATGAAGGCAAAATTCTTATAAATGAACAAAGAGACTTATATAGTTCTCCTTTGATCAGTCCGCTTTAATCCCTTTATGACTCTCTTGCAATATGTATTTAAACCATGCCATTAACCAATTTTGTTCATTCTGTATTTTCCTGATGATGGCCTAACAAGCCGAAATACGTATAGAAAATTAATAAAATATTTGAAACTTATACTGAATATTATTTTATACCTTAATTATTACAATATTTCAACGTGAAGTGACAGTGGATTCAATCAAATTTATTTTCTTAACAATTTTGTTTCATTTCCACGGCTATCCCTATTTTTGAGCTAATTTTCAGTATTTTCATATTTAATTTCTGCCGTTATAGGACATGTAAAATTAATTCTGTTTATTTATTCTGATGTTGAATTTTATGCTCTACAACTTTTATTTGAAGCCTTTTTACCTAAAATAATTAGGGAAGCAGGAAATTAAGAAAGTATGATTTTACATGTGAAAGTCCTATGTTCCGGGGTCGCGGTCACCACCATGTATATATATATATATATATATATATATATATATATATATATATATATATACAGGGTGTGCAACGAAATGCGGAACATAGGACTTTAACATGGGATTTCAAAAAATTGCGGATACTCTCTCTCCTGATAGATTTAGAGCAAAACTACAAGAGTACAAAGTTGTTCGAAATTAAATTCTACATCATTTAAGAGTATAAATCTTGCAATAGCAGGACTGTAATATGAGATATATTAAATATAAAATGTAATACTTTCGTTAAAAATCAGATAGCCATGGAAATAAAAGAAAATATCTATCTGTCAGTGTTGAGAAGTTTTACTAATTATAATACTTATTGTCCATATTTTAATATTATTTAAGTTGAATTTATATTCATTTCTTTAACAATATGCTAATATTAAAAAAATAGTACAAATATAATTTTTTAAAATATTGAACACAAAGTAAGGTTACTAACTGTCACAATTGACACATAGATATTTTTTTTTTCCATAGCTGTCTGATTTTGACCAAAAATGTTACATTTTATATTTAATAAATCTCGTACTGTAGATGTGCTGTTGCATCAATTATTATCTTATCTGATGCAGAATTTAATTTTGAACAACTTTGTACTCCTGTAGTTTTGTTCTAAATCTATCAGGAGAGAGAATATTTGCAATATTTTGAAATCCCATGTTAAAGTCCTATGTTCCGCATTTCTTTGCACACACTGTATATCAGTTGAAGGTAATTGTGACTGCAATTAGTTAAGGAAACTGTATTTCGTGGGAATGGCAGTCAGGAATCGGGCTAATAATTTTTACGTCTTTTTAAATTTTGACAAGCTTTCGGAATCTCTTTATTCCTTCTTCAGGTCAAATTTTGTTAGAGTTATAATTTTGAAAATTGTCGACTCCATGAAGCATATTTTCTTTTGGCTATTTTTTAAATTGTTGTAATTGCCATTGTTGAATTTTAAAAATGATATTGTTATAATTTTAAAAATAATAATTTAGTAAAATCCTACAGGTCACAGAAATTATGTATGCACCACCAAATTTAAGATGAACACTGCGCCATGTGGTGCATACATTAATTTCTGTGACCTGTAAGATTTTACTAAATTATTATTTTTAAAATTATAACAATATCATTTTTAAAATTCAACAATGGCAATTACAACAATTTAAAAAATAGCCAAAAGAAAATATGCTTCATGGAGTCGACAATTTTCAAAATTATAACTCTAACAAAATTTGACCTGAAGAAGGAATAAAGAGATTCCGAAAGCTTGTCAAAATTTAAAAAGACGTAAAAATTATTAGCCCGTTTCCTGACTGCCATTCCCACGAAATACAGTTTCCTTATATATATATATATATATATATATATATATATATATATATATATATATATATATATATATATATATATATATAGGATGTTCCATTTAAGTGTGTTACCATTTTTATCTCGAGAACTATAAGAGCTACTAGGTTGGTTAAATTAGCAAAGAACCACCATTTTACAAGACTAATACAATGAGCAAAAAAATATTTTTTTTGACCAGTGGTTCTCAAAATACGGGACACAACTTTCTTATTTCAAATGGGAACATATGGTTATTTTTAGGTTATTCGATAGAGTATTTTTTTCTGAATTCAACGATATAAACATATCATATACTAATATAACAAAATAACTGAGAAAAATGCATGTTAAATTTATATGTATTTTATTTATATCTGGCTGAAACCAGAGAGCTTTGGATAGAAAACAATTAATTTTCTTCTTAAAATTGACAGTTTAAGAACATAAAATTTTACAACAAACGATGAAATAATGTTAGACAGAACAATATGTCTGTTTTTTTCCATAGCACTCTTGTTTCAGACAGATACAAATAAAATACATTTTTTTATTATTTAACTGAAATTTAACTTCAAACATATCATTGGATTTGTAATTTTATGTAAAAATTATTAGGGTGTTCCATTTAAAATAAGAAAGTTGGGTTCCATATCTTGAGAACCAGTGGTTTAAAAAAATATTTGTTTGGCTCATTGTATTAGTCTTGCAAAATGGTGGTTCTTTGCTAATTTAACCAACCTCGTAGCTCTTACAGTTCTCGAGATAGCAATGGTGGCACAGTTAACTGGAACACCCTGTATATATATATATATATATATATATATATATATATATATATATATATATATATATCCTTAAATTACATAATGCTTTAAGGGGGGGACGAGATCCACAGTAGAGTTAAGTGGGAGGTAAGAAGTTTAATGTGTGCGTTATGTAAGGATAAAAAATATAATTTAAAATATATTTTTAAACTGACTTTCCACATTACATAAAAAAATATTGCTAAGTACTGCGTTACGTAATATTCAGAGGGGGTTTATATATGCATTACAGATGCGTTACAACGGGGGAGGGAATATCAAAAAATATTATACGTATTTTTTATAAATCTTACTAATAACCCATTAATAAATTAGTGTTTTCCTTTAGAGAACATAAGCAAATGACAATCCGCATTACAGGGACTAGAAACCTGAGTTCCTTGAGCAAATGACGTTTTAATTTTCAGTACTGTTTATGTGGTTGTATGCGACCCTTCAGCCAAACATCCCAAAAAAAAATTAAGTGAAAGATATGAATTACTTAAGAAATGGTCCGGGTGTAACACTGAGAGTTTTTGGGTTCATGCATATTTGAATGTAAATATAAAAAATTAAATATACTTTAAGGTATATTTTAAAAAGTAATCAAAAATATTTCAGAATTCAGTGAGGGAATATATAATAGATAATTTACGAGCAGACATCAACTATAATGTAACCGTTATAGGGGTGAACGAATACAAAGGAAAGTATAGCATTGTAAAGAGTTCTTTAATAACTAGTGCCGAACCACCTAGTCTAGACTTAGCTTTATACTCATTGTTCTTATTATTTTTAATTGTCCCTATAATTGGATTCATTATATGGAAGTAAGTATATTGCATGACTTTTAGAACAATACTGCTGGTTATCTTACCATATATACTTGCTATAATAAGTGTTTTGGTGGTTGCAAGGTTACGAGGTAATTTAATAAATATATATTTTAGATACATGCGTAAATCCAACAACAACGTCCAAGCTTTAGAACTTACAGGTAAATATGCGAACTAAAATATATATGAATGCAATGGATTAATTATTATTAATATATTTATTTATTTCACAGATAGACCTCTTAATCGAAATCACTCAGTCACTTCTCTTTTCAGAAGTATTTCTAAATTATCTTCAGAGGTAAAAAAAAATACAAAAATAAATTTTATATTTCACATTTTTTTTGTAGAGATCACAACTAACCGAACCATTAATACAAAATAAATATGAAGAAGTACATAGTAAATTAGTAAAAGTCTGTGATTTGTCGCAATATGTGAAAGAATCAATTGAAAATCAAACTTTAGCTAAACAACATGCAGTAAGTTTTTGCATTCTCCACTATAATTGAAGGGCTTGTTATTTAACTATATTATTGTAACATTAATCTGTTCATAATAAGAGTATAATAATCGACGACGTTGATTGTTCTATTGTTCACATATCAGTGGCGGATTTGAGGGGGGGGGGGGGAAGGGGCGATCATTATAATAATAACGGTTTTAGTTGGAAAACAGGTTTTTCAAACTTGGAAACCAGTTTAAACCGGTTAATAAGTCGGTTAAAAAAATAGTAAAAAGAATTCATTATAAAAAAATCTTTATAAATTTTAAATAAAAAAATAAAAAAATAAATTAAAAAAAATAATAAAAAATTACCGTCAGAAAAATACAAAAAATAAAAAAATACACTCTAACTAACGAATATTTACAAAACTTCTCTTCAGAAAAACGCGGGTCACATTTTATTTGTAAATTTTCCTACTGCTGACATAGAGACTACCTACTTTGATGACTCTTCAATAAAATGTAAATTGGAAAAACTGCCATGACTCATATTCAAATATAAATAGATTACACAGATATAAAAAAATATTAAATATTTTTCGCGGTAAATGATATTAAAATAATGGATAATGTTCGTTAAAACCGGTTTATTTATTTTGTGTTTAACGGTTACCGGTATTTTTGGCCTTAAAAATATCGGTTAAAATTACTGTTAAAGTTCGCAATTTTCGTTCAAAATATCGGTTATCGGTTTTTATTAACCGATTTTTCAACCGGTTACATGCCATGATGGTTATAAGTTTAAATTTGTGTACGTATAATTTTAATTTTTAATATTTTTTTTCTAATTAAATGATTTTGTATAATTATTAAATTTTGTGGTTAATATTATTATATATTTTATTTATTTATGATTACTTAAAAAAAAAACTGAAATTCGCCCCCCTGTAGTAAAGTTTCTGGATCCGCCACTGTCACATATATGAATAGGAGAATAAATATAAATTTATTCTATGCTGCCTCATATAAATTAGGTGAAGAAACCTATTTCATTTATTGTTATATATTTCAGATGTTTCCAAAAGGGCCAATACACCTTTGGGATTATGGTATGTGCAGTCTAAATAAGTACAAAAACAGATACAACAATATTACTGCTTGTAAGTATTATTTATTTCAATCACAAAATTCAAATAGAAATAAGTAGATTATTTTTAAATACGCATGCGTATACCAATCGTATATGTTCAGTAAAATTCGGTTTAATATTTGTTATATAAAAATTTTGCTTATAAAATAAAACATTACTCATTGTGTTCAAATATGAAAAGGGCTGAATCTGTAATAAAAAATATATTTATTGTAGATGACTACAACAGAGTGATTTTGAATAAAGTTAATGACGATCTATTTTCTGATTTTATAAATGCCAGTTATATAGATGTACGTACTCCAATATTCATAACAATAGTATCTACTTGCACAAATTTAAACATGTATTTAACAGGGATATAACCAACCTAAGGCTTATATAGCAACCCAAGAACCAAAACCTAACACAGTGAGTGATTTTTGGCGAATGATCTGGCAAGAAGAAGTTATTTGTATTGTGATGCTGGCAAATCTTGTGAAAAACAAAAAAGTAAGTAATATTATCTACCGAAAATATAACGTGTATGTTATAAACGGGGCTGAGTTCGCAAGCACAATCAAGCAAATAGGCGAGGATGTCTTTTTTTTGAGAACAAATCTAGAAATAAATACAGTAAATTTTTCAGAGGTCGACGGAAAAAATAATTTTCTTTAAAAATTGTTGTTTTATATTCCATATCTTACTAGTCATATATAATTAGGGTTATATTGATTTAAATAATTGGAAACACATTGATTTTTAAAAAATCATTGAATTAAATCATTTGTTCCCCAATTGTTATTTAACATTTAATCGTGTGGGTATAATTACCATGTATAGTTTGTACCAAATTATTTGCAAAAGTACGGATTGTAAGCGTCACCGAACAGGATTGTAACGAAATATTTGAATTGCGGCGGAATATTGCGGCACACGAAAAATTTGTTTATTTATAATGTTTAACTTAAATTTTAAGATATACGTTACAAAGAATATGAAATAAAAAGTTATGAAAACATATATTTAATAGAATTTACACAAAATTATAATTCAATGGCATGTAATGTACTATTACAATTGTTAATATTATCATAAAAATGTAAGTATTACATACATATGTACGTAAATTATTATTAATCTACAATTATGCTTTCGTCACGATTACTATTATTACTTACATTACTATCATTACTGTCACTATCGTTTTTACAAATTTTGGTATTCCTCCCTTGGCGCATAGGAAGGCAAATGCCCTGCTCTGATGCAGTACACCGAGGGATTAAAAATTCAAGTCATTTGTAAAAATCTTTAACTATAACTATAGCAATACTTCCAAAAACTATACTAAATCTGATTAATTTCGTTAGTAAAACGACTTTATTGGTATATTATTTTGAATTTACAAATCAACATTTTATTGCAATGTATTAATATGTGATTTTTTTATTAATTATTTTATAATAAATGCTATTTTGTGAAAGACGATTCTGAATTATAATACAACTTTTAAAAAAATTAAATAATCCTGTATAAAATTAAAATTTTTATATTTTATTTTACAGAATAAATGCCATCAATATTGGCCAGAACCAAATTCAACAAAGGAATATTACGATATATCTATAAAAATAACTTCTGTAGATATATCAGCTGATTTTGTCTATAGATATTTTGATGTTACGTATAAAGGAGAAACCAGAAAGGTACAGTAAATTATTATATTAATAATAGATAGTTACTTTGTATTATATTCATAATTTAATTGTACCATGCCAAAATAAATTCTCCACTATGTATTTCTCACATAAAAAAGCCTTTATAAATCATTACTGTGAAAGAAACATAATAATTGAAATTAATTTACTTCAATCAAAATTGCATTAGATAATTTCATTTGTTATTATGTGAATAAAACAACACAAACAACTATGAACCTACTGGCACTTAACACGTTTCCGTTAAGTAAACCAGCCTTAATTTTGCGAATTTTTGAAAAACTCTTTTTATGCCTTTTTCAGTACGAAGTGTACTTAAAGTTTGATCCGTAAGTACAGAAACATCCTGCATGGGTACTAAAATAAATATACTAATTCCCTATAGTAGAATAAAAGTCGTACACATTTCCGCAGTCCGGGTGACACCATTCTAGAGGTGTCATTTAAATTACGAATTAAAAAAAATCAAAAATAAGCTGCATTTTTGAAAAATTGCAGTAAAAGAAAATAGCTTCACAGTATTGTAGTTTTCGTTCAAATTTAGACTACGAGCCAAAATATTTTATTTGCTAATAAATGCAATAATGTAATTTTAGCGGCAACATTGAAGTTCAAACTTCTGTCTTCGGCATTTCTCGTAATCTCCTAAGTATTATTATCATAAAGCTAGTCCCCGACTAAACAGTACCGCATCCAATTAAAGAAATTCGCACCCGCGGCACAGAATAGTTACATATAGAAGCGACATTCCGTGTCGGCGGCAGCTTTCATGTTCTCTTCAGTTCTATAACCTTGAAGCATTGTGTAGACCTTTAAATTTGTGCTCTTCTTGTATCTCTCTCTAAGATGTGGGTAAACTTTCCGATTTTAAACAATGAGCCCTTTAAATTTGTGCACATTCTCCTAATTTCTAATTTTCGTTCTCTGACTTACTGTCGCTTCTGTATAGACCTATTCTGTTCCCGCGGTCTGGAGAGGGTACATCAGGTACATGAAATGAATCACAGAAAATATGCGCTATCGTGTCATTTTGAACAGTTTCGTAAATGTCATACTGCACACAGTGTCTTGTAGTCTTTCATTTTGCAGTGTATAACTAACTTTAAGATAAAAAAAGATAAGATTAGAATCAATCGGTGCTAATTATTTGTCTTAAAAATTCTGTTGGTCTAGAAAAGGTAAGTATTTATTTTTTATGAGATTGCAGTTATGATTTGAATATCGGCAGAGTAAAATTCATTTGATTCTATAAATAAAATATTATTTGCATGTATGTATATTAAATTTAAAAATATATACATATATCTATAAATTATATTTCTTTTAAATAATAATTTATCATGTAGGTACTATAATAAATTAGGAAGAAGTTAACTCTCATGATTTTTGTATATGACCCTTCATTTGGCCAAAAATTGCAACTGAATTAATTTTATTCAATCGGTACATAATACTATGGGCTCTTCCCACATTTTTTTTTGTTTGTTTATAAATATTTTTTATATTATTATCTCTGTTTTAAGACAAATACGAAGAAAATAAATTCCATAAAAATTCAAATTAGCTCGCGACATATTTCTGCCGTTTTCGTTGCGACAGCACTCCATATATCCGGTATCTCAGAACAAAAAAAGACGATTCTGTTCGAATATATAATAAACTTAAAGAATACGAATATAATTATAATTATGTAAAATGAATAACCGACTTCTCCCTGTTGACAATGAAGTTTTTGTATGTCTCTCTCTTTCATCGTATATATCCCTTTCTTTACAGGCGATCATACTCATACGTCATTATAGATAAATAGCGGTAAAACTTAATAATTTATTATAAATTATCTATATACTTTTTAGGTGTAATTTAATTATATATTAGTTAACATTTTTGAAATTTGAAAACATATTCAAAATATTTTTGGTAAAAGGCTGAAAAATATGGAATTGCAGTTGAAAAAAGAATAAGTATTAAGAAGAGAATGGCTGGGGAGGAAGCACGCGATGCTAGTTTGCCTTTACAAGAAGCAAATAAAAGGGAAATGTTAGAGAACCTTGATCGCTTTTATTCGGAATTTCAAACTAGGTCGAAATCAATGGCAGATATATCGTCCACTTTTGAAGCTATTCAAACTAAGAATCTCATATCGAGCAATGAAGCAGAACTGGAAGAGTCTATTAAAAAAATTACATCGTTTTATGACGAAATATCTGCAAATGAACTTCTGGTAGAAATACCAAGGTTGAGAAGATATTGAAAAGCAGCCGGCATCAACTTAAAAGAAGCTAACGTCTAAGGCTAAGGTCATCCGTACAAATTTAGAATTTCGTTACTGAGTGGGACTTTGTAGAATCTCTTCCAAACCTTTCACTTAGTTTGAAACTATTTCTCACGATTTGTGTATCTGTTGCATCGTGTGAAAGAAGCTTCTCGAAACTAAAATTTAAAAAGTCTTACTTGCAGTCAACAATGATTCAGGCAAGGCAAAATTCTCTGATTTAGCACTATTATCAATCGGAAATGAAGTAGCATCAAAAATTGATTTTGATGAAATTATAGATAAATTTGCAGCGTTAAAATCTCGAAGAGCTTTAATATAGACAAACAGAAGTTAGTTTTATTTTCGCTAGTGTAAATATATTTTTATTTTTAATAAAAACATATTGTAACGTACGTGGGTTTAACAAATATTAACCATTTATTTACTTATTGAAACATACACAATAAGAATATACAAACATAATGTTATGTTTCGGGGTTCAGGGTAAATCACAATTAAATACAACTAATTTGGAAGAGTTTATTTATTTACAATGGTCGAGACTTACTTATTTTATAATTATTACTATTATTCGTGTTTATAATATTTATTGATATTTATATTTTTTATTTATCTGTCAACGTCAGCATTCCACTATTTTCAAGCCACCTCTCCACCATTATTCTCCGGGTTATGTATTTGTGATCTAGTAGGCTCGTAACACTGTCCCTCCCTTAGATCTGTTCTCTCCGAGAACTCGTCATTAGCATTGCTTGTTGAAAAATCATGGCGAAATGAGCATGTAGATCCTCGGCGACAATTAGAAGTTCGGAAGAAATAGCAATCTACAGTTTTCTTTAAGTTTGAAGGTTTCCATATATTATAGTTACATACTAGAATTTCGATGCCCGTAAAGCGAAATAGTTCTTCAATCATGTTCTTAACAAATCTCCAGTTCAACCCATCGAGACCACACCCAAGTTTAGGAACAGCTACCTTACTAATGTTTTGTTCTAGCAAGATACATCGCAGCTCTAGTAATGATTCCCATAAAGCACGGTAGGAAGGTTTTTGTTGTGATTTTTCTTTTGTTACCAGATAATACAGGCGCCTACCATTTCGTAACAGGCTTATTACCTTCCCTACAACCGGTTGCTGTCTCTTCAGTTCTTCCACTCCTCCGAATTTCTTTCTAAAAACGACAGCAATCCCTCTCGACATCCATAAATCGCTTGCTATGCAGTGTGCCAGTGCATATTCTGCAGGGACAGTAAATAAATCCTGTTGCACTTCTTTGGTAACACCGTAGCGTACCTTTCGGGTTCCACTGTACCGTGACGAGAAGTCCTCAAAAGTAGTTTCACCTCCCTGAATTTCGCAAGTTCGAGCAACCACTTCTTCAATTTGCTTCTCTGCGTTGTTACCAGCGAAAGGAGCTAGTCGGTTGAAGTGAACGACTTTCAGTTTCCCATTTGGTGGTTTCCGTATTCGATAAATAACATCATTAATCTGTTTTATCACCATGTACGGTCCGTCCCAAGAGCGCTGGAGTTTCGGACACAAACCACGTCTTCTTAGTGGATTAAAAAGCCACACATAGTCTCCTGGCTGATAGTTTGTGTCTTGAGCGCCCACGTCATATCTATCCTTCGTTCTGTTGCTAGAAGCTTTGGTATTAGAACGGACCTGCTCATGAATGACGTCCATCCTCTTCTTTAACTTGGTAATATAATCTTCTCCTGCAACGTCTTCATCGGGCTTAATTCCAAATTTTAGGTCACATGGCAGTCGAAGTTCGCGGCCAAAGAGCACATTAGCAGGAGTCTGTCCGGTAGTTTGGTGAACAGAGGATCGGTATGCCATTAAAAAGAGGTGAAGGTACTGATCCCAGTCTCTCTGGTGACTTGAGACAACTTTAGATAAATAACTAACCATCGTACGATTCATTCGTTCAACCATTCCGTCTGATTGAGGGTGGAGAGCAGTCGTTCTGGTTTTATGGATGCCTAGCAGCTTACAGACATCTTGGAAAATAGTTGACTCGAAATTTCGTCCCTGGTCAGAATGAAGTTCCATTGGTACTCCGAAGCGGCTTATCAATTCTTTGACCAGCTTGTCAGTTATTGTAACGGCCTCTTGATTTGGTAGAGCATAGGCTTCTACCCACTTGCTAAAATAATCTACGGCAACTAAAATGTATTTGTTGCCATTTTCTGTGACTGGAAACGGGCCAGCTACATCCACGGCAATTCTCTCGAATGGGCTTCCAACATTGTATTGCCTCATCGGGGCTTTCCTCTTCCTATGGGGCCCATTACTGGTTGCGCAGACATTGCATTTTCGGCACCAATCTTTCACATCTTCTTTATAATTCACCCAGTAAAATCGATTTCGCACCCTCTCTAATGTCCTGGAGATACCCATATGTCCGCCAGAAACACCGTCATGAAGCTGCCTCAGCACTTCAGGTATCTTCTTCTTTGGTAGCAGTACCTGTAACTTTCGCTGAGAACCATTTTCATTTTCTACAACACGTTTTAACAGTCCATTCTGCAGGACTAAAGAGTCCCATTGTGCCCAATAAGTTTTTACTGTCGGTGAATATGGTGCTACTTCTTGCCACGTCGGTTTCTGTCCTGAATTCTTCCATTCCCAAATGAATTTTATGTTCGGATCTTCTTTCTGATGACGGCTGAGTTCATTATCTTGCCACATGTCATCGGTCACCGTGGTTCTCAAAGTGACTGCCATCTTCTCTTCCGCTCGGCTGCAGTAAGTACAATCTTCTGGACAAGGTCTTCTAGAAAGGGCGTCTGCATTGCGATGGCTTGATCCAGCTCTATGTTGTACTTCAAAATCATACTCCTGGAGCTTTTATATCCAACGCGCTACCTGACCTTCAGGATTCTTGAAATTTAACAACCATTTCAATGCAGCATGATCTGTACGCAATAGAAATCTTCTGCCGTAGAGATATTTGTAGAAATGCTCTACAGACTTGACCACTGCAAGAAGCTCTTTACGCGTAACGCAATAGTTACGCTCTGGTTTTGAAAGGGTTTTGCTAAAGTACCCAATCACCTTTTCGTGTCCGTCCTGTATCTGTGAAAGCACACCCCCGATCCCAAAGTTACTGGCATCAGTGTCAAGAATGAATTTCTCTTGTGGGAGAGGGTAACTAAGTACAGGCGTATTCGTTAGAATGCTCTTTAACTTTTCAAAAGCGTCCTGGCAATCTTGACCCCATTCAAAGTTCCGTTTTTCTTCCGTGAGCCGGGTTAAGGGTTTTGCAATGTTTGCAAATCTAAAAACGTAGCGACGATAGTAGGTGCAAAGTCCAAGAAAACTTCGTACCTCATGCTTGTTCTTGGGTACTGGCCATTCTTTTACGGATCTGACTTTCTCTGGGTCGACAGCAATTCCTTCATTAGATACCACATGTCCAAGGTAATTAACCTTCCTTCGGAAAAGATGACATTTTTTTACATTCAGTTTCAGATTTGCCCCCTTTAATCGTTGTAATACTTGTTCTAAATTTAGCAAATGTTCATGAAAGGATTTTCCGATAACAATAATATCGTCCAAGTATACTAAACATGTATTCCATGATAGCCCTTTTAGTACAGTTTCCATCAATCGCTCGAAGGTTGCGGGAGCGTTACATAAACCAAACGGCATTACGGTAAACTGCCACAAGCCTGCGCCAATTGTAAAAGCGGTTTTCTCTCTATCTTTGTGATCTAACTCCACCTGCCAGTAACCACTCTTAAGGTCCAGAGTGGAAAATATCTTCGCTCCGGCCAATGTATCCAAGGTGTCGTCGATACGTGGCAGCGGGTAACTATCCTTCTTTGTTATCTTGTTGAGTTGCCTGTAGTCCACGCAAAACCGTGTTGACCCATCTTTCTTTTTCACGAGGACTACTGGCGAAGCCCACGGACTATTTGACGGTTCAATCACACCTTCTTGCTCCATGTCGTGTATGATTTTCTCTGCATCTTCACGTTTGGCTAAGGGTAGTCTTCTGGCTATTTGCCGTATGGGTGCAGCATCACCCGTGTTAATTTTGTGTTTGACAACCTTCGTTCTTCCTTTAGAACTGTCACAATCAAATAAGTCTTGATATTTAGTTAGCAGTTCTTTTACGCAATTACTCTGTTTCGCTGTGAGCCCTTCACATGTAGTCGCAATCAAACCTTTAAGTTGTTCTGGAATCTTCTTCGGTATTTCACATGAACTATTTATTTGTCGAATAATTGAAGACACGGAGGAACAATGGCCAATAATCGTACCTTTCTTCAGGGTAACTGGGTAACAGTTGAGGTTCATTACCCGGACTGGTACGACCTTCCCCGTTTTTATTAAAGTCTTCCCGATCAAGATGCCTCGACCAATATCTTCATCATGATTCCTCGGTTCCACCATAACGACTTTTCCATCAGGAACTTCACAATCGAGGTTTGTCTCTATTATTGTTTCGCGTCGTTGTAATATTGTTATATCATAAGGGATGACTATACGGATAGCTGCTTCTTCCTTATGATGAAGAATAACTTCTTCGCCATTAGTTCTCAACACTCCGTTCTTGAGGTCTAATTCATACTCGTGTTTCTTCATAAAATCGATGCCAAGTATCACGTCCTCTTCAATATCGGCCACCAGTACTCGATGTTTAATGGAAGTGTTTCCAATGGTCAGGTTGACATCCATTTCCCCGAATACTTTCCCTGGATCGCCAGTAGCAGTTCGAAGCCTCCAATTAGTCGGTGAAAGACGGTCACACTTTCTGATTGTATTCGGCCTGACGATGGTTTTCGTTGCTCCCGTATCTAATAAAAGAGCGAGTGGTTTACCATTTAGAAGACCATCTACATAAACTCCACTTTCTGAATGACAAATGGAAGCTACTCGACTGGTATAAGGGGCTGGAATGTTATGAGTCAATGGTTGCCCCCTCGCATCAACTCGTTTTAGTTTTCCGGATTCTCATTGTAAGCTGGTTTTTGTGCCCTACCACATTGAAATTTGGTGTGGCCTATTTCTCCACACTTCCAGCACCGTGGTTTGCTTCTCCTCTTCGCTAGAACTTTCAGTACCTTCTGCACGATATCTTCAACCTCATCGGACTTCTCATCGTTGTTTAGTTCACATTTCATCTCGCGTACTCGGCTAAATCTTTTTGATGCTTGCTTGGCTGCGTCAAATTCAAGGGCATGAGCCAAAGCATCAGTCAAAGTTTTCGGTCTAGCTAATCGCGACGCCAGCTGGGTATCTTCATCATGTAGTCCATCTATAAATGTTCGGACAGCCAAACGCTCCAAAAGCTCTTCTTGTGCGGTCGGATAGGCAATTCGAACCAGTCGCGCGACATCAGCTTCAAATTCCTGGAGATTTTCTCCTGCTTTCTGAATGCGGTTCTTCAGCTGAGTCACGTAAACCTCTTCTAAATGCGCATGCCCATACCGCATTTCCAGCCGTTTTACAATCTTGTTGTAATCTTCTTGATCTTCAGAAGGTATTGTTTGTAAAATATTTGTAGCTTCCCCACGTAGAGCAATAATTAATGACGTTGCTTTTTCGATAGAAGACCAGCCGTTTGCCCTAGCTGCGGCTTCAAATTGCCTTAAATAGTTTTCCCAAGAGGCTTTTCCATCGAAAGTGGGTGGTTTGACACGCATTTTTGTATTGTCATTATCATTTAATTCCGCTTGTCTAAAAGAGTCTGAAGAGGGAACATTCAGATGTGTAGAACGCGCAGCAAAGATTTCAGCCCTTACTTCTTGAATCTGTTCCTCAACTTGTTTCAAAATCTTCTTTTCTACGTTCGAAATTTTTGTTTGAACTTTATCTTCTAAATTTCGAGATAGTTCATTTAATTCTTCTTTGAAATTTTTGGATTTTTGTTCTAAGTTCGCTAACAATTTTTCTTCTAAATTTCTGGAACTTTCTAACATGGTTCTCGAATGTTCTATCATTTTTTCTTCTAATTTCATTAGCGCATCAGTAACGTTGCCTGCTATCTCAAAACTATAACTGTCCGGATCTTCTCCAGCTTGTATCAATGCTTCTTTGAGACGCAACTGCAAGGATGACTTACTCCCAGAAATTTCTAATTCCCGGTCTTCAAGTTCCCTCTTAAGGTCTGCTACTTTTAATTCAAATAAGGATACTTTTCTAGTAGCCATCCTCTCAATACAGATTTGTGATTCACCAAGGATTACTGCTTTACAAAATACCCCACACCTGACACCACTTGTTATGTTTCGGGGTTCAGGGTAAATCACAATTAAATACAACTAATTTGGAAGAGTTTATTTATTTACAATGGTCGAGACTTACTTATTTTATAATTATTACTATTATTCGTGTTTATAATATTTATTGATATTTATATTTTTTATTTATCTGTCAACGTCAGCATTCCACTATTTTCAAGCCACCTCTCCACCATTATTCTCCGGGTTATGTATTTGTGATCTAGTAGGCTCGTAACAATAATATTAAAGCATACAAAATGTCAGACGTCAATCAAATCCACCTTTGTTTTCCAACTGTATGTATTATTTTCCAAAAATACATGGCTACATACGATGTTCGTATCACTGTTCCCTCCTTTAGGTCGTTTCGTCCCGGAACGATCTGGAATATATTCGTGTACGTCCTTTGTAGGTTTTCTCGAGTTCATCTTCTTCACTTGATGGATTGGTCCCTTCGTAAGGTGCTAATCGATTGGAGTGGACTACTTTAGGTTTTCCTCGAGGAAGTTTCCGAATTCGATAAATTACATCGTTTATGCGTTTTATTATTTCATACGGTCCTTCCCATGATCGTTGGAGTTTCGGGGATATTCCATGCTGTCTTCTTGGATTGAAAAACCACACCAGATCTTTTGCTTGGAATATACTTTCCTGCGCCCGCAGATCGTATGCTGTTTTCATTCTGTCGCTGGCATTTCTTATATTTCTTCGAATAAGGTTATGAATTTGGTTCATTTTCTCCTTCAAGTGGATAACATAGTCATCTCCAACTACTTCCTCTTCGTGTGGTTTGCTACCAAACTTCAGATCACACGGCAAACGCATTTCTCTTCCAAAGAGTGCGCATGCCGGAGTGTGCCCTGTTGTCTCATGGACCGAAGACCGATAGGCCCTTAGAAATAGTGGAAGATGTTCATCCCAGTCACGTTGGTTGTCCGCTATGACTTTTGTAAGGAATTTCTTTAAAGTTCTATTCACTCATTCAACCATTCCATTTGACTGAGGATGTAGTGCTGTCGTTCTAGTTTTCCGTATACCCAAGAGTTTACAAACTCTCTGAAAAACACCTGACTTAAAATTCCTTCCTTGGTCGGAGTGCATTTCGAAAGGAACGCCAAAACGTGAAATCAGTTCTTTTATTAAAATATTGGCGATTGTAATAGTTTCCTGATTAGGAAGTGCAAAAGCTTCGACCCATTTAGAGAAATAATCAACGACGACTAGAACATATTTATTTCCATCCTTTTTTTGTGGGAAAGGACCTGCTACGTCTATACCTATTCTCTCAAATGGACTTCTTACATTGTATTGGTGCATGGGTGCCTTTTTTGTCCCTCTTGGTCCATTTCCTGCGACACAAACTTTGCATTTCCTGCACCAAGTTCTGACATCTTCCTTACAGTTAAACCAATAGAATCTGTCTCTAACTTTTGCTAGTGTTCTCTTTATTCCAAGATGTCCTCCTGAACTTCCGTCATGCAGGTGGCGCAGGATTTTCGGAATGTTTTTATTAGGAACAACGGTCTGTATTCTAGAAGATTCTCCATCTGCACTTTCAACGATACGCTTCAAGACTCCATCTTCCAATTGCAAAGAGTCCCACTGTATCCAATATGATTTAATCTTAGTACCCAGTGGAGCAATATCTTCCCAAGAGGGTCGACGGTCTGTTTCTTTCCAATGAATAATTTTTCCGAGATCTGGGTCCACGCACTGATTCTTACGGATTTCACTTGGCTGCCACGCATCGTCAACTACTGTTATTCGTCTTGCTTGTCCAGCTTTTGTCTCAAGTCGAGTACAGTGACTGCAATCCAATGGGCACGGTCTTCTTGAGAGAGCGTCTGCATTTTTGTGGCTGGTTCCTGGTCGATGTTCAATATGGAAATCATATTCCTGCAGACGTTCTATCCAGCGAGCTGTCTGTCCTTCTGGGTTCTTAAACCGCATAAGCCATTTCAGAGCCCCATGATCCGTTCGAAGTAAAAACCTCCGGCCGTATAAATACTTGTAGAAATGTTCAATGGCTTTTACTGCAGCTAAAAGTTCTCGTCTTGTAACACAATAATTTTGTTCCGGCATAGACAGTCCTTTACTGAAATAGGCTAACACCTTCTCTTGTCCTTCCTGAACCTGGGACAGAACTCCGCCTATTCCTACATTGCTAGCATCTGTGTCTAATACGAACATACCATTGGTACAGGGATCTCGTCCTCCTTCGGTAAGCCTGGTTAAAGGTTTTGCTACATTAGCGAATCCAGGTACAAAGCGTCTGTAGTAGGTACATAAACCTAAGAAACTGCGGAGTTCTTGAACATTCTTGGGGACTGGCCATTCTTTAACTGCATGCGTCTTTTCGGTATCTACAGCCACGCCATCTCTGCTTACAATGTGACCCAAGTATTTGACCTTTTCTTGAAAAAGTTGACATTTTTTGGAATTCAGTTTTAAATTTGCACCTTGTAATCTCTTAAAGACTTCTTCTAGGTTGAACAAGTGCTCATCCAAAGATTTTCCAATTACTATAACATCATCTAAGTAAACAAGACATGTTTTCCATGTGAGACCTCGTAGTACTGTCTCCATTAATCTCTCAAACGTAGCTGGTGCGTTGCACAAACCAAAAGGCATAACTGTGAAATGCCAAAGTCCCGTGCCAACGGAAAATGCAGTCTTTTTCTTATCTTTTGAGTCCATTTCCACTTGCCAATAACCATTTTTTAAATCTAAAGTGAAATTTCTATTAAACAGTGTGGTATATATGTATATATATATATATATATATATATATATATATATATATATATATATATATATATATATATATATTCAATTAAATTGGGGGGAGGGGTTATGACACCATCCCTATTGCCCCGGGAGACACCAACACTAGCTACGCCACTTTATTCTGAATCTTCTTTCATTGGTTTTTATAAAAAAAAAAATTTGAAACATACGAGTATATCAACAGAATTTCCAAAAATTATTCTATTAAATGTGTCTAAACTAAGGCTGGCAATAAAGTCGATATAACGATTTAAGTGGACTTTTTAAAAAAAAATTGTTCCATCGATTTTTGAAAAGCATAGAATCGGTTAATTGAATTTAGACTTTCGACTTTTATATCGTCGACTTTCTCAATTAATTAGACTTTATTGACTTTTGTTTTCAAATAACTTACTCGACTTTTAGACTTCGACTTTTGATTTTCGATTACCTGAAACTTTAAAATCTTTTATAATTTTTTACCCTTAAATTTTTATAATATTAAAGTTTTTCAATAAGTTGTTGAATATTTCTTTATATTTAAATTTAAAGAAAATGTATTTTCAGCTTCATGATGGGAAAAAATTTGACAAGAATAAATCACTGATTGTAACTGATTATATACAAGAATTAAATAATTAAATCTTGACGGCAATTTTTTGGAAAGAATTGTCCTGTCAAAATCCTTTTAACAAATTGCCAAACAACCAAAGGCCAAGTATTCATATAAATTAAAAAAATATCCGATCATATCAAGTCTCTAGTGGTATTCCATCGATAATAAGTTTTTTACTTCATAATTACTACTGAAAATTTAGTTCATATAGAAAAATGAATAATTGTTTAATTGTTACGTTTTTTTCGACTATATCTACTACCTACTCGATTTTTCAGAATTTTGTTTTAACTTTTTAATATTGTGACTTTTTCGACTTTTGTAATATTTTGGTTTTTAGTTATTTTGACTTTTTCGACTTCTTAATTTTTCAACTTTTCAATTTTTTCGACGATAAAAATTGTGACGTCGTTACGTCGCCGGTCCCAATCGTACTCGGCGAAGGGTGACGGTCTACGACGATATCTTCGCGTCACACAACGTACAGTATGCCGCCACAGCCTGCAAAACAAGAACTGGTGCAAAAACACCGGAATTAGTCGACAGGTTACGGTATAATAAAATATACAAACGCTGTCGCGCTACTTATTGCCAAATCTCGGGCGCCACTCTACGTAACGGTAGAGACGTCTAACTCGCAGGCTTCCAGTGACGACGGCCACGGGTATCTCAGTGGAGAAAAATGTCCAAGGTACGGATTCCAACTCCAGTGGTGATCGCTCGCTTGGACACAATGCGACGGGCCGATTTCCAAGAAAAAGAAGACAGTAAAGAAATAATCGCTCACATTTACGCACACGAGGTTATAGGGTGAGGAAAAGAACGAACGCAAAGTGCAATCGGACCGAACTATCCTTGCTGGATCCTGGTTGAAAGAGAAAAACAGGCCAAATCCTGTCTCGCGGCTCGCGAAATCAAAAGATTATTTTTAGGTCGAATTTTATCCAAAATTATCCCGATAGTGGTAACGCGATCACTAGCTTCTTCCTGCTCTAGTAATCGGGACTCGCAAACTATCGAGACTTTCACTCCGCTCGTGCACAGGACGGGAACCCGATGACTTTTTCAAGCACACGTTTCGCCGCACAAGAATGAAGAAAATAAACAGCGGAAACAACTATTACACTATCCGTAAATACTGTATATATATTTATATATATGCACCTACCTTACGGATTTTCTGAAATATAACTTGAACAAATGAAACACGAAATCACTAATAACGTCTTTTATTCGTCTCTCAAAACTTTTTCAAAGAGGCTTGAGTCGGTCAATGACCGAGCTTTTATACTGTTCCCCTCCGCCCCTCCATCCCGGAGGGTGAACATAGTCACAGATCAAAAAAAAATATATAACAAATAAATATAAATAAATAACATTTAGCATACAATATAACAATAATAAAAACAATACACTTACTATTGCCTTAAGTCACTAAACGAGTTAATTTCGCCGCATGAAATTAACTGAACGAGTAACTTGACTACAACCAAAACACATGTTCGATGGTTATGTTTTTCAAAACTCCACTTTCACAAAAACCACTGCGATGTGTTTGGCACTACACTACGTAGAACATTATCTTACATCTCATGGTGTTTGAATCAAGAAAATCGGAGCACTGGTCTGCAGAACACTTCACCAAAACACAATGTAAACAAATAAATCTCCATGCTGTTCGGCCATTACTAGACGTGCGCGCGCTGGCCTTGCGCGGTTGCTTGATTCAAATACAAATTCTAGGCAATAGTGTTTAAAATATTTGGAAGGTAGAGCTGCGGTAAATTTGACTTCAAATTTACGTTCAAAAATACTGTTAAATTAAAACTGCATCGTGACGCTTCGTCACGAAATTGATATTTCAAAAGTTGATAATCGACTTTCTGTTTTCAAAGTCTGCCAGTCCTAGCTAAACAACAAGCACCACGTATTTGCATTGGTTTCGTACATAATTCATTTAGAACTACTGATGATTCGCGTCACAAAATAAGAGCCTCAAAAAAGCCCATAATTTTTGATCATTTTTTGATCTACAATAAAGTAAAGCAGAAAAAAAAATGAAATTTAAAAATTGATAAATATCAAATCTGATATCAGCTGACACTTTCAGGAATTATTTCTTTAGAATTTTCAGCATTTAATGTATCTCTAAGTATACATTGAATACTGAAAAAATAAACTAGAGAAAATTTATAAGGCTCGATTTTTTTCAATTCTTTATTTAAATGGAACATCTCTTCAATTTTTTTTCTTATTGAATATTTTTCCTTAACAACTTGTGCTATTGAAGGTTGATTCCATTTACAAACATGGTTTGTTTGTGATGAAGAAACTTCCACATTTATAGCGAACACAACAGCAGAAATGTAGCATCCCGCTAACATTCACAATTTCCCATGTTATCATAATATACTTTTGCTAAATTCAAAATGTGAAAACTGCTTATAAAGCAACGGGAAATTGCTAAGTTACGGTTGATTTTTCTTTAGATTCAGCATCTTCATTTCACCTCTTGGCCTGACCACGGAGTTCCAATATATTCTCAAAGTCTTGTACCATTTTTGAGAAAAATGTTAACGGTACCCACCACCAAACCAATTGTCGTCCATAGTAGGTAAGTGAAAATATACAGGGTGTTCCATTTAAAAGTGCCACCATTGCTATCTCGAGAACTATAAGAACTACGAGATTGGGTAAATTAGCAAAGAACCACCATTTTACAAGACTATTACAATGAGCAAAAAAAAATATTTTTTTATTCGGAGTGAAAAACTCCCACACTTGCCACCGTGTTACAGTACTAATTTTACTCCTAATAACACAATATATTATTTCATTTATTATTAAATTTATTTATTAACATATGAGCACGAATTAGGGTCCCTAGAATACTATTTTACTATTTTTCCCGTGATGTCTGTATGTCCGTGTGTGTGTGCGTGTGTGTGTCTGTGACGATTTTTCGTCCACGATAACTCCAATACGAGACATGTAAAAAATATAATATTTGGTATTTATAACTTATATTCAAATATGATAAACTGATTAGATTTTGACTATAATTGGTTAACAGGAAGTAGTACTTTATTTGAAGCTTTAAACCGTTTTTCTAAAAAAAATACCTCTACTACAAGTTTTAGCAAATTACGTTATTATTAATATAAAGATTTTTAATTTTCTACCGATCTGCATAATTACGTTTATATGTAACTTCTAGCTAGATAGAAAAAAAAATATAAATTATAATAATTTTACATATCGTTTAGGCTGAGAAATTTCGATAAAACAGATGAGTTATTCATATGTTCACAAAATTTGACATATGATGTCAAATTTGATGTAAGTAAATGTAAAAGATAACATAAGTAAATATGATGTAGTTTTATTGTAAAATTAGAAAAGGTGGAAGAATTATATAAGGCATATATTTGCATGCGTGAATCAAGGTAAGTTCGGTTCCGGTTTTAGTAACGTCAAAAATAGCTGTCATATTGGTCATACAAATTTTAAGAAGGAAATTTTAGGTATGAAATGAATTAAAAATATTCTGAACTGCAATAACAAATTAATTTTATAACTACAAATTAAATGTATTGAATAACTTAATATAGAATATTTATGTATTACTACAGTGGCGGGAGGTATTGTGTTGGACACATCAGATTTTTAATATAGCTATCAACACTGACATTAACATTATACCAAGTTGACGTTTAAATTGTTTTATGGTTGTGGTATCTATTCAAAGTTTTGCTCCAGGTACCCAGCTAAGCACTGGATTTGGAAATCCCAAAGTAATATTAGCATGCCTAACTTAATATAGATGGATTACTGTACGACATGGAAATAACTAGACAGGGATGTATTTAAAATTTTAATGCCGTTAATTTCTTAGCAATAATCTTTATCTTCGTGGAATTGCAAACAATTTTTGCATAAAAGCGAAACTGCTATAACATAATGTTCTTATTACCAAGAGTACATCAACGTTACTACAACTTGTGATAATTATTAGAGTATTTTTCATAAAACATGGTATTAAAATTTTAAATACATCCCTGTCTAGTTATTTCCAGGTTGTACAGTAATCCATCTATATTAAGTAAGATATGCTAATGTTACTTTGGGATTTCCAAATCCAGTGCTTAGCAAAAAAAATATTTTTTTTGCTCATTGTAATAGTCTTGTAAAATGGTGGTTCTTTGCTAATTTAACCAACCTCGTAGCTCTTATAGTTCTCGAGATAGCAATGGTGGCACTTTTAAATGGAACACCCTGTATAATGAACAACAAATTAAATCATCAACTTTATATGTTGTAGTGCTGGGGTAGGTCGAACAGGAACAATAATCCTGACTGACATCTGTTTGCGAATGGCTGCAAGCGAAAATCAAGTTGATGTGTTGAAATACATGCAAGATATCAGAGAACAAAGAGTTAATCTTGTTGATAATTATGTAAGTTAAATATGTAAAGCCTATTATCCGGAGTTGATACTCACGTCTTCAATCGTATCCATGTGATTCGAATTCGAATCGTTGGGGAAAGAAGGAGAATTAATGATGTCATCTTGTATGAAATCATGTGATTCTCGAAGTAAATAAATGTCAAAACTGACAGTATAGTTTGACAAGAGATCTCGAGTTGACGTTTAAATTATTTTTCCTACGACCACTGTTAAAAATAGTCTTTTTAACGGTTGCTTAGAAAGTTAAAAAAAACAGTTTATAACACAGTGAATACTTTTAACACGTTGTCAGTGACAACGAATTAAAAGTAAAAAACAAATTTACTTTTAACAGCTCTTCTGTTCAGTTGTTCATAACAAATACATCATGACCTGTCATAAATGTCATTCTACAATGCTTAGTTTTTATTTACTAATGTATAATTAGGGTCCTAGGAAAAATAGTGTATGATATTTGTGTTAAAAGTGATTTTATTTCGTTCGTGGGGTTTGTTACACTCGGCTTCGCCTCGTTTCAAACTTCCCCACTCACTCATAAAATGTCACTTAACACTTATATCATAAATAACTATTATGGTTGTGGTATCTATTCAAAGTTTTTCCCTGAGTGAAATAATTGAAAGAAATGTGACCTTTATGCGTTCTGCTATAGGGTATAGAATTGTACGAAATCCATTAGAATACACTGTTTGTTCCAGGTACCCAGCTAAGCACTGGATTTGGAAATCCCAAAGTAACATTAGCATATCTTACTTAATATAGATGGATTACTGTACAACCTGGAAATAACTAGACAGGGATGTATTTAAAATTTTAATACCATGTTTTATGAAAAATACTCTAATAATTATCACAAGTTGTAGTAACGTTGATGTACTCTTGGTAATAAGAACATTATGTTATAGCAGTTTCGCTTTTATGCAAAAATTGTTTGCAATTCCACGAAGATAAAGATTATTGCTAAGAAATTAACGGCATTAAAATTTTAAATACATCCCTGTCTAGTTATTTCCATGTCGTACAGTAATCCATCTATATTAAGTTAGGCATGCTAATATTACTTTGGGATTTCCAAATCCAGTGCTTAGCTGGGTACCTGGAGCAAAACTTTGAATAGATACCACAACCATAAAACAATTTAAACGTCAACTTGGTATAATGTTAATGTCAGTGTTGATAGCTATATTAAAAATCTGATGTGTCCAACACAATACCTCCCGCCACTGTAGTAATACATAAATATTCTATATTAAGTTATTCAATACATTTAATTTGTAGTTTTAAAATTAATTTGTTATTGCAGTTCAGAATATTTTTAATTCATTTCATACCTAAAATTTCCTTCTTAAAATTTGTATGACCAATATGACAGCTATTTTTGACGTTACTAAAACCGGAACCGAACTTACCTTGATTCACGCATGCAAATATATGCCTTATATAATTCTTCCACCTTTTCTAATTTTACAATAAAACTACATCATATTTACTTATGTTATCTTTTACATTTACTTACATCAAATTTGACATCATATGTCAAATTTTGTGAACATATGAATAACTCATCTGTTTTATCGAAATTTCTCAGCCTAAACGATATGTAAAATTATTATAATTTATATTTTTTTTTCTATCTAGCTAGAAGTTACATATAAACGTAATTATGCAGATCGGTAGAAAATTAAAAATCTTTATATTAATAATAACGTAATTTGCTAAAACTTGTAGTAGAGGTATTTTTTTTAGAAAAACGGTTTAAAGCTTCAAATAAAGTACTACTTCCTGTTAACCAATTATAGTCAAAATGTAATCAGTTTATCATATTTGAATATAAGTTATAAATACCAAATATTATATTTTTTACATGTCTCGTATTGGAGTTATCGTGGACGAAAAATCGTCACAGACACACACACGCACACACACACGGACATACAGACATCACGGGAAAAATAGTAAAATAGTATTCTAGGGACCCTAATTCGTGCTCATATGTTAATAAATAAATTTAATAATAAATGAAACAATATATTGTGTTATTAGGAGTAAAATTAGTACTGTAACACGGTGGCAAGTGTGGGAGTTTTTCACTCCGAATAACAAATTCTATTTTTTGAAACGTAGATATTTTACAAAATTATTTATTAACTGATCTTGTTATAATTAAAGTTTCTTTAAACATCATAAAAGTGGCATTAATTTTTATGCCGCCGGTGTACAAATAGCTACTTCAATCAAGTCACAAAAAATGCTATTTTTCTTGATGATTCAAGAAAAATAATTTACTCTAAAAAATACATAATTTATAAATTTAAAAAACATAATTTTCATGATAAATTCTTTTTCATGGTTTTTCGCTTTCGAATTTTAAAATTATATTATTGAAATCCTGATGAGCGTTCGTTATATCACTGTTTAGTGTTTATAGACAGAATTTCCAAATTTGTAAATCCTTCCTGATTAGTAGAATTGCGTAAATATGTCTTCGTCCTCTTTAATGTTAAAAAAAAAAACCTCTGATCAGCTCATCACTTCCGTTTGTACTTCGCAATGTTAAAAAATTCTACAAGATGTTTCTACGTTATGAAACATTGTAATTAATTTATTCTCTACCAAAAAAAGTTCCCTTATATTCTGACTCCAATACTTTCAATAAAAAAAAAAAACACATTGAATACATTCTCTTTCTTTTATGGAAATGAATTAGCTTCATACGAGTATCTTTTTTGTATGTTTTAATGTTTGTTAATCCCTTTCCACGTTTTTCGTAAACGTCATATTGAATATCTTAGTAGAGACTGAAAGCGTCTTATTAAGGAATTCTACATGTTTACAGTAGTTGATAAATTGATATCTACTTTTTGAAGTTTTACTGACTTTGCCACATCTGTATAATAACATCATGTGTTATATCATACACAATCTTGCGGACGTTGTCCTTTACTATACAATAAATTAAATTTTGTAATGTTTCCAAAATTCTAAAGCGCCCCTAGGCAATTGCCTAGTTTGCCTAGTGGTTAATTCTGCCCTGGTTGCATTCAGAATATAGCACATTGCCTTAAGAAACATTTAAGAAACGATATTGGGCTAGAGTTTTTGCACGATTTTGACTTTGTCCAGGTTTTCTGGAATAACCACTAATCTCTCTATACTTTCTCTTCACTCGAAAAACTGTTTAGTGCCGCTTGCGCACATTCATATTCTATCAATTTTTAGTTTCACGTTTGACTTCTATCAGTTGGACTATTAAGTCTATTTACTATGCAACATTTTTCTCATTTTTTGGTAAAAACGAACAAAGTAAAACGAAGGCAAATGAGATTCCGTATACCGTGTACGAACACCATAAGTAAGGTTCTTTCAAAATAAAATTAAGTGCCGGAAATCTAAAATATCAATGAAAATAACCGAGAATTTTAAATTGTAATATCAGTGTATATTCAGAATAAAATATTTATTAGAAGTTGAGTTTCTTTTGAATTTTCTTGATACGTAGCACGTAGGGGCGAAAATATTTTTTTGCCGCAGACGCTCAAAACCCGAGTTACGTCTCTGGTGGCATTTGTGTATATACCGTATGTCTAAAGCATTTAATATAAGAAAACAATTTTTGGTAAATATAAACAGTTCGGCTAATAACTAAATCATCACATACATAATGTTCCTACATTTTATTTAATACAGATTACTTCATTATCAAGTAGAAAAATATTATTTGCGAACAAGCTAACAGAAAGCATTTTATGTAATTTATGATATTATTTATTACACATTATTTTATTTATTATTAAATGAAGATTTTGTTATTGATTATATATTTACATTTATTCTACGCTATCTTTTTTTCTTGTTTACCCTCCAGTGGTTCTCAATCAGTTTTTCGTAAACCTAGAAAAGATGGGCCGCATATTTTTTAGGAAAGTTGGGGAGTGATGTGAAAAATCACCACAGTCTTATTCACACAGTTCTTTTATTTTGAAAATGCGACCGGTTTCGGTTACTTCGTAACCATTATCAAGCGGTGCGAACTGTAAAACTACAGAAACTACTTTCCTATTATATTTTCACACTTGGGTGTACACCAATATCACGCATATTTTTTATTTAATTAAATTATCCTTCAAAATGCGCATAATTATCTAATACACTAAATCAAAAATATATCTTGGACGGGTATTCCACAATCTCCGACAGGCCTTGAGTTGTTATAACGAGTTGCGATTTAGGCCAACCTATAGTTTTCCAGGATGGTTCCTTATAGTCGTAATGGCATAAATCAAAAATTACAAAAAAAGGATGTTTTCACCTCATGTTTTTCTTGCCCTACATGCAAAATTACAGTTGTCAGTCATAAATATGGGGTTAGAACAACGACCTCCGAAGTCGAAGGTCTCCATAGTACAATACAATACAATATTGGAAATCATTACCGGTATCTGCAATCAAATTGACAGACCCAGAAGTGGATAACAAGTCGTGAATAATATATTTATAAAATGA
Source organism: Stenolophus ochropezus (assembly GCA_035578165.1). NCBI lineage: Eukaryota > Metazoa > Arthropoda > Insecta > Coleoptera > Carabidae > Stenolophus > Stenolophus ochropezus. The sequence goes on from JAQOWZ010000017.1 coordinate 17,740,712, forward strand.
TCCCTATGTAATGCTTGTAAGAAATTTGTGTATTTTAACATGTTTTTATTTTCAGGACCAATACCTTTTAGTCCACATGCTTCTTCTGGAATGTATCTTGGCACCAGAAACCAACATTCCCTGTAACAAGTTAAAACAGGCCATACAGGATATTGTCAGCCAAGGAGGTCTTCACAAACAAATGAACTACTTAAAGGAAACAGCTTGGCAAACTAAAATCTTACAAAATTCTTTAAAAATTAACGAAGCCAGCATGTACAAGAATCGATTTGCTGATATAGTTCAAAGTAAATATATTATAATTTATACAATTTGATAAAATTTTAATTTCCTATACTCATTTATAAGCATACGCTTGCTTTATGGAATACACCCATATATGGGGAGAAAACATCTTCAAAATTTTGTTTTTAATCGTTCTTGAAATGTATGCGTTTTCTATGACTGAAAGTGAATATCTCAAGAACGGCAAAAGATATTTGAATTCTGTTTGAAGTTTTTGCGATTGCATCTGTACTCATTTTTGAATTACACCTGTGCCTTGATTCTGTAACTATGACCTGTAATTCTGTAAAAATGTAAGGCCTGTAGCTTACATGGACCTGTAAGTAACATCGTTGCAAGTTTACATTATATATGATTCTGTACGAAGAACTGTAAACTCAGTTTTTACCCTCATTACATTGATGCTAATTTCACGTATATTTTTAATTTAATTTATTTTATTTTTACTGTCAGATAGTGATCAGCAAAATGTTAAAAATATTATTTAAGGCAAATGCTGCTACAAAAAGTGATTAATTATATTTATTTGGTTTGAATTTTATTAAAATTATTTCTTACGTTTTACCCTCGGGAAAGGAACAATTTTTTGTAGATAATATTAGTAATTTATCATACAGCTGCATTATGATCAGAAGGTATCTAGCGTTTTTTGAATCTCAAATCTACTCGTATATGCAGAATAATGAATATCTTATTAATTGTGTGAAGACTAAAGAAATTTAGTGTAACCAAAACTTATTAATATATAGAAATAGATATACTATTAACACAAACAACCTAATTTTATATACTTCTCTTCGGAAGTTTACTTTCAAGTAAAATGGAATCCTCGTACGTCACGTCGAATACTAGCTTTTAAATAAAGAGTTTGAATTAAATCTTGTACAAATAGTTTATTACTCCGAAAAGTACATATGAATTCTTAGTCAGGAATTCCATAACAATTTTGCATATCTCTTAATATTCTCCCACCTATTCTCATATAATTTATTTCAAAGAAAAAATCTATTCTTTTAAGTAAATATTTTGTTGCAGTTTCTAATCTGCTCCATATAAATGATAAATAAAATGTAAAATATTATTATTATTCATTTTTACAATTTAAGTTACAATTATTGACAACCTGTAATTTTACAGGGTGATATCTGTTACTGTAATATTATAGGTAATTATTTACAGGTCTGTAACGATAATAGAGATTTGAGTCGCCACAGACTCGTAATATTTTTACAGTTTTATTATTTCCGTGATTACAGTTCCTACAGGTCTTACAGAAGCTTACAGAATTGAGGCACTAAATAGTACATTTAAGAATATGTTATAAGACATTTATTTTCTAATACAACTCGAATTGATAAATGGGAAAAACAGCCATAAAATGAATCGTTAATATTTTTTTAATTTTTGTGTGTTTTATATCCCAAAATCTTAAAGAAACTGCTGTATTAGGTAAACCGAATTGATTTAAGGAAATTTTTATGTGTCAAGTAGTATTTGGTAACATTGGATTGAGATTTATTCAATTATTTTAAAGTTTAGGTCAATTCTATGAACATAATGTGTCCAACACATTACCTCACGCCGCTGTAGTAATACATTCTATAAAAAAGTTCTTTAGAATATAATTTTTAATTTATTTCATACCTGAAATTTCCTTATATCAAATTTCTAATACCGTATCGGAAACTGAATATAACATTTATTTTTGGCGTAACTAAAATCTATTCCTTGTGTATTTCTTCCATCTTTTGATATTTTGCAATAATAAACTTCATATTTACTTACTGACACATATGAATAACTCATCTGTTTTAGAAAAATTTCTTAACTTGAACAATATGTTATAGTTAATTTAAATAATATTTTTTGTGTTTAGTCAAAATTTATATATAAAGTGTAATTATGCAGGCCGGCAAAAACATAAATAATCTTTATATTTAATAATAACATAACTTACGAAAAAAAGGTATTTGGAGGCGTCTTTTTACGAAAAAACGGTTTAGTGCTTCGTGTAAAGTACTATTTCCGGTTAACCAATTGTAGTCAAAATCTAATCAGTTTATGATATTTGAATACAACTCGTCAATATCAAATATTATATTTTTTACATAAAAATAGTAAAATCGTATTCTAGGGACCCTAATTCGTGCTCATATGTTGAAAACTCACACTCGAGAAATTTGACCAAAAACAATACATCCCTTATCTATACATTGATAGGCGGGAGGTAAAAATGAGTAAGTTTTATTTTCAGAGCATACTACTCTAAAATTCTTCAATACATAAACATTGCTTTAAGTTTTTTAATTTTTAATATGTATGAAGATTTCTCATACAAAAATGGGTGTTTCACAATAAATTCTTATTGTTTATTTAAATTATATTGAAATAATCGACTGTTGACTTTTATATTTTTAGCTCAAAGGCAAATTTTTATATCACGCTATCCGTACGAAGATGAAAATTCCGATTATATAAACGCAGTACCAGTCGATGGTTATAGAATAAAAGATCGATTTATTGTAACCCAGAATCCTTTGGCTGCCAATGTTCAAGATTTTTGGAGAATGGTTGCTGAAGAAGATGTTCGATTAATTGTATCTTTAAATCAAATACGTTTAGATCATGCTGTAAGTAAAATATTATTTTCAAACAATGAGTGGTACGGCGATTTTCTTTACAGCAAATTATTTGTATATTAATATTATTGGGTTTCAAAAATTTTATTTTTCAGGCTGATTTTATTTTTTGGCCCCCAAATCAAAATAGCCAGACTACGCCACTGCCGTACGTGACTCTAACTTGCGAATCTATAAGAGAAGCCAATTCTTATGACATTTACAACATACTACTAAAAAATAATAAAGAGGTATAGTATAGAAAATACATCAGTTTTGGCCACTATATAACCGACCACCAACTAAAAATTGTTACTTGCATACTATTATTACTATTTCCTCAGTTATTTTTTAAGAAACTTATTCATTAAAAATATTAATATTTAGTATATGTGGCGGTAAGTAAAAAATATGAAAATATGAGAAGAAATTGCCTTTCCTATTTTAATTAATATAATAACCATGTAATATTATTTTCGCGCTATATTAACGTATAACTTTCTTCCATAGCAACATAAATCTAAATTTCTGTACATTTATTATTTGATTACTATTATCAAGGGAGTGTTATAGAAAATAACTGCCCTACTAGGGCCTAGAGGTACGTTCGGCATTAACATATTGAGCGTTCAGAGCGCTCAAATGCGTTCGACATTGACATCACCGCAATCTGCAGTGTTCGACCACAGAATAGTTACATACAGAAGCGACACTCCGTGTCGGTACCTTTCATGTTCCCCTATACAGTTCTATGACATTCAAGGATTGTGTACACCTTTAAATTTGTGCTCTTCGCCTATCTCTCTCTAAGATGTGAGGAAACTTTCCAATGTTAAACAATGAGCCCTTTAAATTTGTGCACATTCTCCATCTCTCTCTAATTTTCGTTTCTCTGTTTTACTGTCGCTTCTGTATAAACCTATTCTGTGGTTCGACATTACCCTCGCTGAGCACACAGAGCGTGCTACGTACGATCGCTGCTTGAACTCTTGAGCACAGCGATCTTTCGAATCTGAGCATGCGCGTAATCTTAAATAGTATATTGTGTTATTAAGAGTAAAAGTGATACTTCGTGTGGTGAACATGGAAGTTTGCACGACGAGCGAAGCGAGTCGGACAATTGCATGCGAGGCACACAAAGGCACTTTTACTCTGAATAACGCGTGCTATTTTTTCTTCAAATATAGAAATTTTAAAAATTAATTACTATTTGACGTTTAATTTTTAGGTTACCCGTCAGTTATTCATAATTTTTAGTAACTTTATTCTTAGGTTATCTAGTTTTTATAGTGACATTTAGAGCGATATTACAGATTTCTATTGTACAAGTTACTTCTTATTGGCTGATTCTACATACGGCGGCGAAGAAATTAAACGACGGCTAGAATAAAAAATTATGTTACGGAGGCATAGAAATTAAACTTCATCCTTGTCAATCACGTCACAAAAGATGTCACTTTTATGACGTGATTGACAAGGTTGAAGTTTAATTTCAACGCCGCCGGAATATAATTTTTTATTCTAGCCGCCGTTTAATTTCTTCGCTAATTATAAAAATAATACTAATTTCATATACTTTTACCTTCTAATAACGAGCAAAATTAACTATAAAAAATTGCTTATAAATAAATCTGAATTGTCAAAGGACCAAAATTTTACAAATACTATTTGAAGTTAACTGCTGCGGGTGGCACGAAAAATATAATAAGCAACTCGTAATTTATCTAATATAATTATTCTTCCCAAGCTCCGCCTCAGTTCATTTCTCCTCGTGTGTTATAATCAGTGGTGAGCTATGAAAATTTTAATAAAGGGCTCGTTCTTTTTTCCTCAAGAATTTCATGACCTAGTACTCTAGCAATAGGTGACTTACGACTGATAAATAAAAACAAAAAAATGAAAAAATATATTTTGAATAAAAAAAATGCAACTACATAAAATAAAGAAAAAATGCCATTTGTAAAAAACCAAGAAAAATATATAAAGTACTAGTTGAAGAAAAAGAAAAAAGAAAAGCAAGAAGCTGCCGTACAGTAATTCAAAACGTCGTTTTAAAAATGTATGTAATGAAAATAATTTTAAAGTATTATGTTTTCTTTTTGTGAAAATACTTTCCGAAAACAAGGGACTTGCAAATCATAGAATATAACAAAGGGCTCGCGCCTATTCTGTTAATTTTTAAAGCACGTTAAAAATTTAACAGGCTTTAAAATTATTTTCCAATTTTGTATCGTCAAACCCGTTAAGATTTTTAAAGAACCTGCTAATAAAACCCGATAAACGAACAAAAATTAGAGGCCCGTTTCTAGATGACATTAAAATTAATCCCCCTTTAATATTATAATTGAAAACGTGAAATAAAAGAAAATGACATTAAGCTGGATTACTAATTTTATTCTAAAGCAAAAATATGAGTGTAATTTGCAAATGAGATTCTTATAAATATTTTTTTCTTCAAACGTCATAAAAGTGACATCTTCTGTGACGTGATTGACAAGGTTGAAGTTTAATTTCTATGCCTCCGTAATATAATTTTTTATTCTAGCCGCCGTATAATATTGTCGCCGCCGTATAGCCAATAAGAAGTAACTTGTACAATAGAAATCTGTAATATCACCCTAAATGTCACTATAAAAACTAGATAACCTAAGAATAAAGTTACTAAAAATTATGAATAACTGACAGGTAACCTACATATTAAACGTCAAATAGTAATTTATTTTTTAAAATTTCTAAGTTTGAAGAAAAAATAACATGTGTTATTCAGAGTAAAAGTGTCTTTGTGTGCCTCGCATGCAATTGTCCGACTCGCTTCGCTCGTCGTGCAAACTTCCATGCTCGCCACACAAAGTATCACTTTTACTCTTAATAACACAATATACTATTTTGTTACATACTTATAAATACAATTGTATATGCTGCGTAGGAAAATGTAAAAATACTCAATTTACGCGACTCAAGTAATGCATTTATACTCTATTTTACGTTTATGAAGCTGTTTTGACTGAATAATGAAACAGCACATTTTATACCTACTTGATTTGTTAAAACCTCATATCCGGAGGACATATAAAGTATATACCAAAATTTGTAGCCACTCTCCGCTTTTTCAGCCATGGAAGTTCTCAGATTGATATTAGGCAAGGTTATAATTTTGAACTAAGACAGTCTGTCGTGAATCGGACTATTAAATTGATGTATAAAAGTATAAAAAATATAAGTTTTTTCAAAAATGCAATTTTTTCACAGTTGTTATGTTACCTTGATACCGAGCGCGAAGTACTTTTTCATGCTTTTAGAAAACTCTTCATTCAATTTAAATATATAAATAAATACGTATACTTGAAGGTTATTTTACGTTTTTTTTTCTTGTTTTCAATCGTTGAATATATAATAGAAACACAGCAGTTTTTGTGTCACATTTCATATGGTTTTTTAAAGGAGCTGTTAAAAATATATTTTTAGCGAACCCTTCCTTTTAACCTTACAAAATGAACTGTGCTATAAATTTTAAGGGCCCGCTAAAATATATTTTTTAACGGCATGCGGCAGGCTAAAAATTAGCAGGTTATATACAGAATACGACCCAGTATCTTAATTTCAGTTTAATTTCTGATAAAGCCTTCTACTTGTAATAATTATTATTTGCAATAATACAGAAACACATTTTAGGGATCAGAATATCAAATTCGCTTAATACAATTCAAAAATTGGAACAGAGAAGAACTTCTCCCTGGGAATTCCGACGAATTCTTAAAGTTACTGGAGGAGGCACAAAGTTTGTCTAGACAAGGAACACCAGTAGTCGTTACGTGCTAGTAAGTATTTATTAATAGTATGGATACTTGGAATTTTAAATTTTAAAATAAAACTTAATCGAGTAATAAAGTAATAAGATGACTGCATATGTATCATATTTATTATCAGTTGACATTTTATATTTATACATTCATATCATCTTTTATCACAAAACCACAGTGTGATAAAAAAAAACTATTGAAATTTATCATTGCTATTATAAAGTAAAGTAGAACATTTTTAAATTGTGTCAATGGGTGATTTTGTTGTTTATTCAAGTAGCCCATATATTTGGTTTTGATAAAAAATAAATATGAAACAATTTTAATGATAAATAAGTACAATGAAATGAATGAATGAAAACTTTAGATATTGACTTCAAAAAAAAAAAGATTTTGTCACCTTAACTTTGCGTCAGGACAAGTCACAAAATATTTATATTTAGAAATACACTCATATCTGCCTAATATTTTTTTAGTGTGTCTTAAGTTAATCGATTAAAAATTAATAAATAATAAAAATTATTTCTTGTGATCTATTTCAGTGACGGAGCCAAGGCGTGCGGTCTGTACGTAGCGCTGTCCTTCGTTGTAGAAAAAATGAAACTAGAGCAAATTTGCGATGTATGCCAAGCAGTTCGAACTGTGCGAATTAACAGGCCTCAGTTTGTTTCCCACATACAACAATTTGAATTCCTCTATCATGCTGCACTGAACTTCCTCTTATCGTTTGATAAATATTCTAACTTTAAGGTATTACGAAAGTAACTACATTCTTACTTTTTAAGGTGATTATTTTGTAAAACATTATTTATAAGTGACGTAGAACACAGAACATAATTTCGCACAGAAAACATATCATTTCAGTCATAGGAAAGTGATATATCCATTTATAACAAACAAAGGTACAAAATAGATCTGCACAGTTCGGAAATTGACTAATGTTCATTTTCTATATTCAATAGTTATATTACAAGTGCATGAGAAATACCTGAATATGCTGATATATTTGTCATGCAAGAGTTATATATTAGCAGAATATAAATATTTATATTTAACTGTCATATAAACGTCACTTAGGACAATAAAATATATCCTCATGTGCAATATTCGATTTTCATTGGTCGAAATTAAAAAAAAATATTATAATCTGATTGGTTAAATTTATTCGAGAGAAATATTCGTACATATTCGGCGCCATTCGGTATACTTCGTGGCAGTACAAATAAATTGTAATATAGAAATGGGAAAAACATATTTATGTTTAATGCATGACGCCATGTTTAAGGGAGACAATTGACGACGTAAAATTAATCAGTTTAGTGAATAATCTGCCAATTTAAGAAGAAGGCTGATTATAAAAATAAATTTAATCAGTCAGGCCCATGTCCGAGATCTGTTTTCACGTCTTGTGTGACTTTTATAAAATACCCAAACAAAATTCTATGTTTTCTATTTTAATCTATGTTCTTTATATTCTGCAGTTATAAATTCGATTTTAAGCATTATTTTTGTGTTTTAAGTATTAGAAATTGTATTAAATTTATTATACAATCATTTATAATTTAGAATAAAATACAATACAATATAACTTCCAAAGTTGTTTTATTTATAGTATTAAAAATAAAACTTTCAATACAAATATCGTCAGAGTATATTATTTGATAGATGAGTGAAATAAGTCATTAACATGAGCGAGATGTTATTTTTAATTAAAACTGACAGTGCAGTGTATAATGAGTCATTTTAGTCATTTGTGAACAGTGTTGTGACAAATCATTTAAAAAAGGATCTAAATCAAGATCTTCACGTCTTGAATGTTTTAGATTTTATTAGATGATATCAGGAATTAATTATCTTTTTTAAGATCATAAAAAGATCACAGGATGCTACTACACCATTCCAAGATAATAAAAATTACAACAAAGAAAGGGAAATGTGTAATGTATTTTTTAAACATTTCCTCACCAAAGTATTATTTATTCAAATATGTATGGAACACGCCAAACTTCTGTCATTCTGCGGTAATTTCAACCTTCTAGTGCTGCTTGCGCTCATTCACATTGTATCAAATTTTTAGTTTAGCGTTCAACTTCTGTCTGTAGGCAGTGGCAGATTTTCTATTAGACTAAGTAGGCTGAAGCCTGCGGCGGCAAATTTTACATGGATACCTAATTTCAACTTTGAAGCTTTTATGAATTTTTATTTAGATTGGAAACGTTATAGTCCATGGTACGAAAAAAGAGCTACCGAAAAAATGTAACGTTTGTCACTATTAGTATGAAGCGCTTGATAATTTTGTTAAACAAAGGCTTATAATTTACCTGTACGCTTCACTGTTTTTGAGACGTAGGACTAAATTACAGTTGCCCAGGTAATAAAGTGACAAATGACAAGAATAGGCGGCGAACATTGGCCTAGGCTAAAGAGGCAATTGATTCGAACTATTTATATATAAGTATTAAATATATTTTTAATTTAAATCCGCTCCTGGGAATAAGCAATCAATGCATTAAATCAGAACTTCTACTAAATCTACTTACTATGCAACATATTTCTCATTTTTTAGTAAAAACGAACAAAGTAAAAGGAAGGTAAAAAAGATTCCGTATACCGTGTACGAAGACCATAAGCAAGGTAAATAATCGAGAATTTTTAATATATGGTGCATTATTTTTTTTTTTTGGATTAGTTTATATTCGGAATAAAATATTTTATACAGTCCGGCTAATAACTAAGTTATCATATTGTACAGGACAATACTACATAATTTTCCTACATTTTATTTAATACAGATTACTTCGTCATCAACCCTCGAAAAATCGACTCGCTAGCTAACAATTTGCAAGAAGAAAAATATTATTTGCGAACAAGTTAATATAAAGCATTATATTAAGTTTGGGATATTATTTATTACACATTATTTTATTTGTTATGAAATGAAGATTTTATTATTGATTATACATTTACACTTATTCTATGTTTTCTTTTTTCTTGTTTACCCTCCATTGGTTCTTAATCTGTTTTCCGTAAACCTAGAAAAGATGGGCCGCATTATTTTTTCATTTAGTTGAAGTATCCTCCAAAATATGCATAATTATCTAATACACTAAATCAAAAAATGTCTTGGACTAAAATTCCATACTCTCCAACGCGCCGTGAGTTGTTAGGCTAACCTATAGTTTTCAAGGGTTGTTCATTATAATAGCATAATTTAAAAATTACAAAATAAGGATTCTTTCGTTTCATGTTTTTTATTTCTCTACACGCAAAATTACAGTTGTCACTCATAATTATGAGGTTAGAACAACGATCTCCGAAGTCGAAGATTTTCATAGTTCGATTCCAACATTGGGAATCATTACCGGTATCTGCAATTAAATTGACACACCCAGCAAGGGATTGTAACAAGCCGTGAATAATATATTTATGAAATAATCCCTATGTAACTATGTATTTTAAGATGTTTTCATTTTCAGGACCAATCCCTTTTACGGCAAGTTTTTGAGATTGTATCTCTACCCATTTTTGAATTACACCATTTAATAACTAATACCAAGAATGTCAACCTAATGCGCTATATCGTTCGCATTCGATTCTATGCTGAGAATTCATGTAGTGCTGCCTCTTGTGAGTAACTTTAAAATTGTATTCGGTTAAGCAAAATTTGTTTGTACTTCAATCAAGAAGAGGGGAAAGGAAATGAAAGGAAAAAGTCTTGATAATTTTCGTTTATGTTTACTTTATACCTACCTACCTTAGCTTAGGGCTTCATAAAGTAATTTTTAACTAAATGAGCACAGATTTGGAATTTTTTGAAGTGAAGGAATACGCTGTGACAATTTATTTTTCTATATTTTTTTTGTTTGTTATACAGGCTGGCCCAGCGATAATTATCAGCGCAATTTTTGGCCACTTAACATTAATTTTGCAAAAAACGCTCGAACACGTCAATTTTAATATAAAGGGGGACATCTAAATGGATTAGTACCAATGGCATAACTTCAACCCTAAAATGGGTGTGGACTACACCTCAAAAATTTTAAATGGGAAAGGGTGTCAAACATGACACAGTTCGAAAGGCCTTTCAATTCTCTTTTCAACAGTTTTTTTATTTTTCAAATCCGATCATTAGTTCCAGAGAAATATCGTTTAAAACAAATTTTATCAGGTGTGCAAAACTGCAATCAAGTAGGCTTAAACAAATGACAGAAACTAAAGTATCAGTTTATTAGGTGTTCAAAATGACTATTTCCAACTTCCATACAATAATAAAGATTTTGCTCAAAATTTTGGAGATAGGGTACGTTGCCGTAAATCTTCTAAAAATTCGGGTAGCTTGGCATAAACTTTAGACTTCAAATAACCCCACAAAAAAATCCAACTTATAAATTACTTGTTTGTTTGTTTAGTTTCTATCATTTGTTTTAGCCTACTTGATGGCAATTTTAAACACCTGATAAAATTTGTTTTAAACGATATTTCTCTGGAACTAATGATCGGATTTGAAAAATAAAAAAACTGTTGAAAAGAGAATTGAAAGGCCTTTCGAAATATGTCATGTTTGACACCCTTTCCCATTTAAAATTTTTGAGGTTTTGTCCACACCCATTTTAGGGTTGAAGTTATGCAATTGATACGAATCCATTTAGGTGTCCCCCTTCATATTAAAATTGACGTGTTCGAACGTTTCTTGAAAAATTAATGTTAAGTGGCCAAAAATTGCGCTGATAATTTTCGCTGGGCCACCCTGTATAGTTAAATTAAAAGAAAAATTCAAATAGGTAAAATATAGATATAGGAATATGGCATTTGAAACAAAAGTTTAGATATTACGCAAAATATATTTTTATTAAAAATATTTTTTTATTAATTTTAATAGTAGTTAGTAATTAAGACTGTAGAAACTTAAAATTAATTAGAATAATATACATAATTACATAATTACACATTAATATCCTTTTATTTTCGGATAAAACAAAACATAATTGCACAATTAAAAATTTTGAATTATTTTTAATTTTCTATTGCGAGTACTTTTATTTTTTTCAAATTTAAAAGGTTTTGATATACTCCCTAGCATTTTATAAACTTTTGCAGTTATTAATAAATCTATAATATATTTTCTGTGTTCAAAACAGGTTAATTATTAATGTAACCAAGTACTGTAATTGGTGTTTATATTTTCAAAAACTGCTTGTGAAAGTTTACCCTTAAATGATAATATGTTTGTTTTGTTCAAAAAATATTTTTTTAGGCGGCTGGTACATAAATTGTTGTTTTTCGTATCTGCTGACAACCGTAAAGTATGAATTTTTATTTGACATCTGTCAAAGTCAAAATTTTTGGCCGCTGGTTTGTTCATTATTGATTTACATAGTTCATATATTAATATGATTAATTATTTTAGAATATAATAACAAATGTAAGTAAAATTTTAACTATTCCTTTACAAATATTAATGAAAAAGTAATGAATTTGTGAGTAAAAATAGCGGCCGTAAAGTAAATGCGGCCGTAAGGTAAATGCGGCCGTAAAGTAAATGCGGTCGTAAAGTAAATTTTGACAGATGTCAAAAATTGATTTTGAATGAAAATTCATAATTTCTTGTTGTAATCGCCTAAAAAATGTTGTGTGCATCTCGGCTAAAAGTTCTTTTTGGGCCTCATCTGATTTGTAGCCTCGGCTTTGCCTCGGCTGCAAACTTCGGTTTCGGCCCAAAAAGATTACTTTTAGAACCTTGATACACAAATAACTATTATTATTTGCAGAGACGAGATAACAATATTGAATACTAATGCGCCTATACAAAAATTTATTTTTTTCAGATTCACTGTAATTTCATTTTTTGTGTAAATTTCATCATTTTTCTTCAAGTTCAAATAGACAATTATATTTTTTTCGAAATCAGTAATATTATCCGAAACAGTTCTTTTAGTTTCTTCATTTTCATCCCTGTCTTCAAATTCTCCGTCTTCTGATTCACTTGCTTCTCCGATATCTTCTTGTTAATTATTTGAATTAAGTGCATTTTCGTTTGAAGTACTGAAATAGAAATATTAGGTATTTTATTATAAAGTCATTACAAAATAAAATTTTGAAACGGTGAAATCCTACTTCTATATTTGTAATTAATAATGTAACGTTTTATTTATTTAGGTGAAGTGTAAAGAAACAATCGAAACACGAATATTTATAACTAAGTTTAATAAACGAAATATGAACTATAAAAGATAATTAAAATAAGTAACACTATGAATAAACAAACATAAATACTATTTTAAGACTATCAATTATTAATAAAAACTTACGAGGGCGGTCCGATAAGTACTTAGCCTCACCGCCCTATAGCACAACAATCGCAAGAGCAATTTTTTATTGCTTAGAACATCATCGTAGACAGCTACTGTCAAATTTTCAGCCGAATCGGACGCGAAGTTTTGTTTTGACCGCGTGTGGAAGCGAGCGTGTCCGCAGATTTGAGAAAAATGGAAAAAGAGCACTATCGGTCGGTGATTTGATTCTTGTTTTTGGAAGGGAAATCGCGCAGCGAAATTAAAGAACGCTTGGATGCTGTATAGGGTGACTCTTTTCCTTCGATGGCGACCGTCAAAAATTGGATTAACGAGTTTCAACGTGGTCGCACGTCGGTTTTTGATGAGTCACGCCCAGGTGCCCCGAAAACGGCTACCACGGAGGATAACGTAACAAAAATCCACGATTTCGTATTGGCAGACCGTCGATTGAAGGTGCGTGAGATAGCTGACACAGTAGGCATCTCAAAAGACCGCGTGGGTCATACCTTGCATGAATTATTGGGTATGAGAAAGCTGTCGACGCGATGGGTGCCGCGTTTGCTCACTCCTGACAACATGCGCATCCGTGAGACAACTTCAGAGCATAATTTGACGATGTTTAGGCGCTATCCGAAGGAGTTTCTGAGTCGTTTCGTGACCGTCGACGAAACATGGGTACACTGGTACACACCAGAGACCAAGGAACAGTCGAAACAGTGGACTTCACCCGGCGAACGTGCTCCAAAGAAGGCGAAGACTGTCCTATCAGCCGGAAAGGTTATGGCGACGGTTTTCTGGAATTCAAAAAGTGTGATCTACATCGACTACCTGGAGAAGGGTAAAACGATTACAGGGCTCTACTATGCCGAATTATTGGGCCGATTCGACGCCGAATTGCAGAAAAAACGGCCCCATTAGTCGAAGAAACGAATGCTTTTCCACCGTGACAATGCACCGGCTCACACCTCCGCCTTCGCCACAGCCAAATTGGTAGAATTAGGCTACGAACTGCTACCCCACCCACCGTATTCTCCGGATTTGGCCCTGTGCGACTTTTTTTTGTTTCCAAATTTGAAAAAGTCACTCGCTGGGCGGAAATTTCAGTCGAATGGGGCAGTTATCACTGCCACGAAAGCCTACTTTGCACACCTTCAGAAAATGTTTTTTTCAGACGGGTTACAGAAGTTGGAGCATCGGTGGATCGAGTGTATAGAACTCAAAGGAGATTATGTTGAAAAATAAATCGCCATTTTTCAAAAAAAATTGTTATTCTTTTGTAGGCTAAGTACTTATCGGACCACCCTCGTAAACACTAATATTATTTATTTAAAAATTTAAAACTACGCAATATTTATTTCCACAATATTTATATCACCAACGATCACCTCACATATCAATATTAGACTGTCCTCGCGACCTCCTGTTCGAGGTTTTTATAGTAGAACAGTTAAGTTCTGGAATGTTCACCAACTCTCTGGAAAACAGAATAATGGAAAGCGAGCGGACCTGTCGTGGCAGGTCCGCTAGAGGCCGTCGCCCACGGCATGACCATGGGATCGCTTCAATAATAATATATTTTTAATATGTTTTTCCTTGTAGCTCCGATGACTTCAAGCGAAATTTCTCAATTTTTGTTCATGGTAGATGACTATAAAATTTTAAAAATTGTACCTGGTTAATATTATAGTTTCATTCTCCATATTCCCTAAATTTAAGAATTCGTCATTGTCCGTTTCGCAATTTCCACTGCCAATTGATTCAATCATCCTTACATGCATGTTTTGCTGCAGGGCCTGCAATACAGAAAATAGATTTTCTATTATCTTCTATTTATTAAATGATTACACCTGAAAATATTATATTTACGAACGAGTAAATAGGAAAAACTTTTTATGGCTGTTTTAGACGTTAATATTTTTTTATTTTTTCGTGTTTCATATTCTAAAATCTTAAAAAAACTGCTATATTAAAGCGAATTGATTTAAGGGAATTAAGTAATTAAGTAAAATTGTAGTCGGTAACATTGGATTGAGACTTATTCAATTATTTTAAAATTTAGGTCAATTCTATGAACATAATAAAATTTAAGTTACATATCATCTTATCAACTTTCTGACACAAAAATCGCATATCGAAGCGAAAGATAAAATAAGAAAATCTTATCAAAAAATTTAATGTGTCCAACACATTACTTCCCGCCAAATTCTTTAGAATATAGAATATTTTTAATTTATTTCATACCTGAAATTTCCTTACATCAAATTTCTAATACCGGTTTGGAAACCGAACAAAACAGTAATTTTTGCCGTAACTAAAATCGTTGATTGAAAAGTATACTTTTCAATCAACGCTAAAATCTATTCCTTGTGTATTTCTTCCATCTTTTTATATTTTGCAATAAAAAACTTCATATTTACTTACTTTATCTCTGAAAATTATTTACATCAAATATATATTTAAATAAGACTTAAAAAATTATCAAGATTTTTTATACAAAAATGGGTGTGTCACAATAAATTATATTGAATGTGGCGGTAAATAAAACAAATAAAAATGTAAGAAGGAATTACCTTTCTCTATTAATTAATTTATAACAATGTAATATTATTTTCGCACCATCCTTAACGTATAACTTACTTCCATAGCAACACAAATCTAAATTTCTATACATTTATTATTTGGTTATAGTGTTCGAAGATATTTGGCGATTGGCTCCATTAGCTTTTCTCAGCATGTATAACGATAAGAGGATTAAAGAAATTTATGACAGGTCTTACCGTTAAACTTACCAGGGCAGTATTTGAAAATATACTTTCACTTGATTTTTTTAACAAACAGATACAAATTACCTATATTAAAAATGAAATAAGTAATTAATGCTGCAATTCTGTGCGTATCTGTAAGACCTGTAAGAAAATCTATAAGACCTGTAAGTCGTTACGGTTAGAATGCAATTCTATGCATAACTCGTAGCTTACAGTTTCTCGTAACTCTCTTACGATTTGTAAAACATTTACAGTGACAGTTTTCTTCCCTGTAAGGTCTGAATAATACAATATTATATGTTAAATACTGAAACAAACTATTTTTTTTGTATTTTGAATAATCAGATCAGAATTTTATTTATTGGAGTGCTTGTAGTAGAGGATCGTAGTAGGAAATAATTTTGTTAAATGCGTTAACCTAAAAAAGTTGTACAATAAAAATTTTATGATTTAAGGAATTTGTTAGCGTCAAATACATTTCATATCTGTCTTTAGTGGTATTTTTGGTTGTTTTTATTTTTTAATAACTTAAAAACTGCTTGTATGTGTTCAGCACTAAAAATAAAAAACGTTACAAACAAAATTTATTTAATAAAATAAATATAATAACCGTCATGTTAAAATTTGACACTGACACTACACGTATTTGAAAATATAACCTATAAATTCTTCAAAAAACAAGTAGGTAGTTATTTTTATAAAAATGAGTAAGGTACCAACTTAATTCAATTTAAAGAAAAAAAAATATTCAGTTTATCTGAATATTTTTTGCATTTACTTTGTACAAGGAGAAATAATTAATAATATATATATATATATATTACTATTATTTAAAATAACTATCCTTGTTACTATTATAATAGTATTCACGAAGAAATTCAATACCAATAAAAAGCATGAATATATAGTTGGCAACATTTAAGAAATGTCAAAATATATGTAGCAACCGTGAACAAACCTTTTTCATAAGAAATAATATGTAACTTCAAGTGTTATAGATGTGCACACAGAATTGCATTTTTCATAAATCTGTAAAGAACACTTTTACGAATTTTCTGTAAGCTACAGATTTATGAATTTACAAATTTATAGGTTGTGGTACAGAATTGCACCATAAGTCATGGTTAATAAGTGCAACATTAAGATATTGAAAATATCAATAAAATTATATATTTATTCATATTAGTTATTTTTATTCATGAAAAAAATTTTTATTCAATGCCTAAGTACAATTATATATTGTATTATATATTTTACTAGTACAACAATAAGGTATAAAGAAAAATTATACAGGACAATTATTCTTTTTCCCATTAATAGCAATAGCCGTGCCAAATTTGAACAAAAAGATAAACAAATTGCAAATAAATAAATCTGAACTGCCAAGCGGCCAAAATTTTACAAATACTTTAATATTATTTGAAATTAATTGCTGCGGGTGGCACGAAAAATATAATAAGCGTCTCGGAATGTAAGTACCTAATATAATTATTCTCTGCAAGCACCGCCTCAGTTCATTTCTCCTCGTATGTTATAATGTACTTACATTCTTTGCAGCTTAAATATATAAGGTGTATTCTATAACTGTTCCGTTAAATTTTAAAGCTCGGTAAAAATTTTACAGGCTTGAAATTATTTCCGAATTATGTATCGTTAAATCTGTTAAAATTTTAACAGAACTAACTGAAAAATCCGCTAAATGAACAAAAATTAAAGGCCAGTTTCTAGATAACTGTTAGAGCTTTCAAATTAACCAGCAAAGTTAGCGATGATATTTTGTTATGTTTTTATGTTGACTGAGATTGTAGTAACTTGTGAACGAAAAAAATAAAATAAAATATGTTTATCTACAACTATTGAAATATGGGTATATTATACGTGTGATACTACATATAATATAGTACTCATATTACACAAGTGTAATATGAAACGTTATATTACACGCTACACTTTTCTGTAATAAATAGAGCATATAATTTAACATACAATATTTTAATAAACTGTTAATTTATTAATAATGTATTTTTTATTATAAATATCAATATAAATGATTATGAAAGTATAATAAATACAATTTGAATAGTTATTTTGACATTTAAGTGCTACTGTAACGCCATCTGTTAAGCTATATATGAACTACTCACAGTTAACTGAATATTTAACAAATAATATTAGTTTCTTTATATGCCTGATAGTTGTAGATAAAGTATAGTATTTGACTCGCATAATATGGCTACATATTATGCTTGTTAAATAATATACTATTGGTTAACTGTCAAAGAGAATTATGATAAATCCAGATATATAAACAGGGTGTGCAACGAAATGCGGAACATAGGACTTTAACATGGCGTTTAAAAAAAATTCGGATACTCTCTCTTCTGATAAATTTAGAGCAAAACTACAAAAATACAAAGTTGTTCAAAATTTAATTATACGTCAGATCATAATTGTTGTAACAATACGTCTGCAGTACGAGATATAGTAAATATTAAATGTAATATTTTCATTAAAAATCATCCATGGAAATAAAAAATAATATCCGTCTGTTAGTTTGGAGAAGTATCATTGATTATAATTTTTATTGCCTGTATTTTAATATTATTTAAGTTGAATTTATATTCTTTTTCTTTTTACGGACGACATATCCATCACTATACTAAACGATTAGATTCACTATCTATCTATCTATCTATATATCTATCTATATATCTATCTATAGATTCATCACGAGCATCGAGAAACTTTTGTAATCGCCTACAGCCTGAACCATGCAAGTGATTGTTATAATTTTTTTTTTAATATGTGTGGGCTAATGAGATCTGGTGCCTTTTGTGTGTCTTATATTTTTACTATTAGTAGTTTTCGTGTAAAAAATTAAAACTTTGCACAAATGCTGCCTGGAAACAATGGATCCCAGAGGCCATGTCTAACTTTAAGAAGAATCACGCCGTCATCCGTCTCTTTTGACAATCTGCCTATGAACTTTAAATGATTATATCTTTTAATAGAACATTGATATCAAAGATTTAAAAACAGTATCATGAATAATAGACTTGAGCAAATGTGTTACAACTAATTTAAGTTTAAAACATAACGTATTTAATTAATATAAATTTTGACGTTTCCAATGTCAAAAGTCAATGTTGCCAAATGTGTGATGAAGTAACTAAATTAAAACCAAATATTCCTAAACTAACTTCACTGAAGACGGTGGCAGTTGTATTAGGGTTGACAATATTAATTTATAAATTTTAAAAATTAACTACTATTTTTTAATGCAAACAATGTTGCCAAATTATAAAGTAACTAAATAAAATCAAATATTCCTAAATAAAATAAATTGAATACTTTGCTGTGTTTGTTATCAAAAGAAAGGAAACCATAAGGGCCAGTTTTAAAATGACAAAAAAAATGTGTCATGTCGATCTGCATTTGTTTTCCGTAAAAAGTTGTTAGAAGTAGGTCATCCTTGGGTTTTAAAGAAAGTTATATTAGGCTAGGTCACGATGAGGGCTAGCGTGCAGAATGAACAAAAATGTTCTATATCGAACGGCTTTTGTTTTTTGGAAAATGTTGCAAAAAGTATGTGGTGTTTGGTATCAAATGAAAAGGCTCGATAAGGGCTGGCGTGTAGAATTAAGACAAAAGTTCAATATTGATCGGCTTTTGTTTTCGCAAAAATTTCTCAAAGATATGTCGACTTTGGTCTCAAATGAAAGGTCTCGTTGAAAGCTAGCGTGCAGAATTGACAAAAATGTTCCATGTCGATCGGCTTTTGTTTTATGCAAAAAGTTGTCAGAAGTATGTCGTGTTTGGTATCAAATGAAAGGTCTCGGAGAGGGCTAGCCTGCAGAATTGACAAAAATGTACTATGTCGATCGGTTTTTGTTTTTGCAAAAAGTTGTCAGAAGTATATCGTGTTTGATATCAAATGAAAGGTCTCGTAGTGAGCTAGCCTGCAGAATTGACAAAAATGTACTATGTCGATCGGTTTATGTTTTTTGCAAAAAGTTGTCAGAAGTATATCGTATTTGATATCAAATGAAAGGTCTCGGAGAGGGCTAGCGTGCAGAATTGATAAAAATGTGCTATGTCGATCGGTATTTGTTTTTTGCAAAAAGTTGTCAGAAGTGTGTGGTGTTTGGTATCAAATGAAAAGTCTTGTTGAAGGCTAGCGTGCAGAATTGACAAAAATGTTCCATGTCGATCGGCTTTTGTTTTATGCAAAAAGTTGTCAGAAGTATGTCGTGTTTGGTATCAAATGAAAGATTTTGGAGAGGGCTAGCGTGCAGAATTGACAAAAAATGTGCTATGTCGATCGGCTTTTGTTTTTTGCAAAAGGTTGTCACAAGTATATCGTGTTTGATATCAAATGAAAGGTCTCGGAGAGGGCTAGCGTGCAGAATTGATAAAAATGTGCTATGTCGATCGGCTTTTGTTTTATGCAAAAAGTTGTCAAAAGTATGTCGTGTTTGGTATCAAATGAAAGGTCTCGGAGAGGGCTAGCCTGCAGAATTAACAAAAATGTACTATGTCGATCGGTTTTTGTTTCTTGCAAAAAGTTGTCAGAAGTATATCGTGTTTAGTATCAAATGAAAAGTCTTAATGTGGGCTAGCGTGTAGATATGATAAAAATGTTTCATGTCGATCGACTTTTGTTTAATGCAGAAAGTTGTCAGAAGTATGTCGTGTATGGTATCAAATGAAAGGTCTCCGTGAGAGTTGGGGTACATAAATGACAAAAATGTTTCATGTCGACCGGCTTTTGTTTTTTGCAAAATATTATTAGAAGTATATCGTGTTTGCAATCTAATGAAAGGTCTCGGTGAGGCCTGACGTGTAAATATGAAATAATTGTTTCATGTTGATCGGCATTTATTTTTTGCACTGACAGCGGAGCTCTAGGGAATGCTCGGCGTAGCCGAGAATTCGCTAGTCCCTATACTAAACGATTAGATTCACTATCTATATATCTATCTATATATCTATCTATAGATTCATCACGAGCATCGAGTAACTTTTGTAATCGCCTACAGCCTGAACCATGCAAGTGATTGTTGTAATTTTTTTTTTAATATGTGGGGGCTAATGAGATCTGGTGCCTTTTGGGTGTCTCATATTTTTACTATTAGTAATTTTCGTGTAAAAAATTAAAACTTTGCACAAATGCTGCCTTGAAACAATGGATCCCAGAGGCCATGTCTAACTTTAAGAAGAATCACGCCGTCATCCGTCACTTTTGACAATCTGCCTATGAACTTTAAATGATTATATCTTTTAATAGAACATTGATATCAAAGATTTAAAAACAGTATCATAAATAATAGACTTGAGCAAATGTGTTACAACTAATTTAAGTTTAAAACATAACGTATTTAATTAATATAAATTTTGACGTTTCCAATGTCAAAAGTCAATGTTGCCAAATGTGTGATGAAGTAACTAAATTAAAACCAAATATTCCTAAACTAACTTCACTGAAGACGGTGGCAGTTGTATTAGGGTTGACAATATTAATTTATAAATTTAAAAATTAACTACTATTTTTTAATGCAAACAGTGTTGCCAAATTATAAAGTAACTAAATAAAATCAAATATTCCTAAATAAAATAAATTGAATACTTTGCAGTGTTTGTTATCAAAAGAAAGGAAACCATAAGGGCCAGTTTTAAAATGACAAAAAAAATGTGTCATGTCGATCTGCATTTGTTTTCCGTAAAAAGTTGTTAGAAGTAGGTCGTCCTTGGGTTTTAAGGACACGACACAATACGGACTGGTGTGCACGAATAACAAAAATGTTCCATGTAGATTAGAATTTGTTTTAACTAAACAAAGAACAAATATTCCCAAATGAAAGGTTACTGAAGACAGTGAATGTTATATTATGCTAGGTCACGATGAGGGCTAGCGTGCAGAATGAACAAAAATGTTCTATATCGAACGGCTTTTGTTTTTTGGAAAATGTGTTGGTATGTGGTGTTTGGTATCAAATGAAAAGGCTCGATAAGGACTGGCGTGTAGAATTAAGAAAAAAGCTCAATGTTGATCGGCTTTTGTTTTTGCAAAAATTTCTCAAAGATATGTCGAGTTTGGTCTCAAATGAAAGGTCTCGTTGAGGGCTAGCGTGCAGAATTGACAAAAATGTTCCATGTCGATCGGCTTTTGTTTATACAAAAAGTTGTCAGAAGTATGTTGTGTTTGGTATCAAATGAAAGGTCTCGGAGAGGGCTAGCCTGCTGAATTGACAAAAATGTACTATGTCGATCGGTTTTTGTTTTTTGCAAAAAGTTGTCAGAAGTATATCGTGTTTGATATCAAATGAAAGGTCTCGGAGAGGGCTAGCGTGCAGAATTGATAAAAATGTGCTTTGTCGATCGGTATTTGTTTTTTGCAAAAAGTTGTCAGAAGTTTGTGGTGTTTGGTATCAAATGAAAAGTCTCGTTGAGGGCTAGCGTGCAGAATTGACAAAAATGTTCCATGTCGATCGGCTTTTGTTTTATGCAAAAAGTTGTCAGAAGTATGTCGTGTTTGGTATCAAATGAAAGGTCTCGGAGAGGGCTAGCCTGCAGAATTGACAAAAATGTACTATGTCGATCGGTTTTTGTTTTTTGCAAAAAGTTGTCAGAGGTATATCGTGTTTGATATCAAATGAAAGGTCTCGGAGAGGGCTAGCGTGCAGAATTGATGAAAATGTGCTTTGTCGATCGGTATTTGTTTTTTGCAAAAAGTTGTCAGAAGTGTGTGGTGTTTGGTATCAAATGAAAAGTCTCGTTGAAGGCTAGCGTGAAGAATTGACAAAAATGTTCCATGTCGATCGGCTTTTATTTTATGCAAAAAGTTTTCAGAAGTATGTCGTGTTTGGTATCAAATGAAAAGTCTCGTGGAGAACTAGCGTGCAGAATTGACAAAAATGTTCCATGTCGATCGGCTTTTGTTTTATGCAAAAAGTTGTCAGAAGTATGTCGTGTTTGGTATCAAATGAAAGGTCTCGGAGAGGGCTAGCGTGCAGAATTGACAAAAAATGTGCTATGTCGATCGGCTTTTGTTTTTTGCAAAAGGTTGTCACAAGTATATAGTGTTTGATATCAAATGAAAAGTCTGGGTGTGGGCTAGCGCTTAGATATGATAAAAATGTTTCATGTCGACCGAATTTTGTTTAATGCAGAAAGTTGTCAGAAGTATGTCGTGTATGGTATCAAATGAAAGGTCTCGGTGAGAGTTTAGGTACATAAATGACAAAAATGTTTCATGTCGACCGGCTTTTGTTTTTTGCAAAATATTATTAGAAGTATATCGTGTTTGCAATCTAATGAAAGGTCTCGGTGAGGCCTGACGTGCAAATATGAAATAATTGTTTCATGTCGATCGGCATTTGTTTTTTTCACTGACAGCGGAGCTCTAGGGAATGCTCGGCGTAGCCGAGAATTCGCTAGTCACTATACTAAACGATTAGATTCACTATATATCTATATATCTATCTATATATCTATCTATAGATTCATCACGAGCATCGAGTAACATTTATAATCGCCTACAGCCTGAACCATGCAAGTGATTGTTATAATTTTTTTTTAATATGTGGGGGCTAATGAGATCTGGTGCCTTTTGGGTGTCTCATATTTTTACTATTAGTAATTTTCGTGTAAAAAATTAAAACTTTGCACAAATGCTGCCTTGAAACAATGGATCCCAGAGGCCATGTCTAACTTTAAGAAGAATCACGCCGTCATCCGTCACTTTTGACAATCTGCCTATGAACTTTAAATGATTATATCTTTTAATAGAACATTGATATCAAAGATTTAAAAACAGTATCATGAATAATAGACTTGAGCAAATGTGTTACAACTAATTTAAGTTTAAAACATAACGTATTTAATTAATATAAATTTTGACGTTTCCAATGTCAAAAGTCAATGTTGCCAAATGTGTGATGAAGTAACTAAATTAAAACCAAATATTCCTAAACTAACTTCACTGAAGACGGTGGCAGTTGTATTAGGGTTGACAATATTAATTTATAAATTTAAAAATTAACTACTATTTTTTAATGCAAACAGTGTTGGCAAATTATAAAGTAACTAAATAAAATCAAATATTCCTAAATAAAATAAATTGAATACTTTGCAGTGTTTGTTATCAAAAGAAAGGAAACCATAAGGGCCAGTTTTAAAATGACAAAAAAAATGTGTCATGTCGATCTGCATTTGTTTTCCGTAAAAAGTTGTTAGAAGTAGGTCATCCTTGGGTTTTAAGGAAAGTTATATTAGGCTAGGTCACGATGAGGGCTAGCGTGCAGAATGAACAAAAATGTTCTATATCGAACGGCTTTTGTTTTTTGGAAAATGTTGTAAAAAGTATGTGGTGTTTGGTATCAAATGAAAAGGCTCGATAAGGGCTGGCGTGTAGAATTAAGAAAAAAGGTCAATATTGATCGGCTTTTGTTTTTGCAAAAATTTCTCAAAGATATGTCGAATTTGGTCTCAAATGAAAGGTCTCGTTGAAAGCTAGCGTGCAGAATTGACAAAAATGTTCCATGTCGATCGGCTTTTGTTTTATGCAAGAAGTTGTCAGAAGTATGTCGTGTTTGGTATCAAATGAAAGGTCTCGGAGAGGGCTAGCCTGCAGAATTGACAAAAATGTACTATGTCGATCGGTTTTTGTTTTTGCAAAAAGTTGTCAGAAGTATATCGTGTTTAATATCAAATGAAAGGTCTCGTAGTGGGCTAGCCTGCAAAATTGACAAAAATGTACTATGTCGATCGGTATTTGTTTTTTGCAAAAAGTTGTCAGAAGTGTGTGGTTTTTGGTATCAAATGAAAAGTCTCGTTGAGGGCTAGCGTGCAGAATTGACAAAAATGTTCCATGTCGATCGGCTTTTGTTTTATGCAAAAAGTTGTCAGAAGTATGTCGTGTTTGGTATCAAATGAAAGATTTTGGAGAGGGCTAGCCTGCAGAATTGACAAAAAATGTGCTATGTCGATCGGCTTTTGTTTTTTGCAAAAGGTTGTCACAAGTATATCGTGTTTGATATCAAATGAAAGGTCTCGGAGAGGGCTAGCGTGCAAAATTGATAAAAATGTGCTATGTCGATCGGTATTTGTTTTTTGCAAAAAGTTGTCAGAAGTGTGTGGTGTTTGGTATCAAATGAAAAGTCTGGGTGTGGGCTAGCGTGTAGATATGATAAAAATGTTGCATGTCGATCGACTTTTGTTTAATGCACAAAGTTGTCAGAAGTATGTCGTGTATGGTATCAAATGAAAGGTCTCGGTGAGAGTTGGGGTACATAAATGATAAAAATGTTTCATGTCGACCGGCTTTTGTTTTTTTGCAAAATGTTATTAGAAGTATATCGTGTTTGCAATCTAATGAAAGGTCTCGGTGAGGCCTGACGTGCAAATATAAAATAATTGTTTCATGTCGATTGGCATTTGTTTTTTGCACTGACAGCGGAGCTCTAGGGAATGCTCGGCGTAGCCGAGAATTCGCTAGTCCTATATACTAAACGATTAGATTCACTAATATATCTATAGATTCATCACGAGCATCGAGTAACTTTTGTAATCGCCTGCAGCC
This sequence comes from Stenolophus ochropezus, assembly GCA_035578165.1. Taxonomy (NCBI): domain Eukaryota; kingdom Metazoa; phylum Arthropoda; class Insecta; order Coleoptera; family Carabidae; genus Stenolophus; species Stenolophus ochropezus. The sequence continues at coordinate 17,766,053 of JAQOWZ010000017.1, forward strand.
TGAACCATGCAAGTGATTGTTATAATTTTTTTTTTAATATGTGGGGGCTAATGAGATCTGGTGCCTTTTGGGTGTCTCATATTTTTACTATTAGTAATTTTCGTGTAAAAAATTAAAACTTTGTACAAATGCTGCCTTGAAACAATGGATCCCAGAGGCCATGTCTAACTTTAAGAAGAATCACGCCGTCATCCGTCACTTTTGACAATCTGCCTATGAACTTTAAATGATTATATCTTTTAATAGAACATTGATATCAAAGATTTAAAAACAGTATCATGAATAATAGACTTGAGCAAATGTGTTACAACTAATTTAAGTTTAAAACATAACGTATTTAATTAATATAAATTTTGACGTTTCCAATGTCAAAAGTCAATGTTGCCAAATTTGTGATGAAGTAACTAAATTAAAACCAAATATTCCTAAACTAACTTCACTGAAGACGGTGGCAGTTGTATTAGGGTTGACAATATTAATTTATAAATTTAAAAATTAACTACTATTTTTTAATGCAAACAGTGTTGGCAAATTATAAAGTAACTAAATAAAATCAAATATTCCTAAATAAAATAAATTGAATACTTTGCAGTGTTTGTTATCAAAAGAAAGGAAACCATAAGGGCCAGTTTTAAAATGACAAAAAAAATGTGTCATGTCGATCTGCATTTGTTTTCCGTAAAAAGTTGTTAGAAGTAGGTCATCCTTGGGTTTTAAGGAAAGTTATATTAGGCTAGGTCACGATGAGGGCTAGCGTGCAGAATGTGGGGGCTAATGAGATCTGGTGCCTTTTGGGTGTCTCATATTTTTACTATTAGTAATTTTCGTGTAAAAAATTAAAACTTTGTACAAATGCTGCCTTGAAACAATGGATCCCAGAGGCCATGTCTAACTTTAAGAAGAATCACGCCGTCATCCGTCACTTTTGACAATCTGCCTATGAACTTTAAATGATTATATCTTTTAATAGAACATTGATATCAAAGATTTAAAAACAGTATCATGAATAATAGACTTGAGCAAATGTGTTACAACTAATTTAAGTTTAAAACATAACGTATTTAATTAATATAAATTTTGACGTTTCCAATGTCAAAAGTCAATGTTGCCAAATTTGTGATGAAGTAACTAAATTAAAACCAAATATTCCTAAACTAACTTCACTGAAGACGGTGGCAGTTGTATTAGGGTTGACAATATTAATTTATAAATTTAAAAATTAACTACTATTTTTTAATGCAAACAGTGTTGGCAAATTATAAAGTAACTAAATAAAATCAAATATTCCTAAATAAAATAAATTGAATACTTTGCAGTGTTTGTTATCAAAAGAAAGGAAACCATAAGGGCCAGTTTTAAAATGACAAAAAAAATGTGTCATGTCGATCTGCATTTGTTTTCCGTAAAAAGTTGTTAGAAGTAGGTCATCCTTGGGTTTTAAGGAAAGTTATATTAGGCTAGGTCACGATGAGGGCTAGCGTGCAGAATGAACAAAAATGTTCTATATCGAACGGCTTTTGTTTTTTGGAAAATGTTGTAAAAAGTATGTGGTGTTTGGTATCAAATGAAAAGGCTCGATAAGGGCTGGCGTGTAGAATTAAGAAAAAATGTCAATATTGATCGGCTTTTGTTTTTGCAAAAAAATTTCAATGATATGTCGAATTTGGTCTCAAATGAAAGGTCTCGTTGAAAGCTAGCGTGCAGAATTGACAAAAATGTTCCATGTCGATCGGCTTTTGTTTTATGTAAAAAGTTGTCAGAAGTATGTCGTGTTTGGTATCAAATGAAAGGTCTCGGAGAGGGCTAGCCTGCAGAATTGACAAAAATGTACTATGTCGATCGGTTTTTGTTTTTGCAAAAAGTTGTCAGAAGTATATCGTGTTTGATATCAAATGAAAGGTCTCGTAGTGGGCTAGCCTGCAGAATTGACAAAAATGTACTATGTCGATCGGTTTTTGTTTTTTGCAAAAAGTTGTCAAAAGTATATCGTGTTTGATATCAAATGAAAGGTCTCGGAGAGGGCTAGCGTGCAGAATTGATAAAAATGTGCTATGTCGATCGGTATTTGTTTTTTGCAAAAAGTTGTCAGAAGTGTGTGGTGTTTGGTATCAAATGAAAAGTCTTGTTGAGGGCTAGCGTGCAGAATTGACAAAAATGTTCCATGTCGATCGGCTTTTGTTTTATGCAAAAAGTTGTCAGAAGTATGTCGTGTTTGGTATCAAATGAAAGATTTTAGAGAGGGCTAGCGTGCAGAATTGACAAAAAATGTGCTATGTCGATCGGCTTTTGTTTTTTGCAAAGGTTGTCACAAGTATATCGTGTTTGATATCAAATGAAAGGTCTCGGAGAGGGCTAGCGTGCAGAATTGATAAAAATGTGCTATGTCGATCGGTATTTGTTTTTTGCAAAAAGTTGTCAGAAGTGTGTGGTGTTTGGTATCAAATGAAAAGTCTCGTTGAGGGCTAGCGTGCAGAATTGACAAAAATGTTCCATGTCGATCGGCTTTTGTTTTATGCAAAAAGTTGTCAGAAGTATGTCGTGTTTGGTATCAAATGAAATGTCTGGGTGTGGGCTAGCGTGTAGATATGATAAAAATGTTGCATGTCGATCGACTTTTGTTTAATGCACAAAGTTGTCAGAAGTATGTCGTGTATGGTATCAAATGAAAGGTCTCGGTGAGAGTTGGGGTACATAAATGACAAAAATGTTTCATGTCGACCGGCTTTTGTTTTTTTGCAAAATATTATTAGAAGTATATCGTGTTTGCAATCTAATGAAAGGTCTCGGTGAGGCCTGACCTGCAAATATAAAATAATTGTTTCATGTCGATTGGCATTTGTTTTTTGCACTGACAGCGGAGCTCTAGGGAATGCTCGGCGTAGCCGAGAATTCGCTAGTCCTATATACTAAACGATTAGATTCACTATATATCTATAGATTCATCACGAGCATCGAGTAACTTTTGTAATCGCCTGCAGCCTGAACCATGCAAGTGATTGTTATAATTTTATTTTTAATATGTGGGGGCTAATGAGATCTGGTGCCTTTTGGGTGTCTCATATTTTTACTATTAGTAATTTTCGTGTAAAAAATTAAAACTTTGTACAAATGCTGCCTTGAAACAATGGATCCCAGAGGCCATGTCTAACTTTAAGAAGAATCACGCCGTCATCCGTCACTTTTGACAATCTGCCTATGAACTTTAAATGATTATATCTTTTAATAGAACATTGATATCAAAGATTTAAAAACAGTATCATGAATAATAGACTTGAGCAAATGTGTTACAACTAATTTAAGTTTAAAACATAACGTATTTAATTAATATAAATTTTGACGTTTCCAATGTCAAAAGTCAATGTTGCCAAATTTGTGATGAAGTAACTAAATTAAAACCAAATATTCCTAAACTAACTTCACTGAAGACGGTGGCAGTTGTATTAGGGTTGACAATATTAATTTAAAAATTAACTACTATTTTTTAATGCAAACAGTGTTGGCAAATTATAAAGTAACTAAATAAAATCAAATATTCTTAAATAAAATAAATTGAATACTTTGCAGTGTTTGTTATCAAAAGAAAGGAAACCATAAGGGCCAGTTTTAAAATGACAAAAAAAATGTGTCATGTCGATCTGCATTTGTTTTCCGTAAAAAGTTGTTAGAAGTAGGTCATCCTTGGGTTTTAAGGAAAGTTATATTAGGCTAGGTCACGATGAGGGCTAGCGTGCAGAATGAACAAAAATGTTCTATATCGAACGGCTTTTGTTTTTTGGAAAATGTTGTAAAAAGTATGTGGTGTTTGGTATCAAATGAAAAGGCTCGATAAGGGCTGGCGTGTAGAATTAAGAAAAAAGGTCAATATTGATCGGCTTTTGTTTTTGCAAAAATTTTTCAATGATATGTCGAATTTGGTCTCAAATGAAAGGTCTCGTTGAAAGCTAGCGTGCAGAATTGACAAAAATGTTCCATGTCGATCGGCTTTTGTTTTATGCAAAAAGTTGTCAGAAGTATGTCGTGTTTGGTATCAAATGAAAGGTCTCGGAGAGGGCTAGCCTGCAGAATTGACAAAAATGTACTATGTCGATCGGTTTTTGTTTTTGCAAAAAGTTGTCAGAAGTATATCGTGTTTGATATCAAATGAAAGGTCTCGTAGTGGGCTAGCCTGCAGAATTAACAAAAATGTACTATGTCGATCGGTTTTTTTTTTTGCAAAAAGTTGTCAAAAGTATATCGTGTTTGATATCAAATGAAAGGTCTCGGAGAGGGCTAGCGTGCAGAATTGATAAAAATGTGCTATGTCGATCGGTATTTGTTTTTTGCAAAAAGTTGTCAGAAGTGTGTGGTGTTTGGTATCAAATGAAAAGTCTTGTTGAGGGCTAGCGTGCAGAATTGACAAAAATGTTCCATGTCGATCGGCTTTTGTTTTATGCAAAAAGTTGTCAGAAGTATGTCGTGTTTGGTATCAAATGAAAGATTTTAGAGAGGGCTAGCGTGCAGAATTGACAAAAAATGTGCTATGTCGATCGGCTTTTGTTTTTTGCAAAAGGTTGTCACAAGTATATCGTGTTTGATATCAAATGAAAGGTCTCGGAGAGGGCTAGCGTGCAGAATTGATAAAAATGTGCTATGTTGATCGGTATTTGTTTTTTGCAAAAAGTTGTCAGAAGTGTGTGGTGTTTGGTATCAAATGAAAAGTCTTATTGAGGGCTAGCGTGCAGAATTGACAAAAATGTTCCATGTCGATCGGCTTTTGTTTTATGCAAAAAGTTGTCAGAAGTATGTCGTGTTTGGTATCAAATGAAAGATTTTAGAGAGGGCTAGCGTGCAGAATTGACAAAAAATGTGCTATGTCGATCGGCTTTTGTTTTTTGCAAAAGGTTGTCACAAGTATATCGTGTTTGATATCAAATGAAAGGTCTCGGAGAGGGCTAGCGTGCAGAATTGATAAAAATGTGCTATGTCGATCGGTATTTGTTTTTTGCAAAAAGTTGTCAGAAGTGTGTGGTGTTTGGTATCAAATGAAAAGTCTCGTTGAGGGCTAGCGTGCAGAATTGACAAAAATGTTCCATGTCGATCGGCTTTTGTTTTATGCAAAAAGTTGTCAGAAGTATGTCGTGTTTGGTATCAATTGAAAAGTCTGGGTGTGGGCTAGCGTGTAGATATGATAAAAATGTTGCATGTCGATCGACTTTTGTTTAATGCAGAAAGTTGTCAGAAGTATGTCGTGTATGGTATCAAATGAAAGGTCTCGGTGAGAGTTGGGGTACATAAATGACAAAAATGTTTCATGTCGACCGGCTTTTGTTTTTTTGCAAAATATTATTAGAAGTATATCGTGTTTGCAATCTAATGAAAGGTCTCGGTGAGGCCTGACCTGCAAATATAAAATAATTGTTTCATGTCGATTGGCATTTGTTTTTTGCACTGACAGCGGAGCTTTAGGGAATGCTCGGCGTAGCCGAGAATTCGCTAGTCCTATATACTAAACGATTAGATTCACTATATATATATCTATAGATTCATCACGAGCATCGAGTAACTTTGGTAAACGCCTACAGCCTGAACCATGCAAGTGATTGTTATAATTTTTTTTTAATATGTGGGGGCTAATGAGATCTGGTGCCTTTTGGGTGTCTCATATTTTTACTATTAGTAATTTTCGTGTAAAAAATTAAAACTTTGTACAAATGCTGCCTTGAAACAATGGATCCCAGAGGCCATGTCTAACTTTAAGAAGAATCACGCTGTCATCCGTCACTTTTGACAATCTGCCTATGAACTTTAAATGATTATATCTTTTAATAGAACATTGATATCAAAGATTTAAAAACAGTATCATGAATAATAGACTTGAGCAAATGTGTTACAACTAATTTAAGTTTAAAACATAACGTATTTAATTAATATAAATTTTGACGTTTCCAATGTCAAAAGTCAATGTTGCCAAATTTGTGATGAAGTAACTAAATTAAAACCAAATATTCCTAAACTAACTTCACTGAAGACGGTGGCAGTTGTATTAGGGTTGACAATATTAATTTATAAATTTAAAAATTAACTACTATTTTTTAATGCAAACAGTGTTGGCAAATTATAAAGTAACTAAATAAAATCAAATATTCCTAAATAAAATAAATTGAATACTTTGCAGTGTTTGTTATCAAAAGAAAGGAAACCATAAGGGCCAGTTTTAAAATAACAAAAAAAATGTGTCATGTCGATCTGCATTTGTTTTCCGTAAAAAGTTGTTAGAAGTAGGTCATCCTTGGGTTTTAAGGAAAGTTATATTAGGCTAGGTCACGATGAGGGCTAGCGTGCAGAATGTGGGGGCTAATGAGATCTGGTGCCTTTTGGGTGTCTCATATTTTTACTATTAGTTATTTTCGTGTAAAATATTAAAACTTTGTACAAATGCTGCCTTGAAACAATGGATCCCAGAGGCCATGTCTAACTTTAAGAAGAATCACGCCGTCATCCGTCACTTTTGACAATCTGCCTATGAACTTTAAATGATTATATCTTTTAATAGAACATTGATATCAAAGATTTAAAAACAGTATCATGAATAATAGACTTGAGCAAATGTGTTACAACTAATTTAAGTTTAAAACATAACGTATTTAATTAATATAAATTTTGACGTTTCCAATGTCAAAAGTCAATGTTGCCAAATTTGTGATGAAGTAACTAAATTAAAACCAAATATTCCTAAACTAACTTCACTGAAGACGGTGGCAGTTGTATTAGGGTTGACAATATTAATTTATAAATTTAAAAATTAACTACTATTTTTTAATGCAAACATTGTTGGCAAATTATAAAGTAACTAAATAAAATCAAATATTCCTAAATAAAATAAATTGAATACTTTGCAGTGTTTGTTATCAAAAGAAAGGAAACCATAAGGGCCAGTTTTAAAATGACAAAAAAAATGTGTCATGTCGATCTGCATTTGTTTTCCGTAAAAAGTTGTTAGAAGTAGGTCATCCTTGGGTTTTAAGGAAAGTTATATTAGGCTAAGTCACGATGAGGGCTAGCGTGCAGAATGTGGGGGCTAATGAGATCTGGTGCCTTTTGGGTGTCTCATATTTTTACTATTAGTTATTTTCGTGTAAAAAATTAAAACTTTGTACAAATGCTGCCTTGAAACAATGGATCCCAGAGGCCATGTCTAACTTTAAGAAGAATCACGCCGTCATCCGTCACTTTTGACAATCTGCCTATGAACTTTAAATGATTATATCTTTTAATAGAACATTGATATCAAAGATTTAAAAACAGTATCATGAATAATAGACTTGAGCAAATGTGTTACAACTAATTTAAGTTTAAAACATAACGTATTTAATTAATATAAATTTTGACGTTTCCAATGTCAAAAGTCAATGTTGCCAAATTTGTGATGAAGTAACTAAATTAAAACCAAATATTCCTAAACTAACTTCACTGAAGACGGTGGCAGTTGTATTAGGGTTGACAATATTAATTTATAAATTTAAAAATTAACTACTATTTTTTAATGCAAACAGTGTTGGCAAATTATAAAGTAACTAAATAAAATCAAATATTCCTAAATAAAATAAATTGAATACTTTGCAGTGTTTGTTATCAAAAGAAAGGAAACCATAAGGGCCAGTTTTAAAATGACAAAAAAAATGTGTCATGTCGATCTGCATTTGTTTTCCGTAAAAAGTTGTTAGAAGTAGGTCATCCTTGGGTTTTAAGGAAAGTTATATTAGGCTAGGTCACGATGAGGGCTAGCGTGCAGAATGAACAAAAATGTTCTATATCGAACGGCTTTTGTTTTTTGGAAAATGTTGTAAAAAGTATGTGGTGTTTGGTATCAAATGAAAAGGCTCGATAAGGGCTGGCGTGTAGAATTAAGAAAAAAGGTCAATATTGATCGGCTTTTGTTTTTGCAAAAATTTTTCAATGATATGTCGAATTTGGTCTCAAATGAAAGGTCTCGTTGAAAGCTAGCGTGCAGAATTGACAAAAATGTTCCATGTCGATCGGCTTTTGTTTTATGCAAAAAGTTGTCAGAAGTATGTCGTGTTTGGTATCAAATGAAAGGTCTCGGAGAGGGCTAGCCTGCAGAATTGACAAAAATGTACTATGTCGAACGGTTTTTGTTTTTTGCAAAAAGTTGTCAAAAGTATATCGTGTTTGATATCAAATGAAAGGTCTCGGAGAGGGCTAGCGTGCAGAATTGATAAAAATGTGCTATGTCGATCGGTATTTGTTTTTTGCAAAAAGTTGTCAGAAGTGTGTGGTGTTTGGTATCAAATGAAAAGTCTTGTTGAGGGCTAGCGTGCAGAATTGACAAAAATGTTCCATGTCGATCGGCTTTTGTTTTATGCAAAAAGTTGTCAGAAGTATGTCGTGTTTGGTATCAAATGAAAGATTTTAGAGAGGGCTAGCGTGCAGAATTGACAAAAAATGTGCTACGTCGATCGGCTTTTGTTTTCTGCAAAAGGTTGTCACAAGTATATCGTGTTTGATATCAAATGAAAGGTCTCGGAGAGGGCTAGCGTGCAGAATTGATAAAAATGTGCTATGTCGATCGGTATTTGTTTTTTGCAAAAAGTTGTCAGAAGTGTGTGGTGTTTGGTATCAAATGAAAAGTCTTGTTGAGGGCTAGCGTGCAGAATTGACAAAAATGTTCCATGTCGATCGGCTTTTGTTTTATGCAAAAAGTTGTCAGAAGTATGTCGTGTTTGGTATCAAATGAAAGATTTTAGAGAGGGCTAGCGTGCAGAATTGACAAAAAATGTGCTATGTCGATCGGCTTTTGTTTTTTGCAAAAGGTTGTCACAAGTATATCGTGTTTGATATCAAATGAAAGGTCTCGGAGAGGGCTAGCGTGCAGAATTGATAAAAATGTGCTATGTCGATCGGTATTTGTTTTTTGCAAAAAGTTGTCAGAAGTGTATGGTGTTTGGTATCAAATGAAAAGTCTCGTTGAGGGCTAGCGTGCAGAATTGACAAAAATGTTCCATGTCGATCGGCTTTTTGTTTTATGCAAAAAGTTGTCAGAAGTATGTCGTGTTTGGTATCAAATGAAAAGTCTGGGTGTGGGCTAGCGTGTAGATATGATAAAAATGTTGCATGTCGATCGACTTTTGTTTAATGCAGAAAGTTGTCAGAAGTATGTCGTGTATGGTATCAAATGAAAGGTCTCGGTGAGAGTTGGGGTACATAAATGACAAAAATGTTTCATGTCGACCGGCTTTTGTTTTTTTGCAAAATATTATTAGAAGTATATCGTGTTTGCAATCTAATGAAAGGTTTTGGTGAGGCCTGACCTGCAAATATAAAATAATTGTTTCATGTCGATTAGCATTTGTTTTTTGCACTGACAGCGGAGCTCTAGTGAATGCTCGGCGTAGCCGAGAATTCGCTAGTCCTATATACTAAACGATTAGATTCACTATATATATATATCTATAGATTCATCACGAGCATCGAGTAACTTTGGTAAACGCCTACAGCCTGAACCATGCAAGTGATTGTTATAATTTTTTTTTAATATGTGGGGGCTAATGAGATCTGGTGCCTTTTGGGTCTCATATTTTTACTATTAGTAATTTTCGTGTAAAAAATTAAAACTTTGTACAAATGCTGCCTTGAAACAATGGATCCCAGAGGCCATGTCTAACTTTAAGAAGAATCACGCTGTCATCCGTCACTTTTGACAATCTGCCTATGAACTTTAAATGATTATATCTTTTAATAGAACATTGATATCAAAGATTTAAAAACAGTATCATGAATAATAGACTTGAGCAAATGTGTTACAACTAATTTAAGTTTAAAACATAACGTATTTAATTAATATAAATTTTGACGTTTCCAATGTCAAAAGTCAATGTTGCCAAATTTGTGATGAAGTAACTAAATTAAAACCAAATATTCCTAAACTAACTTCACTGAAGACGGTGGCAGTTGTATTAGGGTTGACAATATTAATTTATAAATTTAAAAATTAACTACTATTTTTTAATGCAAACAGTGTTGGCAAATTATAAAGTAACTAAATAAAATCAAATATTCCTAAATAAAATAAATTGAATACTTTGCAGTGTTTGTTATCAAAAGAAAGGAAACCATAAGGGCCAGTTTTAAAATGACAAAAAAAATGTGTCATGTCGATCTGCATTTGTTTTCCGTAAAAAGTTGTTAGAAGTAGGTCATCCTTGGGTTTTAAGGAAAGTTATATTAGGCTAGGTCACGATGAGGGCTAGCGTGCAGAATGTGGGGGCTAATGAGATCTGGTGCCTTTTGGGTGTCTCATATTTTTACTATTAGTAATTTTCGTGTAAAAAATTAAAACTTTGTACAAATGCTGCCTTGAAACAATGGATCCCAGAGGACATGTCTAACTTTAAGAAGAATCACGCCGTCATCCGTCACTTTTGACAATCTGCCTATGAACTTTAAATGATTATATCTTTTAATAGAACATTGATATCAAAGATTTAAAAACAGTATCATGAATAATAGACTTGAGCAAATGTGTTACAACTAATTTAAGTTTAAAACATAACGTATTTAATTAATATAAATTTTGACGTTTCCAATGTCAAAAGTCAATGTTGCCAAATTTGTGATGAAGTAACTAAATTAAAACCAAATATTCCTAAACTAACTTCACTGAAGACGGTGGCAGTTGTATTAGGGTTGACAATATTAATTTATAAATTTAAAAATTAACTACTATTTTTTAATGCAAACAGTGTTGGCAAATTATAAAGTAACTAAATAAAATCAAATATTCCTAAATAAAATAAATTGAATACTTTGCAGTGTTTGTTATCAAAAGAAAGGAAACCATAAGGGCCAGTTTTAAAATGACAAAAAAAATGTGTCATGTCGATCTGCATTTGTTTTCCGTAAAAAGTTGTTAGAAGTAGGTCATCCTTGGGTTTTAAGGAAAGTTATATTAGGCTAGGTCACGATGAGGGCTAGCGTGCAGAATGAACAAAAATGTTCTATATCGAACGGCTTTTGTTTTTTGGAAAATGTTGTAAAAAGTATGTGGTGTTTGGTATCAAATGAAAAGGCTCGATAAGGGCTGGCGTGTAGAATTAAGAAAAAAGGTCAATATTGATCGGCTTTTGTTTTTGCAAAAATTTTTCAATGATATGTCGAATTCGGTCTCAAATGAAAGGTCTCGTTGAAAGCTAGCGTGCAGAATTGACAAAAATGTTCCATGTCGATCGGCTTTTGTTTTATGCAAAAAGTTGTCAGAAGTATGTCGTGTTTGGTATCAAATGAAAGGCCTCGGAGAGGGCTAGCCTGCAGAATTGACAAAAATGTACTATGTCGATCGGTTTTTGTTTTTGCAAAAAGTTGTCAGAAGTATATCGTGTTTGATATCAAATGAAAGGTCTCGTAGTGGGCTAGCCTGCAGAATTAACAAAAATGTACTATGTCGATCGGTTTTTGTTTTTTGCAAAAAGTTGTCAAAAGTATATCGTGTTTGATATCAAATGAAAGGTCTCGGAGAGGGCTAGCGTGCAGAATTGATAAAAATGTGCTATGTCGATCGGTATTTGTTTTTTGCAAAAAGTTGTCAGAAGTGTGTGGTGTTTGGTATCAAATGAAAAGTCTTGTTGAGGGCTAGCGTGCAGAATTGACAAAAATGTTCCATGTCGATCGGCTTTTGTTTTATGCAAAAAGTTGTCAGAAGTATGTCGTGTTTGGTATCAAATGAAAGATTTTAGAGAGGGCTAGCGTGCAGAATTGACAAAAAATGTGCTATGTCGATCGGCTTTTGTTTTTTGCAAAAGGTTGTCACAAGTATATCGTGTTTGATATCAAATGAAAGGTCTCGGAGAGGGCTAGCGTGCAGAATTGATAAAAATGTGCTATGTCGATCGGTATTTGTTTTTTGCAAAAAGTTGTCAGAAGTGTGTGGTGTTTGGTATCAAATGAAAAGTCTCGTTGAGGGCTAGCGTGCAGAATTGACAAAAATGTTCCATGTCGATCGGCTTTTTGTTTTATGCAAAAAGTTGTCAGAAGTATGTCGTGTTTGGTATCAAATGAAAAGTCTGGGTGTGGGCTAGCGTGTAGATATGATAAAAATGTTGCATGTCGATCGACTTTTGTTTAATGCAGAAAATTGTCAGAAGTATGTTGTGTATGGTATCAAATGAAAGGTCTCGGTGAGAGTTGGGGTACATAAATGACAAAAATGTTTCATGTCGACCGGCTTTTGTTTTTTTGCAAAATATTATTAGAAGTATATCGTGTTTGCAATCTAATGAAAGGTCTCGGTGAGGCCTGACCTGCAAATATAAAATAATTGTTTCATGTCGATTGGCATTTGTTTTTTGCACTGACAGCGGAGCTCTAGTGAATGCTCGGCGTAGCCGAGAATTCGCTAGTCCTATATACTAAACGATTAGATTCACTATATATATATCTATAGATTCATCACGAGCACCGAGTAACTTTGGTAAACGCCTACAGCCTGAACCATGCAAGTGATTGTTATAATTTTTTTTTAATATGTGGGGGCTAATGAGATCTGGTGCCTTTTGGGTGTCTCATATTTTTACTATTAGTAGTTTTCGTGTAAAAAATTAAAACCTGGAAACAATGGATCCCAGAGGCCATGTCTAACTTTAAGAAGAATCACGCCGTCATCCGTCACTTTTGACAATCTGCCTATGAACTTTAAATGATTATATCTTTTAATAGAACATTGATATCAAAGATTTAAAAACAGTATCATGAATAATAGACTTGAGCAAATGTGTTACAACTAATTTAAGTTTAAAACATAACGTATTTAATTAATATAAATTTTGACGTTTGCAATGTTAAAAGTCAATGTTGCCAAATGTGTGATGAAGTAACTAAATTAAAACCAAATATTCCTAAACTAACTTCACTGAAGACGGTGGCAGTTGTATTAGGGTTGACAATATTAATTTATAAATTTAAAAATTAACTACTATTTTTTAATGCAAACAGTGTTGCCAAATTATAATGTAACTAAATAAAAATCAAATATTTCTAAATAAAATATATTGAACACTTTGCTGTGTTTGTTATCAAAAGAAAGAAAACCATAAGGGCCAGTTTTAAAATGACAAAAAAAATGTGTCATGTCGATCTGCATTTGTTTTCCGTAAAAAGTTGTTAGAAGTAGGTCGTCCTTGGGTTTTAAGGAAACGACACAATACGGACTGGTGTGCACGAATGACAAAAAATGTTCCATGTAGATTAGAATTTGTTTTTTGCATAATGTTGTCAGAAAAATGTCGTGTTTGGGTATTTTCAAATTACAACAGTCAATGTTGCCAAATGTTTAATAAAGTAACTAAACAAAGAACAAATATTCCCAAATGAAAGGTTACCGAAGACAGTGAATGTTTTATTAGGCTAGGTCACGATGAGGGCTAGCGTGCAGGATGAACAAAAATGTTCTATATCGAACGGCTTTTGTTTTTTTGAAAAAGTTGTGAGAAGTATGTGGTGTTTGGTATCAAATGAAAAGGCTCGATAAGGGCAGGCGTGTAGAATTAACAAAAAAGGTCAATGTTGATCGGCTTTTGTTTTTTGCAAAAAATTCTGAAAGGTATGTCGAGTTTGGTCTCAAATGAAAGGTCTCGTTGATGGCTAGCGGGCAGAATTGACAAAAATGTTCCATGTCGATCGGCTTTTGTTTTATGCAAAAAGTTGTCCGAAGTATGTCGTGTTTGGTATCAAATGAAAGTTCTCGGAGAGGGCTAGCGTGCAGAATTGAGAAAAATGTACTATGTCGATCGGTTTTTGTTTTTTGCAAAAAGTTGTCAGAAGTATGTCGTGTTTGATATCAAATGAAAGGTCTCGGAGAGGGCTAACGTGCAGAATTGATAAAAATGTGCTGTGTCGATCGGTATCTGTTATTTGCAAAAAGTTGTCAGAAGTGTGTGGTGTTTGGTATCAAATGAAAGGTCTCGTTGAGGGCTAGCGTGCAGAATTGTCAAAAATGTTCCATGTCGATCGGCTTTTGTTTTATGCAAAAAGTTGTCAGAAGTATGTCGTGTTTGGTATCAAATAAAAGGTCTCGGAGAGGGCTAGCCTGCAGAATTGACAAAAAATGTGCTATGTCGATCGGCTTTTGTTTCTTGCAAAAGGTTGTCACAAGTATATAGTGTTTGGTATCAAATGAAAAGTCTGGGTGTGGGCTAACGTGTAGATATGATAAAAATGTTTCATGTCGATCGACTTTTGTTTAATGCAGAAAGTTGTCAGAAGTATGTCGTGTATGGTATCAAATGAAAGGTCTCGGTGAGAGTTGGGGTACATAAATGACAAAAATGTTTCATGTCGACCGGCTCTTGTTTTTTGCAAAATATTATTAGAAGTATATCGTGTTTGCAATCTAATGAATGGTCTCGGTGAGGCCTGACGTGCAAATATGAAATAATTGTTTCATGTCGATCGGCATTTGTTTTTTGCACTGACAGCGGAGCTCTAGGGAATGCTCGGCGTAGCCGAGAATTCGCTAGTCCTATATACTAAACGATTAGATTCACTATATATATATATATATATATATATATATATATATATATATATATATATATATATCTATTGATTCATCACGAGCATCGAGTAACTTTGGTAAACGCCTACAGCCTGAACCATGCAAGTGATTGTTATAATTTTTTTTTAATATGTGGGGGCTTATGAGATCTGGTGCCTTTTGGGTGTCTCATATTTTTACTATTAGTAGTTTTCGTGTAAAAAATTAAAATTGTGCACAAATGCTGCCTGGAAACAATGGATCCCAGAGACTATGTCTAACTTTAAGAAGAATCACGCCGTCATCCGTCACTTTTGACAATCTGCCTATGAACTTTAAATGATTATATCTTTTAATAGAACATTGATATCAAAGATTTAAAAACAGTATCATGAATAATAGACTTGAGCAAATGTGTTACAACTAATTTAAGTTTAAAACATAACGTATTTAATTAATATAAATTTTGACGTTTCCAATGTCAAAAGTCAATGTTGCCAAATGTGTGATGAAGTAACTAAATTAAAACCAAATATTCCTAAATTAACTTCCCTGAAGACGGTGACAGTTATATTAGGATTGACAATATTAATTTATAAATTTAAAAATTAACTACTATTTTTTAATACAAACAGTGTTGCCAAATTATGAAATAGGTAACAAAATAAAAATCAAATATTTCTAAATAAAATAAATTGAACACTTTGCTGTGACATCAAAAGAAAGAAAACCATAAGGGCCGGTTTTAAAATGACAAAAAAATGTGTCATGTCGATCTGCATTTGTTTTGCGCAAAAAGTTGTTAGAAGTATATTGTCCTTGGGCTTTAATGAAACGACACAATGTGGACTGGTGTGCACGAATGACAAAAATATTCTACGTCGATTAGAATTTGTTTTTTACAAAATGTTGTCAGAAATATGTTGTGTTTGGAAAAAGTTGTAAGAAGTATGTGGTGTTTAGTATCAAATGAAAAGGCTCGATAAGGGCTGGCGTGTAGAATTAACAAAAATGATCAATGTTGATCGGCTTTTGCTTTTTGCAAAACTTTCTCAAATGTACGTCGAGTTTGGTCTCAAATTAAAGGTCTCATTGAGAGCTAGAGAGGAGAATTGACAAAACTGTTCCATTTCGATCGGCTTTTGTTTTGTGCAAAAAGTTCTCAAAGGTATGTCGAGTTTGATCTCAAATGAAACGTCTCGTTGAGGGCTAGCGTGCAGAACTGACAAAAATGTGCTATGTCGATCGGTTTTTGTTTTTTGGAAAATGTTGTCAGAAGTGTATGGTGTCTGGTGTCAAATGAAAGGTTTCGATAAGGGCTGGTTTGCAGAATTAACAAAAATGGTTAATGTTGATCGGCTTTTGTTTTTTGCAAAAAGTTTTTAGAAATATGTCGAGTTTGGTCTCAAATGAAAGGTCTCGTTGATGGCTAGCGTACAGAATTGACAAAAATGTTCCATTTAGATCAGCTTTTGTTTTCTGCAAAAATTTCTTATAAGTATGTCGAGTTTGGTATCAAACAAAATGTCTAGCTGAGGGCTAGCCTGCAGAATTGACAAAAATGAGCCATGTCAATCGCCTTTTGTTTTTTTGCAAAAAAGTTGTCAGAAGTGTGTGGTGTTTGGTCTCAAATAAAAAGTTTCATTGAGGGCTAGCTTGCAGAATTGACAAAAATATTCCTTGCCGATCGGCTTTTGTTTTTCGCAAATAGTTGTCAGAAGTATGTGGTGTTTGGTATCAAAATAAAGGACTTGATAAGGGTTTCGTGAAAAATTAACAAAATTGCTTATTGTTGACCGGCTTTTGTTTTTTTGTGAAAAGTTTTCAGAAATATGTCGAGTTTGGTCTCAAATGAAAGGTTTCATTGAGGGCTAGCTTGCAGAATTGACAAAAATATTCCATGCCGATCGGCTTTTGTTTTTCGCAAATAGTTGTCAGAAATATGTGGTATTTGGTCTCAAATGAAAGGTTTCATTGAGGGCTAGCGTGCAGAATTGACAAAAATATTTCATGCTGATCGGCTTTTGTTTTTCGCAAATAGTTGTCAAACGTATGTGGTGTTTGGTATCAAAATAAAGGACTTGATAAGGGTTTCGTGAAAAATTAACAAAATTGCTTATTGTTGACCGGCTTTTGTTTTTTGTGAAAAGTTTTCAGAAATATGTCGAGTTTGGTCTCAAATGAAAGGTCTCGTTGAGGGCTAGCATGCAGAATAGACAAAAGTGTTCCATGTCGATCTGCTTTTCTTTTTATAAAAAGTTGTCAGAAGTTTATAGTGTTTGGTATCAAATGAAAGTTCTCGGTGTGGGCTAGCCTGTAGAAATTGCAAATATGTTCTTTTTCGATTGACTTTTGTTTTATGCAAAAAAAATGTCAGAAGTATGTTGTGTTTGGTATCAAATAAAAGGTCTCGGTGAGGTCTGGCGTGCATAATTGAGAAAAATGTTTCATGTCGACCGGCTTTTGTTTTTTTTTCAAAAAGCTATTACATGCACATCGTGTTTGGAATCTAATGAAAGGTATTGGTGAGGGCTGACATGCAGATATGAAAAAACCGTTTTATGTCGATTGGCATTTATTTTTTTTGTACTGACAGCGGAGCTCTAGGGAATGCTCGGCGTAGCCGAGAATTCGCTAGTTTTTATACTAATTTTAGACAATAACATCATTAATAATTAATATCAAATTACATTATGAATAATGACATATCTTTAACTGTCACAACTGACACGTAGATATTTTCTTTTATTTCCATGGCTGTCTGATTTTGAACGAAATTGTTCCATTTTATATTTCACAAATCTCGTACTGTAGACGTGCTATAATATCAATTACATATATCTTATATGATGTAGAATTTAATTTTGAACAACTTTGTACTCCTGTAGCTTTGCTCTAAATCTAAAGGAGAGAGAGTATCTGCAATTTTTTTAAATCCCATGTTAAAGTCCTATGTTCCGCATTTCGTTGCACACACTGCATATATTCTATAACGAGTTGAAGGTATATCATTTGAGAAGAGCATTATATGGTCTTCGCCAGGCAGGACGCCAATGGCATAGTCGATTGAGTGAAGTATTACTTAAACTTGACCTGACCCGATCAAACTATTATCCTTGTCTATATTACGGTGGACAGGGTGAGTCATTAATTATGATAGTTATTTATGTAGATGATATACTATTCATGTCACGAGATCAAGAAAAACTAGGATCTTTTAAGGCAGGATTAGCAAAGGAGTTCTAAGTAAAGGATCTTGGCCAAGCATATCATTGCCTTGAAATTAGTATCTAACAAGAAGATGGGATTATTAAGCTAAGTCAAGAAGGTTATATCAATAATCTTCTAGTACGATTTGGGATGCAAGAATGTATTCCTGTAAGTACACCTGCAAAAGTTGGCAGTAACTTAACAGAATTAAAAGGAAATAAGAATGACTAGGTAAATAAGCCATACAGAGAATTACTAGGATCGATTATGTATCTAGCAATTGCTACTAGACCAAATATTTGCTTTATTGTAAATCATTTGTCCCAATTTAATGAATGTTATTATGAGAGGCATTGGTTAGCAGCTAAAAGAGTGCTGAGATACATGCGAGGCACTTCAACTTATGGTTTGGTATATACAAAGGATTTAAAGAAGATTGAAGGCTTCGTCAATGCTGATTTTTGTAACTGTTTAACAGATAGAGTATCGTATACTGGATATATTTTTATTCTCAGCGGAGCAGCGGTGATAAGTTGGAAGTCTCAAAAACAACGAACTATTGCCCTTTCGCCTACAGAGGCGGAGTATGTAGGTCTTACCGAGGCTGCAAAAGAAGCGATGTATGCATTTGAATACTCTTACACATATTGTTGTAGGTTGCGACAACCAGGGAGCTAAACATTTGGTCGAAAACCCGTCGTATCAGTCACGAACAAAGCACATTGTTATCAAATATCACTTCATTCGTAATCTCATTGCAGATGATAAACGTCAGTTGAAGTACGTTCCCTCCAAGGAGATGTCAGCTGATGTATTTACCAAGATTTTACCACGACAGGGTTATTATAACTGTATTAGTAAATTTTGCATTAAAATGTACTGTAAATATAATATTCTTTCTGATTTTGTAATTGGTGTTTAATATGAGGGGAGTGTGTTAGAGCTTTCAAACCACCAAAGTTAGGGATGATATTTTGTTGTTTTTATGTTGACTAAGATTGTAGTAACTTGCGGACGAAAAAAAAATGTTTGGTTAACTGTCAAAGAGAATTATGATAAATCCAGATATATGTATTCTTTAACAATGACATTAAAAATTAACACCCCTTTAATATTGTAGCGATCCCAAGGTCACGCTGCAGGCAACGAACATTTGGTCGAAAACCCGTCGTATCAGTCACGAACAAAGCACATTGTTATCAAATATCACTTCATTCGTAATCTCATTGCAGATGATAAACGTCAGTTGAAGTACGTTCCCTCCAAGGAGATGTCAGCTGATGTATTTACCAAGATTTTACCACGACAGGGTTATTATAACTGTATTAGTAAATTTTGCATTGAAATGTACTGTAAATATAATATTCTTTCTGATTTTGTAATTGGTGTTTAATATGAGGGGAGTGTGTTAGAGCTTTCAAACCACCAAAGTTAGGGATGATATTTTGTTGTTTTTATGTTGACTAAGATTGTAGTAACTTGCGGACGAAAAAAAAATGTTTGGTTAACTGTCAAAGAGAATTATGATAAATCCAGATATATGTATTCTTTAACAATGACATTAAAAATTAACACCCCTTTAATATTGTAGCGATCCCAAGGTCACGCTGCAGGCAACGAACGTTAGTATACAGGTCGAGACTCGCTCGCCGCTCTTCTATTGTACTGATGCGTCGAAGATACGAGAATATTTCAGAACTTAATTGCTTTACTAGTTAAGCCTGGAGTAGAAAAGACCGCGGGGACAGTCTGATATTAATATGAGTAGAGAAGATAAGTAGTTAATAGAAATAAATATCGCGTAAATAAAAATGCGTAGTGTTAAATATTTAAATAAATATTCTTAGGGCCGGTTTTTCCATCTCTGGTTAAAGTGCCGGTTATCTTAACCATCGGTTAACAGAAAAATATCGCATCGAAAGACTGATGTAAGTTGTCAAAAATATACGTTATTTACTATTTCGATGCGATATTTTTCTATTAACCGATGGTTAAAGTAACCAGCACTTTAACCAGAGATTGCAAAACCGGCCCTAAGTGTTTAAGTCTGTATTAATAATTATTATTCTTAAATTAGTGTTTATAGTTATGTATATATTTATAGTGTTACTTATATTTATTATCTTTTATTATTCATTTTTTCACTTTTTTTACACTTCACCTACATAAATAAACGTTACAATTGGTGTCAGGTCGGAGTTTAATAAGCGGTGATGTGTAAATAAAAATAAATAAAATGGCGACTAAACATAAAGCAAAGTGAATTAAAAGTAACCGATCTCAAGAAGGAGCTGGAAGAAGGAAGACCGAGATTTGGGGATATCGGGAAGCAAGGCTGTTCTGCAATTTCGCCTAAGAGAAGCCAAGCTAGTGGAAATCCTGATGAGGTTTTATTCGAAATTGCCGGTGGTTTCACCGATTTTGTTAAAATTCTAAAAAAAAATTTAGAACATTAGAACAAAAATTAGAGGAAAATTCTAGAAAATTCTCGAACATTGAAAGGAAAGTTGATAGAAAATTCCAAATGTTTAGAACAAAAATTAAAAGAAGAATTAACAGAAAATTCTAAAACTTAGAATTAGAAGCAAGTTCTAGAAAATTTGAAGAAAGTTCCAGAATATTAAAAGAAGAGTTAATTGAAAATTCTAGAAAATTTAAAGAAAGTTCTACAATATTGAAAGAACAGTTGATGGAAAATTTTAGAACTTTAGAAAAGAAATTAAACGAGCAATTGAAAGTCAGTTCTAGAATATTAGAAAAGTGAATAGAAACTTACGAGAAGAAAGTTGAAGAGTTACAGCAAAACTTTTCTAAAATGACGACAGCGGTGTCAAATTCTGATGTAGCTAATGCAGATATAATACAAGAAAAGAAAACAGTAAAAGAAAAAAATAATTCAAAAATGCACATTAAAACACTAGAACTCGACGGCAAGTGATCATGGCCGAATTATGAAAAACAATTGGAAGCCGCTTCTAAAGCAAATGGCTGAACTTCCAAGGAAAAGGCTACAGCGCTGACAATTTCGCTACAAAGGGATGAACAAGAAGACTATGACCAACTTGTCAAGTGGTTGAATATGCGATATGGCAATACGCATTTGTACCAGGTGTACCAGGCGCAACTGAGAAACTGGTGCCAGAGTTTCAAAGAAAATCTATTACAGGAATTTGAGACTGATATAGCTCGTTTGGTTCGTCTCGCACATCCTACAGCTCCTCGCAGCGTTTTGGAATGCCTGGCCACTCATCATTTATCTATGGGGACCAAAACAATGAAACTCAACTAGTACTGCGACTGGCTCGACCAAAAACACTTTCATATGCCTTAGATCATGAAGCAGCTAAACATGCTTCACGTAACCAATCGCGAGTGCGAAATATCGATACTGAGAGATCCAAAGATACCGAAGACCTAGAAAAAAAAAATAAGATGAGCCACTTCCCAAATGTTTGCTGGAAGAAAGAAACTCCGCTGTTAGAATTACGGTGAATTAGGTTACCGGCAAAGGCTCTGCTGAAAACAAAAGAGAAGAGTACAAGCAAGAAAGGAAGAAAACAAAATCCATTAGTTATGTCGCGTCTCTTCATCAAGCTAACAGCCTTTATATAGATGGTTCTATCGACAGAAGGCCGCTTAAAATGTTGCTGGATACGGGTGCGACAAAAACAATAATTAGACCCAACTTAGCAAGAAAACTATGCAGAAAACGTCGCACAGCCACAGGTGAACAAGCTTCCACATCTGGAGAAATCGATTTGACCATCACTGTTAAAAACACGTGCATTAAACATTGTGTTCTGGTAGCTGACCTAGAAGATTAATTCATTCTCGGCACGGACATAATTAAAAAGCATGGATGTAAACTTGACTTGAAAAATGGAATGATGATGGTTAATGATGAAGAACTGGAATTAAATCCACGAGACGACAATGCCATGCGAGTATTAATAACGGAAGATGTAACCCTCCTAGAACGAAGTGAATCGATCGTGGAAGCACAGTTAAAAGGTAGCTTCTGTGAAGGAAACATTATCAAGCTCCAGCCGAAAAATTATGACGCTAAAACTGGTATTGAAGTTGTGATTGTAAAAACCTTGCTCAAAACCGACAAGATTATCCCAGTTTGAGTAATGAACATCAATTTTTATCCCGTTGTACTAAAGAAAAGGACCGTAGTAGAAGAATGTTCATTGGTCTAGTAGAAGTAGATGTATATGAAACTGACTTACAACCTTTTATGGAGAAGTGGGAAGCTTTGTGGCCAGGAGTTATAAATTATCCCAACTCAAAGGTATCACTTGAAAAGTAAGAACAGAGCCGTATCATATTCTTTTCGTCATAGGATAGATATTTGCGCTCCGATTTTTATTCGTCGACGACTGATCTTCTGCTGGATGTTGAACTATTTCTTCCGAATGTTGTTTTCAGAATAACTTACGTCCACAAAATTATATTTCCAAGATCTCCACATATTCGTATTTACAATTTTATTCACACACTACTAAAAACTGCAAGCACAGAAATAACTTTTTAATGACTTGTCCAAAACTGATCGTGTACCTCTAACGAAAATGTTTAATAACTAATAATGGGGTTCTTAGAATAATTGAAAATCCAAATGAAAAGAAAAATCTTAATAATGAACAACTTGACTTAGTCAAATCTCTGTTGATCACTCCGCTTTAATCCATTTTAGATTTTTCTACCATTGTAAAGCTAGTTAATACTTAGTTTCTGCCTTTGTTCTTCTATGATTAAATACTAAAAATTTTCTATGAAGTATATTCATTAGTACATCCTGATAATGGCCTTAGAAGACGAATATAAATAAAATTATTTTTTTTAACAACCAAATATTTCTTATATTCTTGTCAATAATTGTTTGTATTTAAAATTTACTCTAATCTCTTTTTGAAATTAGAAAACATGCGTTTAAAATGCATTATTATTTGAATATTTTAATCTACATGTAAAAGTACGTAATTAGGAAACACTTTGAAAGAAAATTTCTGGTACGGCCCTTAACAGCATACGACAGAAGAAAGTACCTGCCTAAATGAACCATTAGCGCAAGTCCCATAAAACTTTATAAGGGCCAATCGGCTTATCCGGAAGTGAATTTCATATATCTATGCCTCTACTATATCATCGATTATTCGCACTGTGAAGGCCAAAGACAGTAAATGCTATGAAGTTCCAGATATACTAATCAAGGAGCTGTCAACCTCGTTCCAAGAATTGCCCACCTACCAGAAAGCTAAGGCTAAGAACTGAATTGGGAACTTTCAAAATGTATTCCAATTCGACAAGAAAGCCAAAGGAAGAACGAATGTAGTACATCATAAAATAGAAACCAGAGTTGCAAGACCCGTCCACCAAACAGCAAGAAGATTACCACTGGCTAAGCGGGAAAAAGCGGAAGAAATTATTGATGGCATGAGGATTGAAGGTGTGATCAAACCTTCAAGCAGTCCTTGGACTTCACAAGTTGTGCTAGCGAAAATGACGGATGGCTCTATAAGATTTTGCGTCGATTATCGTAAACTTAACAACGTAAAGAAGAAGGATAGCTATCCGCTACTTCGAATAGACGATACACTGGTTACTTTGGTATGATCAAAGATTTTCTCTACTCTTGATCTAAGGAGCGGATTCTGGCTAGTAGATTTATACTCAAAAGACAAGAAAAGACAGCCTACCATCGGTACCGGACTTTGACAATTTATTGTTATGCTATTTGAGCTCTGCAATGCCCCTGCAACGTTTTAATGATTCATGGAAACAGTGTTAGCTGAACTGTCATGAAAAATATGTTTGGTTTACCTCGACGATATTATTATGGTAGGAAAAACGTTCAAGGACCACATGAAGAACTTGGAAGACGTTTTCCAAAGATTGAGAAAGGCTAACCTGAAGCTCAGTCCAAAGAAGTGTTCATTAGACGGACAAGAGAAAGTTATTACCTGCTTTAGTAAGACATTGTCTAAACCAGGGGGTCAATTCTTCAAAAAATGAAAATGATATGAGATGAGATGAGATGATAATTTTTCATCTCATTTCACATATATCACAAATATCAATTCTTGACTTAATATGACATATTTATCATCTATCTATTGAGACTTGGTTCTACAAGTGAGAAATTATCACTGATCACTAGAGTCACTATATATATATATATATATATATATATATATATATATATATATATATATATATATAAAAGAATTTTGTTTATGTTATTTTCGTCGTTGTCATCTACAATAATTGTCAACGTTGTAAATTCACGTCAAATACCTACATCATTTTATAATGGAAACTAATCAGGTGCACAGGGATAAATATGTAACGCTTGAACAAAAATAGTTTCTCACAGAATATATTTGTGCCCATTCAAAAATTACTAAGAATAATTTTGATTCAACATATCATATTTCCTTTCATTAACTAATTTGATATTTTCTTCAATCTCCATTTCCATAAGAATTTGCAGAGCTGCAACAACTTCTAAGTCATCTGCCATATTGATATGCAAATATATAATATTTTATATATAATCATATAAATAATAATAAAATACACTATTTTTATAAAATTTAATCTTCTTATTACAATAATATTAAAACAATGTTTTAATAATCACAAAATCATATGTACCTGGATATAAAAGTACATACACAAAACAAATAATTAATACTTAAATTGACATTTCACCACCGAATACGATAGTGAAATTTTTTAGCGTGATGAGATGTAAATGATATGATATGATATGATACCAAAATTCAAGAATTCAAATTTCCATCTCACTTTTCATTTTTCACTCAAGTGACTTATTTTATCACTTATGAGATTTTTTCACATTTCAAGAATTGACCCCCAGAGAGGAATTACTGCGTCTCCAGAAAAGAACATTTCGGAGTCGTAACATCCCTGGAACACTTCTACAAATATTTGTACGGTAGAAGATTTCTCATAAAAACTGACTATGCTACTCTTAAATGGCTGCTACAATTTAAAAATCATGAAGGTCAGGCAGCTAGATGGATTGAAAGACTGCAGGAATATAACTTTGTTATTGAACATCGGGTAGGTGCCAGCCATCGCAATGCTGACGCATTATCTAGAAGACCTTGCCAAGACGAATTCAAGCACTGCAATCGACTATAAGAAAAACTACCACTGTCACCAGAACAACAGTAGTCGATTGTAGATGGCAAACCGAAGACCTCCGCAAGGACCAAGAGAATGACTCGGACTTGAAGGTCATATTGGATTGGAAACATGGCGATAGCATACCAGTTTGGGAAGATGTTAAAGGAGCCTCCTGACACGTGTCGTAGAGAATACGGAAGGTACTGAGAGTATGATCCAGTTGATAATCCCTAGAAATAGAGTACCGAAAGTATTGGAGGAGATCCACGACGGATCTGGCGGAGAACATTTTGAAGTAAATAAAACCCTAAAGAGATTGCACCAACGATTTTACTAGGTAAATTGCAAAGAAGATGTTAAAGAATGATGCAAGAAATGTATGGTCTGCGCGGGACGTAACGAGTCACATAGGAAAAGAAGAGCTCCAATGCGCCAATATAACGTTGGAAGTCCCTTTGAACGCTTTGCGATTGCGTTGGCCGGACCATTCCCAGAAACTGACGAGGGAAATAAATACATAATAATAGTAATGAATTACTTTACTAAGTGGGTTAAGGCCTACCCAGTACCTAACCAGAAAGTCGTCACGGTCGCCGAATTTTTAGTTAAATAATGCATCTGGATTTGAGGTACCGCGAGAAATACATTCTGATCAAAGAAGGAATTTCGAACCTGCTTCATTCCAAAATATATGTAAGATATTAGGAATCAACAAAACCAGGACAACTGGATTGCATCCGTAGTCTGATGGCATGATGGAACGGATGAATAGAACAATCAACCGGTATTTGTCGAACGTAGTCTCTAACCAACAACGAAACTAAGACCGACATCTTCATCTATTCTTGTTAGCTGAGGCGTATACATTTTATCCTCTACACTTGTTATATTGCTTGTTAGCTTAACGTTCTTCCCTGCACGAGGCAACAGGTCAGATACCAGCTAACATTTTATTCAGGAGGGAGATGCGCTTACCATGCGACCTAATATTTGGTAGTAAAACCGGTGAAGATTTTGCCGCGGAGGACTACGGACTTACGGAGAAGAATGAATGACATCCATGTACAAGTCCTTGTAAGATTTCAAGGTGCCAGTGATCGGATGAAGGATCAGTACGACATCAAGGCTGAAAAAGGTGGATATCAACCAAGAAATTTGTATGGCTTTACATCCACAAAGACGCCGTGGCCTATCACCGAAGCTGTAAAAGAATCGGGAAGGCCCCTATGAAATCGTAAAGAGAATAAATGATGTGGTCTACAGAATTAGGAAAACACCTAATGGAAAGCCGAGAATAGTCCACTTCAATCGGTTAGCTACTTTCGTTGGTGATAACAATGACGATCATAGCTCAAGAACCCACATTTGAAGATTTCATAGAAAGCCATTTTACTGGCCACAAGGCACGGTATGGCGCGACAAGAGAAGAACAACGAGATCTGTTCACCGTGTCCTTGGATTATTTTCTCGCTCTTTGCTTAGCGAAAGACATTATGATATACCGCAGCATAGCTTCAGTTTTTAAAAGAAAATTTGGACGAGTTGAATAACTGACA